>JAPVLO010001192.1:0-205945 GCA_027257055.1 Cephalopachus bancanus
GTAGCATGTATCTGTGCTTCTTTCCCTTTTTATGGTCGAATAATTTTCCAGTTTATGGATTCCACATTTTGAGTATTTTTTTATCCATTGGTGGATACTTGGTTATTTTCACTTTCTGTTTTTTATAAATAATGATTCTATAAGCATTCATGTTCAATTTTTTGTGTGGGCATATGTCTTCATTTCTCTTTGGTTCAAATTTTATTTTAATAGATATTGTTTAGGTTTGTAGCAAAATTAAGCAGAATTTACTTGGATTTCCCACATAGCCCCTGTCCCCATACATGCAAAACTTTCCTACCATCAAATCTCATACATGAGTAGTATATTTTTCATAATTGATTAACTAACATTGACACATCTTTATCACACAAAGTTTATAGTTTACATTAGGGTTCACTCTTCGTGTTTTACATCCTATGGGTTTGAAAAAATTTATAATAACATGTATCTACCATTATAGTATCATAAAGAATAGTTTCAATGTTCTAAAAATCTGTGCTCCACCTATTCACCACCACCCCTTTATTTTATTTTATTTTTTATTTTAAAAATGTGGGGTACAATCACCACCCCTTTAATCCCTCAAAACCACCGGTCTTTTTACTGTCTTGATATTTTCACCTTTCCAGGATGTAATAGAGTTGGAATTATACAGTGTGTAGCCTCTTAAGAAAATCTTATTTCACTTATTAGTATGAATTTATAGTTTCTCCATGCCTTTTCATGCATTCATCTATATTATCTTTATATGTGTTTGTGTGTGCTTGGTATTCCTTCCTGTAGTTTCACATTTCTATCTGATGCCATTTCTCTGTCATCATATAGCATTTCCTTTAGCATTTTTTTTTTTTTTTTTTTTGAGTTGGAGTCTCACTGTCGCCCAGACTGGAGTGCAGTGGCCGCTCCCAGCCACCGCAGCCTCGACCTGCTGAACTCCGGCGATCCTTCCACCTCAGCCTTCCAAGTAGCTGGGAACTACAGGTGCACGCTACCACACCTGGCTATTTTTTTGATTTCTTGTAGAGATGAGGTCTCCCCAAGTTGCCCAGGTGGGTCTGGAACCCGCGGGCTCAGGCAATCCACTCACCTCAGCCTCCCAAAGCACGGGATTACAGGCTGAGCCACCGAGCCCGGCAGCATTTTTTGTGTGTGTGTGGTTCATGTTTCTTTGTGAGAACGTAAGTTTTCATGTACCTGAAAACATCATTTTTCTTTCATTTTTGAAAGATATTATTATAGGATATAATAATCTGTGTCACGGGTTGTTTTTATAGCACCTTAATATCAATGTGTCATATTTTAATTGTCCCTATTGTATTTACTGAAAATTCAGTCATTCTTTTTATCTTTTCTGTATATAATGAATAATTTTTCTTTGAACACCTTTAAGATATTCTCTTTATTTTTGTATTACAACATTTTTAAGTATGATCCCTTTTTTTATCTATCTGTATTAGCTTTTAAAATCTAAAATTGATCTGTAAGTTTTCTGTCTGGAAAAATTTTGGCCAGGTTTTCTTCAGATATTTTATCTGACCCTTTCTCCTTCTTTCCTTCTGGGACTACAAAAACATATAATAGATGATTTAATATTGTCCCTAAAGTCACTGAGAGTCTGTTAATTTCCCTCCTTTTTTCATCAGATAGTAACTTCCATTGATATATCTCAGACTGTAATCTGTTAAACTCATCCAGTAAATTTCTCCTTTCAGTTATTCAGTTCTAAAATTCTCATTTGGTTCATTTTTATTATTTTACTTTCTATTGATATTGTTCATCCGTTCATAGATTATGACTAATTTCATTAAAGTTCTAGAACATATATTAGCTTTTTTAATATCTTTGTTTACTAATTGCAGTATCTTTGTCATATTGTGACTGGTTTTTATTGATTTTTAAAAGTTGATTTCACATTTTTCTCTTTTGTTATATGTCTTATAGTCTAAAAATGTTTACGGTAGAGATAGTAGATGATACACTGTAGATAACATGGAATCATCTATGTTTCTTGGAAGAAGGCTTATTTTTGTTTTTAAAGCAGTCATCTTGGCTGGTATCAACCTTCTTTTTTATTTTTTTATTTCAGTAACTATGAGGGGTGTAAATAGTTTTTTAGTCTGGGCTTTAAGTGTATCCACCACATCAACCTGTGCATATTGTACCCAATATGTAATTTTTTTTGTCCCTCCACCCCATCCCTTCCCCTTTCTAAATCTCTGGTGTTCATTATACCATTCTCTATGTCTCTGCATATCCTTAGTTTAGCTCCCACTTTTAAGTGAGAACATGTAGTGTTTGGCTTACTGTTCCTGAGTTAGTTAATGTAGGATGATGCTCTCCAATTCCATCCAAGTTGCTGCATTATTTTTGATAGATGATTAGTATCTCATACTGTATATATAACATGTTTTTATTATCCACTAATCAGTAGATGGGCATTAGGGTTGATGTGGATCCTTGCAATTGTGAATTGTGCTGAAATGAACATGCTGATGTAGGTGTCATTTTTATATAACAACCTCTGTTTCTTTGAGTAGATACCTAGTAGTGGGATTGCTGGATCAAATAGTACATCTATTTTAGTCGTTTGAGAAATATTCATACCACTTTCCATAAAGATTGTACTAATTTACACTCCTATCAACAGAGTGTAAGCATTCCCTTTTCTCTACATCTGTGCCAGCATCTATTGTTTTTTGATTTTTTAATAATGGCCATTCTGACTGGTATAAGGTTGTGTCTCATTGTGGTTTTAATTTGCATTTTCCTCATGATGAGTGATGATGAGCATTTTTTAAAATGTTTGTTGGCCATTTGTATACCTGCTTTTGAGAGATAATTGTTTGTGTTGTTTGTCCTTTTTAAAAAGGGTTATTTGCTTTTTTCTTGTTGATTTGTTTCAGTTCTTTGGATTCTCCATATTAGTCCTTTGTCAGATGTATAATTTGCAAGTATCTTCTCTAATTTTGTAGCCTGCCTATTTGCTTCGTTGATTATTTCTTTAGCGGTACAGAAGCCTTTTAGTATAATTCAATCCCACTTACTTATTTTTGTCTCTGTTGCATTTGTTTTGGGGGTTTTAGCCACAGATTCTTTGCCTAGTCGATGTCCAGAAGAGATTTTTTTTTTCAAGTTATCTTTCAGGATCTTTATGGTTTCATGCCTGACATTTAATCCATCTTGAGCTAATTTTTGTATATGGGGAGACATTAGGGATCAATTTTCATGTTCTGCACTTAGCTATCCAATTTTTCTAGCACCATTTGTTGATTAGGGTGTTCTTTCTTTAGTGTATGCTTTTGTCTACTTTGTCAAATATTAGTTGGTTGTAGGTATTTGGGTTTATTTCTGAATTCTCTATTCTGTTTTATTGGTCTATATGTCTGCTTTTGTAACAGTACCATGCTGATTTGGTTACTACAGCCTGGTAGTATAATTTGAAGTCAGGTAATACGAAGCCTCCAGCTTTGTTCTTTTTGTATAAGATTGCTTTGGCTATTCTGGCTCTCTTTTGGTTCTATATTAATTTTAGGATTTTTTATTCTAATTCTGTGAAAAAATATGTTGGTAGTTTGATAGGGATTATTTTGAATCTGTAGATTACTTTGGGTAATATGGTCATTTTAACAATGTTGATTCTTCCCACCTCTGAGCACAGGATGTGCCTCTATTTGTTTGTGTCCTCTAAAATGTTTTTCATCAGCGTTTTGAAGTTTTCCTTGTACAATTATTTCAACTTTTTGGTTAAATATATTTCTAGGTATTTTAGCTTTTTGGATACTATTGCAAAATGAATTGAGTTTTTGACTTGTTTCTCAGCTTGGTCACTATTGAAGTATAATAGTGCTACTGATTTCTGTGTGCTAATTTGCATCCTTAAACTTTACCCAATTCATTTATCAATTCACTTGAAGGTGTCTTTAGGATTCTCTAGGTATAAGATCATATCATTGGCATACAGAGATAGTTTGATTTCTTCTTTTCCAATTTGGATAACTTTATTTCTTTTTCTTGCCTTATTGCTCTGGCTAGGACTTCCAGTACTATGTTGAATAAGAGTGGTGAAAGTGGGCATCCCTGTCTTGTACCAGCTCTGAGGGAAATGCACTCAACTTTTCTCCATTCAGGATGACATTGGCTTTGGGTTTGTCGAATATGACTTTTATTATTTTGAGGTTCCCTCTATGTCTATTTTGGTGAAGATTTTTATCAGGAAGGGATACTCGATTTTATCAAATGTTTTTTCTGCATCTATTGAAACGATCCTTTTTTTTGGTTTTAATTATGTTTATGTAGTAGATCACATGTATTAACTTGTGTATGCTGAACCGTCCTTGCATCCCTGGTATAAAATCCACTTGGTCATAATGTATTATTTGTGATTATTATTTTGATGTCCCTTTGAATTCAGTTTGCTAATATTTTGTTAAAGATTATCATGTCTATGTTCATAAGGAATATTGGTCTATAGTTTTCTTTTTTTGTGTGTCTTTTCCTGGCTTTGACATCAGAGTGATACTGGCCTTGTAATTAGGGAGGATGCCCTTCTTTTCAATCTTGTGGAATAGGTTCAGTAAAATTGATACCAGTTCTTTTCTTTTTTTTGAGTTGGTGTCTCACTCTGTCACCCAGACTGGAGTGCAGTGGCGGTTCCCGGTCACCACAGTCTTGACCTGCTGGGCTCTCGCGATCCTTCCATCTCAGCCTTCCTAGTAGCTGGAATTACAGGCATGCGCTACCACCCCCAGCTGATATTTTGATTTATTGTAGAGATGAGGTCTTGCTGCCCTGGTGGGTCTCAAACCTGCAGGCTCAGGCAATCCACTCACCTCAGCCTCCCAAAGGCGTGGGATTACAGGCTGAGCTACCAAGCCCGGCTGATACCAGTTCTTCTCTGAAAATATAGTAGAATTCAACTGTTAGTCCATTAGGTCCTGGACTGTTGCTGTTGTTGGGAGACTTCTAATTACTGTATCAATCTCACTACTCATAGGTCTTCCAGGGTTTCTATTTCTTCCTGATCCAAGGTTTGAGGAATTGTATATTTCCAAGAATTTATCCATTTCCTCTAGATTGTCTGGTTTGTTTTCATAAAGGTGTCCATAAAAGTCTTGGACAATCTTTTGAATTTTCATCATATAGGTTGTAATGTGTCCATTTTCATTTCGGATTAAGCTAATTTGAGACTTCTTTCTTTGTTTCTTAATTAACTTAACTAGCAGTCTATCAATTTTTTTTATCTTTTCAAGGAATCAATTTTTGGGGGTTTTTTTTGCATTTTTTATTTTAATTTCATTTAGTTCTGCTCCTGGTATTCCTTATTTCTTTTCTTCTGCTAGCTTTGGTTTGTTTTGTTTGTATTTTTCTAGTTCCTTGAGGTGTAATGTTAGGCTGATGATATACAATCTCTCAGGCATATTAATGTAGCCATAAGTAATGGTACTGTCTGATTGGGTTAATTAAAAAGCCTTGTCTTCCAATTCTGAGATCTTTTCCTCTGCTTGTTCTACTCTACTATTAAAACTTTCCACTGCATTTTATACTTCCCTAAATGATTCTTTCATTTTTAAATTTTTGACTTTTCTTTAATGGTGTCTATCTCTTTGGAGAATTTTTTAACCCGTGTTCTGAATAGTTTTTAATTTCTATTTTCTCCTGAAGTTAATTGATGAATTTTATAATCCAACTTTTGAATTCTATGTCTGGAATTTCAACAATTTAGTTTTGGTTAGGGTTTGTTGCTGAAGAGTTGGTGTGGTCTTTTTCAGTGTTGGAGAACTCTGTTTTTCCCTATTTTCAGAATTATTTTTCTAGTTCTTTCTCATTTGGGTAGACTAGTTCTTCTTATTTGAGGTTGGCAGGGGACTGATGTAAGAACTATAGGGTTCCCTTGGTGTGGTGTGTTTCTTAATTGCTTCCTGTGATAATCCTGTGCTGGGTACCTGCACTGGCTCACAGTATACTTAGTGACTGGAGTGGCTTAGAAAGTGGCATTAACTTGGGTCTGGGATCATACCTTCCTCAAAGCTGAGGTATTACAATGAAGGATAAGAAAAATAATTATTTTTTTGGAGGGTAGGCTCCTTGTAGTACATACTTCCTCTACTAAGTGCAAGTTCTAGGAACCCATTGGCATTAGTGGACAAGATAAAGTTGTTTTGAGAGGCTGTGATCAGTTTCAGTGAATTTTTAAAAAGAAATTCTTTCAATTTGCCCATTTCATGGTGGGTGATTTACAAGTGCACCTGCCCATACCACTCTGAATGTTCAGCAGTTTTTGACCAAAAACTGTATGATCCCTGTGCCCCACCCTCCTTATTCACCTCATCTCTCCCTGAGTGCATTTTTGTGTTTCCCCAGGTGAAAAATGTCCTTAAAGATAAACATTTTACTGATGTTGAAGAGGTGAAACAAAAAACAGCAGAAGCACTAAAAAGCATCAAAATTGATGAGTTCAAAAATTGGTTTGAGCAGTGTAAAAAATGTCTCAATAGATGTAATTCATCAAACAAAAAGTACATTGAAGGTGACTGAAGTTAAATATGTAAGAATAAATACATAATTCTCAATAAATTCCATTTTTGGGGTGTGTTCCTCCTTGTATATCTGATGTGGTGAACTGTAAAGTTGATCTCTGGCCAGGAGGTGGTGCTCATGAGAGAAATACAGCTGTGATTGTTGCTGTGAGATTTCTCTTCCTTGAGTGTTGCTCCAAGGAAATGCCCAGCCAACCTAGATGGAGAGCAGAGCTCTGTTAATTACCCAAGTTCTCTCCCTGTTTTGAGCCTTTGAGGAGAGTGCAGGGGAAGGGAGCTGAAGCACCCTGCAAGTGTACACTCTTGACTAAGAGGGAGTCCCAGGCCATTAGGTAAGGGTGTTGTACAGGAAGGGCACAAAAGAGTTCAGGTTAATTAAGTAACTACACAGCATCATTTTATAGCTTAATTTTTTATTATTATCCACCATCCTCAGTTTGTGTTTTCCTCTGTATTGTCGAGGATAGTTGCTTTGGTTCTAACATTCACATATGCATCCCAGCAATCAGGAAGGAAGAAGGAGTAGAGAGTGTAGTCTCTTTTGTTTACATTTCCTTTCAGATAGCTTTCAAGACATTTATTATGTACCATTGACAAAAACTAATTTACTTTGACAAGCCTACCTTAAAGGAAGGTTAGAAATACAGTTTTAATTCTGGGGTACAAGATGCCCAGCTAAAACTTGGAAGTTTATTACTAAATAAGATGGGAATAATTATATTATGAGGAATTTATTTTCTCTCTTACAATGTCTCACTTGCATTACTATATAATTTTAAATAAATTTTATTAAAGTTTTATTAATTTAAATGACAATCATAATTACCATTTTTATAACACATAGAAAATAGTTTTCAATGTCTTCCATGTTATATGTACTCAATAATTTTTTTCCTGAGTGAATGGCTGAAGTTTTTTTTTTTTTACAGTTGTCAAAGAGTCACAAATTTTTCTGTTTCTACCAGTATTTTGCATGACTCAGTTTAAAATGATGAGTTATGAGAGATTATGTTATTAATGTACTATTTTCAGGTCTTTATCATTATGATAGATGATTTGAGCAGTTTGATTCAAAAATTTATCTTCTAAATGGCTCTATGTGTTATCTATTTAATCTACTAGGAAAAGTATTTTAAATCATATTCCTTTGAATAAGTTTGATTTTGTAATTATACATACATAAAATAGAAGGCTATTTACTTGGCAGTGGTGAGTATTTTCACATGTATTTTAGTACTAACTTATAGTGTCACTACTGGTGATCTAAGTCAATATTTATTGATAATTGCATTTTATAACCACCTTTATTAGGTACCACTCAAGGTAATTCCATGGATCTCATAGATATACTATAAATACAAATGAAGAAGAGAAAGTATAATTGTCTTGATTAAGGTTACACATCAATAGGAAATATTAAGTAGAAATAAGTAAAGAATTGAATTCAGGGTTCATCATCAAGCTGCAGAATCTTTAGATTAGTGCTTGCTAGTAGCGTCTAAAACTCTTAAAAATGTTTGACTCTTCACACAGATTTAAGTAGATAGATCCTTGGCTCTCATTAGTCTAACTGTAGAATTCCTTTATCACCTTAATTATTTCCCTTTGATTGTCTTTTGCCCAGATTTTGAAATCCTCTATACTTTTCCCAGATTATGATCCCTTTCAGGAAAGACATACTAAGATACCAAGCAGATCTTTATGGTTCACATGTTTTTCTACAGTTATCCTTGTATCAAAATGTAATTATCTCTGATCTGCAATTTTATTTAGCATTCTAAACTCTGCTGGTGGTAGAGGTTGATGACAAGCTAAATTTTATAAATTAATTTTTGCTATATGAGAAATGATAAGTGACAATAAATGCAAGTATTTTAAAAAGATACTCTGAAACTTCTGATTAAGAAGTGTTCTATCTGCTCCAAACGTATAGCAATAAAAAAGAAAATATATTTTTAAAAAGTAAAAGAAAACAATGTAAACTATAAAATAACCATCTTTATAAACTAGGAATAGCACAGAAATATACAAAATAAAGAGCAGGGCTGAACATGCTCAGTTACTAGTCTCTAAATCCAGATGAAGGCAGAGGTAGCTGAGTGATCATCCCTTATGCTTAAATAGGCTAAAAGTCCTCCACTCAAAGTATGAATTCAGATCCAGATTCACTGCCTGAGATTAAGGTCTCAAAGGTTATCCCTAGTCATAGGTATAGTGTGAATTAAGTTACTTCTGAATAATTCCTAGAAGTGGACACAGACATAAATTTAGGATCAAAGGCTTAACCAAAATGCCTCCAGAATTGGTCACTGGATCAGCAGTACTCCATGTATACCTTTGGGTTAAGAGTACCAGGCGGAGGCAACTTTAATACCACTAGTCAGGAAGAGAGTAGGGAAAGAGGGCAAGAAAGTGAGAGAGAGTTGCTGACCAAGATTAGTTTGAAAACACAGATTTTAAGAGACAAAAATATCTAACACTTACAAAGACAGATTAAAAAATTAACAATAAAAAATAACATTATTCAAGATAAAATTAAAACAAGAGATATTAAGACTTTAAAAGAAGTATGCTTAGTATGCTAAAATGAATCAATCATGAATCAAAAGCTAGAAAAAATAAAAGAAACTATTAAAAACTCAGCGATTGGCTGGGTGCGGTGGTTCAAATCTGTAATCCCAGCACTTTGGTGTGGGGGTCCTGTTCCCGCCAGGTGTGGGATTTCCTGAAGGGGAGACAAATAGGCGAAAGAAGGAACTTACGACAAAAATAATATACTTGGACACCTGCTTGCAGGACAGATGACATTTAATGTTAGTTAACAGAAAGCTTTTATATCATTCATAAAGGGACAAAACAAAGAGAATTCCTTCACGTACATATCCTTCAAAAGTTACCACCATCTAGCGGTCATAGAAGCAACAAACAAGCCAAGAACACTATCTGCTTTCAGTCAATGAGTCTTTTCCATAAAGCCAAAATGATAGCTTTAATCCAAAGTCCCAAATTACAGCCCTTGAAATGTCTCAAGAAAGTTTCCAAGTGCACATTTCTCCATGTATCAGGAGTTTTCTTTCTGTGACTTCTATGATCTTCAAAGCTTCATAATCGCCTTTCTTGTCCAGGTGTCTTTGTTACTTTTCTCTTATCCTGCAGTGTTTATTTCTAAAAGAAAATTCAAAAGAAGCTTTTAGTGATGTTTCCCAGGCCCCAAGTTTGCTCTCTGTATTTAGTTAATTTATCATAAAAGTATCCAAGTAATATATTATGAATTCAGTGAAAACCCACTCTAGAAACGTTAACTTAAAATTTTAACTATTGAATTAAGCAAAAACCTTAACGATTAATCTTCTTCCTAAATCTGTAAAAATAGTGTTATAAATCACCTACATAACTCTTAGATAAGTGTTTGAACTTATAATGAATTCATAATGAACTTACTATAAACTTGTGCTTCTAAAAAACCTTATGTATAAACACTAAACTACATAATTCTAAATCAAGTAAGGAGTGAATATACTTATATCATTTTTTACTCAAGCAATATCTACTAACTTATAACCAAGTGAAAGAAAGCATTCTTGATGTGCTTCAGAGTTTAACCCTTGCATATGTTAGAAAAGACCAAACGACATAGTGGGAAATGCAAAAATGAACCATGACATTTCCAGGTTAACTGTGAGTACTTCACATAAACATGCCATTTTCTTCTTCCAGGACTGCTCAGAATTCTTTGGCCATACCAACAGCAAAGATGGAAGACAGAAGGGCCTCAGCTGCCCGGACTTGCTTTTCAGCCGGGGGTCCTCACCGCACCTGGACTTTGTCAATCAGGCAAGACTCCAAGGCTGATTCCCAACACTTTGGGAAGCTGAGGTGAGGGGATCACCTGAGCCCACTGGTTTGAGAACAACCTGGGCAACTTGGCGAGACCTCATCACTACAATAAATCAAAAAATTAGTTGGGCATTGTAGCATGCACCTGTAGTTCCGACTACCTGGAAGGTTGAGGTGTAAGGATCGCCTGAGCTCAGCTGGTCAATGCTGGGATGGCCACGAGTGTGCTGCTCCACCCCAGCCTGGGCAACAGAGTGTGACTCCAACTCAAAAAAAATATCAAATATTAAGCAAGAGCTAAGGCATACAAAAAAAAATATATATATATATATATATACTTATATATATATATTTTTTATTTTGATATTCTGAGATACAGTTTGGGGTTAGGTATACAAATATGCTTCGTTCAGGCACCCTTGTTGATAAGGGTGTCTCCCCATCCAAATATCCAGATATATCCAGATATTGACTACCGTTAATCCCACCTCCCTTTCCCTTCCCCGCCATAGTGTCCCACCACTGTCAGTCTTTTTTTTATAGTATTACTGTGGATGTTCAAGGTCCACTATATGAGTAAGAACATGTGATACTTAGATCTTTGTTTCTGTGAGAGATCACTCAGTATTATTGACTCTAGTTCCATCCAGTTTGCTGCAAACTTCATGATTTTGTTCTTTTTTATGGTTGCGTAGTATTCCATCATGTATATGTACCACATTTATTTTTTTAATCTAGTCCTCTCTTGATGGACAACATGGTTGCTTCCAGGTTCTTGCTATTGTGAACAATGCTGCGATAAACATATGTGTGCAGGTATCTTTTTGGTAGAGAGATTTGAGTTCTTCAGGGTATATTCCCAGTAGGGGGATTGCAGGGTCATATGGGAGGTTGATATTTAGAGCTTTTAGGAATTGCCACACTGTTTTCCACAAAGATTGCACCAGTTTGCACTCCCACCAACAGTGTAGGAGTGTTCCCTTTCACCACACCCTCTCCAGCAACTGTTATTTTTTGAGTTATTGATAATTGCCATTCTGACTGGAGTTAGGTGGTATCTCAGTGTGGTTTTGATTTGCATCTTCTTGATGATTAGTGAGGTTGAACATTTCTTCATGTGTCTATTGGCTGCTCGGATGTCTTCCTTTGAGAAGTGTCTGTTCATATCTTTTGCCCACTTTATAATGGGGTTGTTTGTTTTTTTTTTCTTTTCAGCATGTTTGAGTTCCTTGTAGATCCAAGATGTTAAGTCTTTGTTGGACCTGGAGTTGGCAAATACTTTTTCCCAGTCTGTAGGCTGTCTCCCTGCTCTCTTGATGGTTTCTTTGACTTTGCAGAAGCTTGTCAGTTTAATGAGGTCCCACTTGTCTATCTTATCTCTTATGGTCTGTGGGTTTTGGATTTTGTTCAGGAATTGGATACCTGTTCCAATTTCCATAAAGGTGTGTCCTGCATTTTCTAAGGTTCTTATGGTTTGAGGTTTTACATTTGGGTCTCTGATCCATTTAGAGTTAATTTTTGTGTATGGGGACAGATAGGGGTCTTGTTTGAGTCTTCTGTATGTGGTCAGCCAGTTTTCCCAGCACCATTTACTGAATAGGTTCTCCTCTCCCCAGTGGTAGGTGGTAGAGGCTTTGTTGAAATGAGTTGGTTGAGAAATTGAGGTTTTACTTCTGGAATCTCAATTCTATTCCATTGGACTATATGCCTGCTTTTGTACCAATACCAACCTGCTTTGATGATCATAGTTTTATAGCAAAGTTTGAAGTCTGGTAATGTGATACCACCTGCTTTGTTTTTTTTTTGTTGTTGTTGAGGATTGTTCTGGCTATTCTTGGTTGTTTGTGTTTCCATATGAATTCCTGTCTTGTTTTTTCTAGGTCTGAGAAGAATGGTGCTGGTAATTTGATAGGTATTGTATTAAATCTACAGATTGCCTTAGGTAGGATGGACATCTTCACAATGTTGATTCTTCCGATCCATGAGCATGGGATATTTTTCCACTTGTTTGTGTCATCTTTGATTTCTTTGAGCAATGTTTTGTAGTTTTCATTGTAAAGGTTTTTCACGTCCCTGGTTAGGAAGATGTCAAGGTATTTCTTTTTTTGTGTGTGTGGATACTGTGAATGCAATTGTGCTTTTTATTTGGGTTTATGTTTTTTTTTTATTATTGGTGTAAAGAAATGCTATTGTCTTTTGTACATTTATTTTATATCCTGAGACTTTGCCAAAGTCCTTTATCAGTGTAAGGAGATTTTTGACAGATTCTCTTGGGTTTTCAAGGTACACGATCATGTCATCTGCAAAGAATGATAACTTGACTTCCTCTTTTCCTATTTGGATATCCCTGATTGCCTTCTCTTATCTGATTGCTCCAGCCAGGACTTCCAATACATTTTTAACAGGAGGGGTGAGAGTGGGCATCCTTGTCTTGTTCCAGTTTTCAGGGGAAATGGTTCCAATTTTTGTCCATTTAGGAGTATGCTGTCTGTGGGTTTCTCATAAATGGCTTTTACTATTTTGAGGTATGTTCCCTGTAAGCCTAGATGTTTGAGGGTTTTTATCAAGAAGGGGTGTTGGATTTTATCAAAAGCTTTTTCTGCATCTAATGATATAATCATTTGGTTTTTATTTTGACATCTGTTGATGTATTTAATTACATTTATGGTTTTACGAATGTTGAACCAGCCTGGCATCCCAGGGATGAAGCCTACTTGGTCATGATGGATGATTTTTGAGATGTGCTGTTGAATCCGGTTTGCTAGGATCTTGTTGAGAATTTTAGCATCTATGTTCATCAAAGATTTTGGCCTATAGTTCTCTTTCTTTGTTGGGTCTTTACTTGGCTTGGGTATCAATGTGATGTTAGCTTCATAAAATGATTTGGGGAGAATTCCATCTTTCTCAATCACCTGGAATACCTTCAGTAGGATTGGTATCACCTCCTCCTTAAATGTCTTGTGGATTTCTGCTGGAAATCCATCTGGACCCAGGCTTTTTCTTTGTAGGTAGTTTTCTTATTATGTAGTCAATTTCCTTGATTGTTATTGGTCTATTTAAGGTCTCAATTTCTTCTTGTTTCAACCTACACAGGTTGTGTGATGTCAGAAAATATGTAATTAGATAATTCAGAAGACAAATCTCTTCTCCTCTCTCTCTCTTTTTCCTCTGTCTCTGTTTTTACCTCTTTCATTATATTTTGTGTGTTTGTGTGTATGTTTAACCATTGAAAGAAAAAAAATCTCAACAAATAAAGTAAGCCCTAGAATGAACATATTAAAATAAAAAGAAATTGGTGAGTTGTAAGACAACAATGATGAATTTACTACTAAGTAGTTCCAAGTATTTCTATTATGCATTCCATTATGATAGAACAGTGAGAGAATGGGGAGATTTAATATTAGAGGAGAACAACGAGATGTTTAGAAAGTTAAATAAATATATAATTGAAAATAAAACGGAAATTCCAGGCAAAATTTCAAAATAAATGCACATGAAAAGCTGAAAAATATAATGCAAAAAAAGATGTCAGAGAGAAAAAAAGATAATCTATGAAGCAAAAGCAAGCACTCTGACCACTGACTTCTCTTTTAGAACAATATCAACAATAACAGACAAAGGCATAATATCCTTAAGATGTTGATAAAGAATAATCCTTCACCTGAAATTAATTTAAATGTGGAGCTTAAAATATATTTTTCATACCAACCAAGACTAAGAAATTTTCCTAACTACAGACCCTTACTAAATGACATATTAAAGCAATAAATTAAATACTAACTAATGAATAATACTAAAGAAAAAAACTGATTATAATATTAATAAAACTAGTGAAAATAAAAATTGATTTTTAAAATATTTAATTAATTATTGATATTTAAAGATGTGATTTAACTATGTGTGGGTATGTATGTGCTTTTGCTTAATAGTGAAAAGAAAATTCAGGAGACTATACTGATAAAATGAGAAATATGTGAGAATATGAAGAAGGTGTTTTGGAATGAGTTGTTAAAATTGTCTGAGATTTTGCCTTCTTTGGGAGAAATAGAGATATTGAATTCATTCATACTTTGTTAAATAATTAAAGATAATAATGCATGTCAAGATTTGAGGATAAAGTTTTAAATAACAAAAAGTTAATCATAGCTTTCAAACTTCACCAAAAATGTAATGAATACAATAAACATTATTCATTGAACAGAAGACAGAGTTTGTGTGATAAACAAAGCAAATATATAATGCAGAAAATAAAATAGCAGGAACAATTAAAAATATCAGCAGTCATAATAAATGTAAATAAATACATTTATTCACCCACTAAAAGACAAAGTTTCAGACTGAATATACACACATAAATATATACCCACTATTTGTATGATGTTTTAAAGAGACACATCTAAAACAAATTGATATGGATAGTTTTCAAATGCTAGAAAAATAAAACTTATAAAGTATTTTTAATTTCACACAAAATGACACCTAAGTACAAAAAACACAAAAATAATAGAGGGAAGCACATAATGAAACAAGCAATAGTAGACTAAGGATATAGAAATATTAAAGTATATGTATTCAAAAATATGTATTTAATATACCTGAAGCAAAAGTTAAGAAATTATAAAAAGCAACTTATAGAGCCGGGCTCAGTGGCTCAGCCTGTAATCCCACGCCTTTGGGAGGCTGAGGTGAGTGGATTGCCTGAGCCCGCGGGTTCGAGACCCGCCTGGGCAGCGAGACCTCATCTCTACAATAAATCTAACAATCAGCTGGGCGTGGTTGCGCATGCCTGTAATTCCAGCTACTTGGAAGACAGGCAGAAGGATCGCCGGAGCCCAGCAGGTCGAGGCTGCGGTGGCCGGGAGTGGCCACTGCACTCCAGTCTGGGCGACAGAGTGAGACTCCAACTCAAAAAAAAAAATAACTTATAAAACCATAAACTCAGTATGGAGTTGAACACAATACTATCAGAGACTGATAAGTCAAGCAGAAAAAAATTTTTAAGGTTTGAACAACACAGTTAGCAAGATAGATTTGTAGATGCATATAAAAATTTTCAGGTTAAGTAAACAAGATAATTTCAAGAAAATCGTAAGTATTAAAATATGAACTTATTTAAAATATTACAACCATCAACAAGAAATACCATCCTGAACATATATGCACCCAATATAGGAGCACCAGAGTTTATAAAGCAACTACTTGGTAAACTAAAAATGATAGTGACTCTAACACTATTATAGCTGGGGACTTAAGTACCTCACTAACCACCTCAGATAGATCATCCAGGCAAAAAAATCAACAAAGAGGTATGGAACCTCAAATTGACACTTGACCAAACGGACTTAATAGATACCTGCAGAACGCTCCACCCAACAAACACAGAAAATACATTCTACACACCGCCACATGGAAATTACTCCAAGGTCAATCACATCCTTGGCCATAAATCAAGCATAAACAAATTTCATAAGATTTAAATACTGCCATGCACCTCCTCAGACCATAGTGGAATAAAAAATAAATATCAACACCAACAAAATTCCCCCAAAACCCACAAAGACATGGACACTGAACAGCATAATGCTGAATGACTCCTGGGTCAATACATATCAATAATTAACTTAATCATGAATGTATTAAATGCATCACTCAAAAAACATAGAGTAGCAAATCGGAAAAAGAAGCATGATCCAACCTTCTGTTGTCTTCAGGAAACTCATCTGACTGAAAATGACAACCATAGGCTCAAAATAAGAGGCTGCAGAAAGATCTTCAAGGCAAATGGAAAACCAGACAGTCTTTAGACCAATGAAAATGTAAAGAGACACTACATAATGATAAAAGGCTCAACTCACCAACAAGAAATGTCCATTTTGAATATGTACACACCCAACACAGGAGCACCCAGATTTATAAAACAATTGCTAATTAAACTAACAGAGGACACAAACAGACATACAATTATAGTCAAAGACCTTAATACCCCACTAACAGCCTTAAACAGATCATCAAGACATAAAAGCTAACAAAGAAATCTGGAACCTTAACTTTACACTCAACTAACTGGACCTAATAAACATGTAAAGAACACTTCACTCAACAACAACAGAATACACATTCTTCTCATCAGTCCATGGAGCATGCTCTAAGATCAAGCAGATATGTGGGCATAAAAGGTTGATATACCAAGCATCTTCTCAGACAGTGAAAAAAAATAAATATCATCACTAATAGGAGTCCCTCAAAACTCACAAATGCATGGAAATTAAACAACATGCTTCTGAATGACTTCTGAGTTAACACACGGATCAATGCAGAAATAAAATGATTCCTAGAGACAAATGAAAACAAAAACACAACACACCAAAACCTCTGGGATACCAGGAAATCAGTGCTGAGGGGGAAGTTTATAACATTGCATGTATATAGCAAGAAAAGAAAGGGATCTTAAGTAAAAATCTAACATTGCACCTGTGGGAGCTGGAAAATCAAGAGCAATCCAATCCCAGAATAAGCAGAAAATGGAGATAATTCAAATAAAGTCACAGTTGAATTAACTAGAGATGAAAAAAATCATACAAAGGAGCAACAAGATGAAAATAACACTGACAAACTCCTGACCATATTAGAGAGAGAGAGAATTTAAATAAACACAATTAGAAATGAAAAAGGCAAAGTTACAAGTGACCTTGAAAAAATACAAAAGATTGCTGTGAACATCTGTTTGCAAATAAACTGGAAAATTTAGAGGAAATGGAGGAATAACTCTGGACATCTCATAAGCTCCCAAGATTGAAACAGGAAAAATTTGAAATTCTAAATGGACCAGTAGCAATCCAAGAAATCAACTCAGTAATAAGAAACCTTCCCACCGATAAAGCCCTGGGACAGATGATTTCTCAGCTGAATTCTACAAGATGTGCAAGGAAAAGCTGGTATCAATTCTACTGAAAGTACTACAAGAGGCAGAGGCAAGAGGATTGCCTGAGCTCATGGGTTTGAGACCAGCCTGGGCAACATGACAAGGCCTAGTCTCTACAGTAAATAAAAAAAAAAAAATAGTTGGGCATGGTGGCACATGCCTGTAGTTCCAGCTACTTGGAACGCTGAGGTGGAAGGATCATGTGAGCCCAGCAGGTGAAGGCTGTGGTGGCCGTGGGCAGTGTGCCTCTGCACTCCAGCCTGGTTGAAAAAGTGAAACTCTGACTCGAGAGGAAGGAAGGAAGGAGGAAGGAAGGAAGGAAGGCAGGCAGGCAGGGAGGGAGGGAGGGAGGAAGGGAGGAAGGAAGGAAGAACTACAAACAATTGAGAAAGAAGGAATTCTCCCTAGCTCATTTTATGAAGCCAATATCAAGAAAATAATACCCACTCTCACCCATCCTTTTTAACATATTACTGAAAGTCCAAGCCAGAGCAATCAGACAGGAGAAAAAAATTAGGGATATCAAAAAGGGAAAAGAAAAAGTTAAATTATCTTTCTTTGCAGATATGAGTCTATATCTAGAAAACCCTAGAGAATCTGTTAAATACCTCCTTACTTCAGTAAAGTCTCAGGATACAAAATTAATGCACAAAGCAGTTGCATTTATCTCAGGATACAAAATTAATTCACAAACAGTTGCATTTCTATACAAATAACAAGCAGGCTGAGAATCAAATAAAAATCACAAACCCATTCACAATAGGCCCACCGAAAATAAAATAAGTATCTTGGCATCCATCTAATAACCAAAGCGGTGAAAGACCTTTACAATGAGAACTACAAAATTCTGCTCAAAGAAATCAAGGATGACACAAATGGAAGTATATCCCATGCTCATGAATTGGAAAAATCATTATGTCAAGATGTGCATTCTATCCGAGGCTATGTACAGATTCAGTGTAATCCTTATCAATCTACCAGCATCATTTTTCACAGACCTAGAAAAGAAAATACAGAAAAAAAGGAGCCTGAATAGCTGAAGCAATCTTTAGCAAAAAGAGCAAGGCTGGGTGCATCCCACTTCCAGTCCTCAGACTTTACTACAAGGCTATAGTAAACAAGAGATATTGGTACTGGTAGAAAAAATAGTCACATAGACCAATGGAACAAGACCAAAACACAGAAATAAAATCATAGATTTTCAACCAACTCATCTTCAACAAAGTCAACAAAACAAACACTGGGGTAAAGATACCATATTTAGCAAATGGTACTAAGAAAACTGACTAATCACATGCAGAAGAATGAATCCGGATGCCTACCTATCACCATATACAAAAATTAACTCAAAATAGATCAAGGGCTTAAATGTGAAACCTCAAGCAATAAGAATCTTAGAAGAAAACTTAGGGAACATTCTCTTGGACATTGGAGTAGGCAATAAATTTATGGCCAGGTTCTCAAAAACAAATGCAGCAGAAGCTAAGACTGATAGGTCGGATATTATCAAGCTAAAATGTTTTTGCACAGCAAACTAAATCATCAAGAAAGCACAGAGACAACCTATAGAATGGAAAAAAATATTTGCAAACCATGTATGCGACAAAGGCCTAACATCCAGGATCTACAAAGAACTCAAATGAATTGACAGGAAGAAAAACAAACAATTCCTTTAAAAAGTAAGCAAAGGACATGAACAAACACTTCACAAAGGAAGACACCCAAGTAGCCAACAAACATGAAAAAATGCTCAGCTTCACTAATTATCGGAGAAATGCAAATCAAAACTACAATGATATACTGCCTCTCACCAGTCAGGATGGCTATAATCAAAAGGTAAAAAACAAAAACAAGAAACAGGTGTTGGCAAGGATGAGAAGAAAAGAGAATGTTTCCACACTGTGGGATTGTAAACTAGTTCAACCTTTGTGGAAAGCAGTGTGGTGATTTCTCAAAGAACTAATTATTGAGCCACCATAAGATCTAGCAATCTCACTTATGGGAATATACCCAGAAGGACATAAATTGCTCTACCAAAAGGACACCTGCACGTGTATGTTCACTGCAACACTATTTGCAATAGAAAAAACATGGAACCATCCCAGATATCCATTGAAAGCGGACTGAATAAAGTAAATGCAGTACATATACACAATGGAATACTACACAGCCATAAAGAAGAGCAAAACCATGTCCCTTGCAGCAACATGGATGCAGTTGGAGTCCATCATGCTAAGTGAACTATCACAGAAACAAAAAACTGAATAAAGCATGTTTTCATTCATAAGCAGGCCCTAAACATTGGGCATTTAAGCTCAAAGACAGGAACAACTTATGGTGGGAACTGCTAATGGGGGGAGGGGCACATAATCACCCATTGGATACCATGTCCTCTACCAGGGGGAGAGATGGCTCACTAGAAGTCCAAATCTCACCTGCACACAATTTACTTATATAGCAAATCTTCACATGGACCCTACAACTAAATAAATAAAAATAAGAATAAAACAAAATTTTTTAAAATGAGAAATGAACTAATGGAACAGAATAGATACCACTAATATGACATATTTTGAGATGGCTGTCAGGGAGCAAACAGAAGCAGACTTGCAAAGCTATATTTTGTGGGGAAAATTTGCATCTGTAGAAAAAATCTGCACTGATGCAGCCAGACTTTCTCTGAAGCCTTCTCTTGTCCAGATCTAGAGAAGATTAACTGAGAATCTGACACTTTCAAAGGTCTGAAAGAAACATGTACCACCTGTTGTTCTCTCTCAGGGCTGCTACCTCTGAGATTTTATCTACATAACAAGAACACTTTTGTTAGCCAGGCCTCCTGTTTTCCCTCTCCCATAACCAGTCTTGCCACCTTAACCTATTTTGCCAGGATCCAAGCCCTTATTCTTTCTGTAACCTCAATGTGGCATATAAGCTTCTGAACCCCATTAGAGAGGTGGGCATAATCATTTTGTGATTCTCCCCGATGTGCACATTAGTATCTTTTCTCCAATTAATCTGCTGTTTGTCAGTTAATTTTTCAGCGAATTTTCAAAGAATGAAAGGGAAGTTTTCCTTTGGCCCCTACAATGAGCATTACTAATCAGAAATGGAAAAGATAGACTGGTCAGTAAACAGTTCTTTGAAAACTACCTGTCCATATATTAATATAAAGCAATTATGTATACATCCTTAATACACATCATACAAAAAAAAGTTCAGATTGGTCAGAGATTTGTGTGACATTTTTTAGAAGAAGAGAATATTATTAAGAGAATGTTATTATGATTTTAATATCAGAAATGTTTTCTTAAACACAATGTAGGTCATGTAAATCCTAATGGAAAAATATTGATAAAATTGTCAAACTTAAAACAAAGCAAAAGAAAACAAAACTCTACAATTGAGAAAATCATAAACCAATTTAAAATTCAAACTACAATTTGAAAGAAAATGTTTTTAATGCCAACAACAAAAAAATACTTTATATTCAGCACATATAAAGAATCATTACAAAACAATTACACAAAGACAAATACACCAATTAAAAAGCAAATAGACCAGATGCAGTGGCTTACATTTGTAATCCCAGCATTTTGAGAGGCTGAGGTGAGAGAATTGCTTGAGCCCAGGAGTTGAAGACCAGCTTGGGTAACATGGCAAGACTTCATCTCTATAAAAAATAAAACTAAAATAATAGCCAGGCATGGTGGCATGTACTGTAGTCCCAGCTACTTTAGAGATTGAAGTGGATCACCTGAGCCCAGGAAGTCGAGGATGTGGTAGGTCGTGATTTTGCAACTGTACTGCTGCCTGGGAGACAGGGTGAGACTGACTCAAAAGAAAAAAAAAATCCAAGTAGGCAAGTAATATAAAAAGTCAATTCACAAAAAGAGGAAACATGAATGGCTACAAAACATATGAAACACCCATTTCACAAAGTAAAATGCATGTTTAAACACCAGACATTCCATCCTTACCCCCCTCAATAGATTTAGCAAATATTTTTAAAGTTTAACATAAAAAGTCATTTAAAAAATTTAGTCTTCTATCATTTCAGCTGACCATCTACACACAAAAGCACAAAGGTCCCATATGTCCCACAGAGGAAGAAGACAGGAAATCAAAAGCTACCCATGGAAGAGAAAATGATAAATAAATAAGTATCCCCCAAAGTCAAAAGTTACACGAATATGAAACCAAAGGAAACTGATTTCCTAGCCCAGGGAATTGAACCCAGGCTTCAGCAGTGAATGCACAGAATCTTAACTATCAGACTGAATTGGAGCAGACTTCATTGTTAATCCCACAGGAATTCCAAAGCAGACAGTGTGAGTTTAGAATAAAAATGTTAACTTTGATTTACTTTAGATTTTTGCTCTTTAATTTAGTCAAGAGAACTTCTAGGGTGAACCATGACATTATTATGTGTCATTTTTTAAAACATTGATTTCCCCCAAAATACAAATGAGTCAATTGTTTAGAATAAGAGATCTCTAAAATTGTTTTTTCTAAAATTTTGCAGATTTCTAATTTAATGGATTCATCTTTTGGCCACTGATAATTAGAATTTTCAATGATGTACTTATTGTAATAGTGATTCTATCCGATAAGCTTCTTTACAGAAAGTTCAGGTGGTAATTTTCCAGGTTGAGAAGAAAGAAGGGTTTCCTGGAGAGGACAAAGCAGAAAAAACCCCAAAGATTTCACCCCTACACAGACACACACACAATTTACTCCCAGGAATAATTGAGATAGTAAAAATTCTTGTTCCACAGACTAGGCAGGCAACAAGTGTTGAGTTGACAAAAGTCCCTTATGGATGGGACAAACACCCACAAGAACTTGACACATTCACAACAAAAAGTATCAGATGTGTCTTGAGTTTCCAGCCATTTTCAGACCTACCACTAGACATGATCTGAAAATCACGTGCCCTGGATGGCAGGGCCAAGAGAGCATGCTCCCACTCTCAAAAGACCAAGCTCTCAAGGACATAAAATAAAACGAGAGGGAACCTAATCTGGTACTCCCTTTTACGTCAGATCAAAGACAATTTGTGGGAAGAAAGGGATTAAACGATATGAATTTTTATTAGAAAAATAACCTAAAGTACACCGGAGTCATTAAACACAAGACTAGTCATACAAATCCTTTTTTATTTTTATTTTTATTTTTTTGAGTTGGAGTCTCACTCTGTCGCCCAGACTGGAGTGCAGTGGCCGCTCCCGGCCACGGCAGCCTCGACCTGCTGGGCTCCGGCGATCCTTCCGCCTCAGCCTCCCAAGTAGCCGGAATTACAGGCGCGCGCTACCACGCCTGGCTAATTTTTTTTGATTTATAGTAGAGATGAGGTCTCGCCAAATTGCCCAGGTGGGTCACCTTTTTTATTGTTAATCAAACATTTTCTGAGGAAAAAGAGATGAACAATACTTTTTCCATTCTCTCCACCAGATGAGAGGAAAGGAGGGAGAGAGAGAGAGAGGCTGGGAACCTGGCTGGTGGCAGGTCCTGGGTTCCATCCACTGGGACTTCCAGAAGAGTGAAGCTTTGGTATCTTGCTCACAGCACCAAGACTGTAGGGATTAACGGGGGAAAAAATCTCCCCTTTGCTCTCTAAAGATTTCTCTCTGAAATATCAACTTACAAAATGTTTTCTTTGGAGTTTGAGTGATCCTGAGAGACAGGCATTATCTTGTGAAAAGGTCTGTTCTGGTGAGGTTACAATTCTGGTCTTCTTTTCTGCAAAGGCATAGCAGGAGGGGGAATTAACCAAAACAGCTGTTTTCCTTGGTAATTTCATTCTATATTTATGTAGATAGAGAAGAACATTTTCTTCCAGTGTCTGCTGATCTCTAAAAGCCTTTAATTCAAAATACTTATTATACCAGGGAGCCATATTTTGGGGTAAAGTTCCCTGCACTCCAACACAAAATGCCTTCTATGCTTTAATAAAAATTTTGATATGGGAACATGAATTCATAGGATTCTGAAAGAAAGAAAAATGTATTTGAAAATCTTTCACAGTGGTTACCTTTGCATATTGCCTCTCCCATTGCTTTTGTTCAATTAATTAACTGTCAGCCAAAAAATACTTATAGAACACTGGGCAATAAAGGGCTGAACATTCTGACTCAACCTGATTCAACTATGTGTCATGGTTGATAACAAGGCAATTGCACTAAAACTCTGTTTATAATAGGAATTTTTATTTTTTTAACCAAGAAGTACAAATAAGACAATAAAGAAGTTAGTCTTCTTTTGACATAAAAGGAAATTTGGTTCAAATTTATAAAATTCAAAATTACAAAATGAAAAATAAATGCTTCTCATTCCTGTATTTTCTGCTCACCAATCTCTGCTCTAAGAATTAAATTTTTAAAAAGTTTTATCATTTTTTAAGAAAAAAAGTATATTCCAGGATATATATTTTTCTAAATCCCACAATTATAATCCCATCACATATAGTTCTGAGCCATTAGTTTCACTTTATAAATTTATCCATACTAATATTCAAATGGATGTACTTTATTACTATTAATGACTAATAATATCCCATCAAATGGATGCATTTAACTATTCTCTCCAAATTTGTCTACTTTCTGTCTTTAAAAAAATTTCAGCCAGGCTCGGTGTCTCAGCCTGTAATCCTGCGCCTTTGGGAGGCCGAGGTGAGTGGATTGCCTGACCTGCAGGTTCGAGACCCGCCTGGGCAGCAAGACCTCATCTCTACAATAAATCAAAAAAAAAAAAGAAAAAAAAATCAGCCGGGCGTAGTAGCACATGCCTGTAATTCCGGCTACTCGGAAGGCTGAGGCAGAAGGATCGCCGGAGCCCAGCAGGCGAGGCTGCAGTGACCGGGAGCGGGCACTGCACTCCAGTCTGGGCGACCAAGTGAGACTCCAACTCAAAAAAAAAAAGTCATATTTTTATGATGCACTAAAGACTTCTCTTCTTATTTGCAACCCAGTAATAATTTAAGTAGTTACTTTTAGACTATTTCTATCATTTTTAGTTATTTAGGATATAAAGGGGAGGCTGCTATCATAGTTCACTAACTCCAATGGGAACCAAAATATAATGTCAAGCTACATGACTAATGAAGTTTTCTCCTACTCTCCTCTGGTTAAATCACTTATGTAGATCTGGGTTTCAGAGTAAGATGAGAAATGATGAATTAAGGTGAGCCTCTGAAGAATTTTAGTTATATTAGCAGTAATCAAGGTTATTGAGACTGAAGAAGGGAAAACTTAGGGTGTGGGTATAAAATTTATTCTCACATGTTTAAAAAATAATCAAGAATTAGAAAGAGAACTTGGATTCGAACTTACAAGACAATGTTCAGACCTAGAGAAACTTTTATTTTTAGGTGAATAGGTTTTGGCATTGGGAAATACCTGTAGATGATTGGAAGATTTCAGAACAGGCATGTAGAACACATCTAGAGAATACTGAAATAGACAATATTGACAGTACAAATAATTAGTCATATCCGTATGATCCATTTTTTTCAGGCAAACAGACTAGTGTGATACAGATTCTGGGAAGTATCACCATTAAACCTCAGTTTTAGCAGAGGCATAAAAGTTTAAACAATCATCCGAACTCTGAATATCCTCTGGAACATCTACACAATGGTTTTATTTAACTTAAGCATAAATGTACTCAGTGTCAAGATACTCATCTCAAGGTACTCTATTTTATCTTTGAAAAGCCCTGTTTAAGAAAGTCATTTCCTAAACTGAGCTTACATTTATCTCTTCATAGCTTCATCAGTTGATACTTCTCAAAGGTGCCTCTGCACTTTTACACCCAATCTTCCTGTTTCCAGAATGCCGTATGGTCATCCCTCCTGCTCATGTGCCAAGGGTTTACTCACATTCTGTCCTCTTTTTAAAATGTCTTTGGCTGGCCTAGCCAATAAAGTTTTTCTGTACTACTATAGAATGCACTTTAACTGTGGTCTATCAGATAGATAGATGTAGATAATAATAGAGATATAGATATCTCTCAGGTATATATAGTATTCAATGCCTTTCCTAAGATACCTTTCTTATGTACCCAGCTCATCTGTAAATTTCAAGGCCACGATTATGTTTTGCACATCTCTGTATCCAAAGAACAGCTAGTGTACTACTGAGACTAATTCCCAACTATTTAGATTTGTGATTTAGTTGGTTAGCCATCATATTTCTTTGCTAAACTTTGGCTGTGCCAAAATATTGGGCATTTACAGCATCATTCTAAAAACTGTTTAAAATTAAAAGTACACTACTTTTTCTAGTAATCTGGGTGAGACTATTGAGTGCTTTCTAAGGAAAATTTCTTGCTACTGACATGCAAATTAACATTCGTGAAACTGCTGTGTATACTTTCCTGGCTATTCCTAATGCTAACATTAAAAAGTTGGCATTGGGATAATTCTCAAAGATTACTCAGAATTTAACAGTTATGCATACACTAATGTATATGTCTGTGAGGGTAGTTCTATACACTTTTTTAAAATTATTTTTAAAAATGTTTTCTATTTAAATCGAGATAAGGTCTCACTATGTTGCCCAGGCTGGTCTCAAACTCCTGGCTTCAAGCAATCCTCCCACCTCAGGCTGCCAAAGTGCCGGGATTGTAGGCGTGAGCCACCATACCTGGCCAGTTCTGTGCAATTTTGTCGTATGTGTAGTTTCATGTAATCACCACCAAAATCAAGATATATAACTACTCTAATCATCAGGCATCCTACTTCTACCCTTTCATAGACCGCCTCATCCTAACCCTTTGCAATCACTAAATTGTTCTCCATCTCTATAATTATGTTATTTTACAAATTTTGTAAAATAGAGTCATATACTATGTATTCTTCATAGATTTTTTTTTCATTCGGCATAATTCTCTTAAGGTTCATCCAAGTTGTTTTTTCTACCAATAGTCTGTTCCTCTTTATTGCTGAATCATATTCCCATGGTATTAATGTACCACGGTTTGCGTACCCTATTGAAAGAAATTTGGGTAGTTTTCAATTTTGGGCTATTATAAATAAAATCAGATATAAAATTTGAAATTAAAAGTCTTTTTTTCCAGGACATATTGTGCCACTTCATCATGACTTCTGTGGTTTCAGATGTGAAATTTGCTGTCATTTCAATCAGTATTCCTTTCCGGGTAATATATAATTTTTCTTTGACTATTTTTAAGGCTTTTTATTTGTCTTTAATTTTCAGAAGTTTAAGTATGATGTCTCTGGATATGGGTTTCTCTGGTTTATTTCATTTGTATTTTGCTCAGCTTCTTGAGCTTGTAAGTTAAACCCTCTTTCACCAAATTTAGAAAGTTTTCAGACATTATTTTTTTCAAATATTTTTCAAGTCCATACTTTATCTTCTCCTTCTATGGCTCCAATGACATGGATGTTAGATATTTTCTTATTATCCCATATGTCCCTGAGGCTGTTAATTTTTCCAAGCCTATTTTCTTTCTGTGGCTCAAATTGTGTAAACTCTATCAGTCATCCAGTTCACTGATTCTGTACTTTGTCATAGCCACTGTTCTATTGAGCCCATGTACTGAAGGTTTTTTTTTTTAAACTTCGGCTATTTTATTTTTATATTCTATGGTTTCCAGTTGCTTCGTTTTTTATAACTTCTCTTTCTTTGGATTCTTCTTTTTTTTCATTTGTTTAAAGATAATTTATAATTATCTGTGGAAACATGTTTATAATAGCTGCTTTAAAATCCTTGTCAGAGAATCTCAACATCTGTTTCATCTCAGTATTTGTGTTAATTGATCATATTTTGTCATTTAGGAAAAGCTTTTCATCATATTGTATGACTAATGTTTTAGAATTCTATTCTGAACATTTTGTATATTATGGAAGGAGACTCTTGATTCTATTTAAATACTTTTTCTCAGCAGGCAGTTACCCTATTTAGATTTTGCATTGTAGGTCTTTACCTACTTTTATGAGCTATAGTTCCAATGTCAGTTTAATTTTCAGAGCCTTGAAATTCTGTTCTCATTGACTTTGTACTTCTGGCTCTGATGGATATCCTGCTCAATTTCTGCATATGCTACTTAAGCTGCGCAGTGTCATTGGGTGGGAATCCCAGGACACGGTGGGCTTTGGTTGCTGCTGCTGAGGAGGATCAGTCTTGTTACTTTCTCAGGTATGTCACAGGGATCTTGCTGTTGCTGCTATGGAATACAGGACTGCCAACGATCTGGGTGTGAAGTGGTGGATGAATCCCTGACTGATCCTACTGACACTCTAATGGAGAAGATATGGCTGCTATTGCTCTGAGTACGGGGCAGGGACAATGATGTTGCTGCTGCAGTGATGGATTTGGCTCCTACTCATTTGGGTGTCCTGTGTGAGATTAGTCTTTCACTAGTTCCTACTGATGCTGCTATCCTGAGTGTTGGACACCCTGAAACTGTCACTCCAACATAATAGGCCATCGGCCTCAATGTGGAGTAGACTCTGATACTGTTACTGCTACTCCTCTTGTGATTGGTTAAGCCTGTCACTGTTCTAAGTATGAAGTTGTCAATGTGTTCATGTTAGATCCTGATGCTCCTGTTGCTGTTATTGTGAGACTAGCCTATGTTGTCCTTGGTATTAGTGCTGCTATTGTGTTGAATTAGGCTGTGTGCTGTCCTGAGTATTAGATTGGGGTGGATATTTCTACTAAGTCTCGGTTGGTCTGCTTTTATTTGGGTCCTTTGACCAAAGAGATAAGAATTGTATTGTTTTCTTTCATTTTTCTTCTATATCCATTGGAGGTTCCAGATTACAGGCCTCTCCAGAGTCTAATCTGGTATATATGGGAAAACTTGGGGGACTAACTATGCTGTTGTTTTTCAAGTCTTGAAGTTTCTAGACTGACTTTGCTTTTCCATCTTCAGGGTTCTTCTATGATTTTCTATTAAATTATTGCCAGGGTATTTAGTTATTTTTAGAGGGGAAGAACAGGGAAAAGTTAGTCCATGTCATGTTTTCCTGAAACTCGAAGACCTATGCTTTTTATGATGTTTAATAACAGGAAAGTGAGGGCATAAGTATTTGGTAGAGTATATAAAATGAACCTATTGGGATCCATGCTAAAGCAAGATATTAAAAGTAAATATCTGTACTCCTTTCTTCCTTCAAATTTAATAGTGTAATTGTGAGGAGGATTAGAGATTTGTTTGACTTTTATTTCTTACTAGTGAAGTATCAATTATTTGCAATGAATATCCATACCCATTGGGTATATTAGCTCCCTCTCAAAGAACTATACATCGGTTATCATTACTGCAACAATATTGGGAATTTCTTTTAAATTTATGAGATTCTTTCATTCTTTTTTTGCAGAGGCTTTAATGGTGCTTGCATTCCAGACTTCAATATTATATTATGCATAAGGATAGCATGATAATTTGGAAATCTTAGAAAAATGTGTCAATTAACACAGAGTGAATAATAATATCAATAACAAATGAAATTTTGACACACTGCTTCTAAGATATTTTGCCTATCATTGTGATTAACATGAACATATAGAGAATTTCATTAAATATAATATCTTTTAAAGGTCATTCAGTAAACTTTCATCTCTAGCCCCAACCTTCATTATCTCTGTCCCCATTGTTTCCATCAAGTAGATAGATATAGCT
This sequence comes from Cephalopachus bancanus, assembly GCA_027257055.1. Taxonomy (NCBI): domain Eukaryota; kingdom Metazoa; phylum Chordata; class Mammalia; order Primates; family Tarsiidae; genus Cephalopachus; species Cephalopachus bancanus. The sequence continues at coordinate 28,945 of JAPVLO010001192.1, forward strand.
CCAGAATTGCAGTTGATGAAATACAGTGGAACTGTAATTTAACTAGCTTTTAAATTACATGAGCTATTTTGAATAGTATGTGGCCTTTCTTGACCCAAAGACTACTTACGTATTCAAATAGACAAAGTCCACATTTAATTAGAAACCTATATTCTGAATAAAATATATTCTAGGCTATGTTGTAAAAAGACTGATTCTTGTAAGAAAAGGATTGTGTCTTATATCTTTCTTTGTTCAAAGCACTTAGCCAACTGCCCCACATCTACAAAGTATTCAGTAAACGTTTGCTCTTAATAATATTGATGAAATTATCATTCCTGCAAAAGACACCCTATACCCTCGGAAATGGAGCATATATATTATCACCTTGAACTCTTGGCAGGAAAAATGCTTTTTAAGTGACAAGTACAAGTAAGAGCTATCTGAGTGTTTGTTAACCTTTACCATGAAAGCAGATTAAAATTCTCCAAAGTGTAATAAGTCCCTGGGAGACTGTTCCACTCATTACAAATTTCCTTCATTTATCTCATTACCTGAAATGACATTTAACATCTTGCTCAGTTGGAATAATTTGATCTGATGCACGTTATCTTTCTATGAATGATGATGGTTCTAGTAAAAGATGAAAGCTCAGTTATAACAAGAACATTTTGTCAAATGTGCCAATGTTGCCACAAATGCAAATAATAATTTAAAGATACCTTTTCAATCCAGTTTAAACTACCATGTTATTTTTCTACGACTTTTTTCAGCCTATTGCCTCTAATTACCTTCAGGCCATTTCCACATAATGATTATCTTGACTTTCCTGTCATCTTCCTTTTTTTGACCTTGTTAACTTCTAAATTTATGCTATGTCTTACCTGTTATCTGAGTGGTCGAGGTCCAAAGTTGGCTATAAAAGAGGCAACAAACTTGAGATCTACTTTGGAAATCTGTCCAGTTCTTATTGCCATCTTTGGTATTGCCTCTTGTCAAACCGGCATCATCGTACTACACTGTAGATGTTAAAGTATGGTTTTAATAGCCATTTAGTTGATTATTTGTTTTAATATTCTCTCTCGCGCTTTTTTGTAGAGAAAAGATCTTAATGGGTTACCCAGACTGGTCTCAGCCTTAAGTGATCCTCCCATCTCAGCCTCCCATAGCACTAGGATTACACGCATGAGCCATTGTGTCCAGATATTCTCTTTGAATTAATTCCCAACTATTTAGATTTGTGATTTAGTTGGTTAGCCATCATATTTCTTTGCTAAACTTTGGCTGTGCCAAAATATTGGGCATTTACAGCATCATTCTAAAAACTGTTTAAAATTAAAAGTACACTACTTTTAAAAATTGTTTGAAGGACACATGCTTCCCCTGGGAAAGCCAATCTCAGCTTGTGAGCTGCCTCGAGCTCCACTTTAGGCTCAGGAGCTTCCTCAGTATTTTTAGTACCTGCCTATCTCGGTTTTTATTAACTTCAGATCTTTTGTATACGGCCAAAGAATGTTAATACATCCAAAACCTAATTTTACAAAGGGAACAAAACATCTATTAACACCCTAGACTTAGGCTAGAGAACACAGACTAACTTCTTTCACATTAGGATAATTTTGATATCAATTTGGATAGGCCGTGATACCCCGATATTTGGCCACACATTAATCTATATGTTTCTGTGATGTTATTTCAACAATAGGATTAACATTTAAATCAGTAGACTGTGAGCAACACAGATTATCCTCTATAATGTAAGCTTCATCCAACCAGTTAAGGATCTTAACAGAAAAAAACTGACCTCCCCCAAAAAGAAGAAATTCTGTCTGAAGACTGCCATCTTCAGACTCAAACTGCAACTCTTATCTGAGTATCCAGCCTGCCAACCTACACTGCTGATCTTGTGCTTGCCAGCCTCCATGATCATATGAGCCAATGCCTTAAAATAACTCTCTCTTAAGAGAGAGAGAGAGAAAGAGAGAGAGAAACTCAGCTGAGATAACCACTGAATTGTTGAGAAGGAAGAAACCACATCTCTTTCCACTTCGATATCTTCAATGAAATGGATGATAATAAAACTAATGATTTTAAAACTTTGTTATGTGCCACCCTGCTTTTTCAAACACTACTGTTATCAGGTAAGTTCAGTACTATTCTACTTTATATATGTAGAACCTGAAGCTTGCAGTGTTAAATTATTTTCCTCAATGTCATCTAGCTAGTGAGAAGTGGAGTCAGATTTCAAGCTCTGTTTTGTCTGACATAAAAGTTTATGTTGTCCCAAATTGACCCATAATTTATTTAGAATTAAATAATTTTAATCCTATCTGTCATAACAATGATTAATTCATTTCTTCCTTATATGGAAGTCTTGGAAGATAATGATGGAATAAATTTTACCTAGACTCAGATTTTGGTCCCAATGCTATGAGAATTTCATCCTTCAAGAGGGATTAAGTAATTACACACACACACACACACACACACACACACACACACATACAGGTGTGCGCGCGCACACACACATACACAGTGTCAAAATTATGAACTGGTGCTTAGCTACAGAAATTAGGCAGTCTTTGGCATAAGGTTTTTCTGAGATGGTCACAGTTCAAGTGCTGAAAATCTGATGTTTCAGGAAGCCTCTAAGTCCCTAGCAAACCGGCAGAGTTGGTCACTGTAAGTTAATGAAACTAACCCTACAGAAAGTCAATAGAGAAGAGGATTTTCCTGCAATGAATTAAGCAAAATTTTATATGTAATTTAAGACAAGCCTTATGTACAAATAAAATACTCTGTTCATTTCTTTAATATTAGTCTACCAATATTTACTAATATTTTGATACTGTATATGGATTCTTGATTTTTTTAACTGCCCTGAATTTCAAGTTTGTAACATTAAACACGTATACTATTATTATATCAAGGAAAATCAACTTGTCTAATCTGTGAAGGCCTTCATTCTTTCTTATTTTTCACAAACGGTAGACTTTGCAAGTACTATTTTAAAACTTAGAGTGAAGTGATCTTTGAAATTTGATATTTTTATTCATTTAAAAAATGTTTAATTTTATTATTGCATAGCATGTAGGCTTCCTTCTCTGGTTCCGGTTACTATTCCCAGAAGATGGGTTCTTTATAAGTAAAGTAATTGTGAGACTCAATGATCACAAAATGCATGACCCTGATAAATCATCAGTCTGTCTGCACTGAAAGGACATCGGTACAACTAATTGAAAACAGAAAACTTCAGTAAATGTATATGTTTGATTAAATGTTAAAGAAACAATTTGTTGTGTTTGAATATTTTCCTCCCACTTAACACAACAAGAAAATATTTTAGGTAAACTTTTATTCCGTGATGCAATTTTCCTACTAAATAAATTTTCTTGAAACTCAACAGTATATAATATGATAGTGTCAATATTGTTGGAATAACTTATATCTAAAGAGCAAGTAAAATTATAAAGAAGAAAAATCTGCCTTAAAAAAACTCTCCCCCACTTAGGTCTCTTCATTTGCATTTTCACTACTCCTTTCAATTTATTCATGGAGAAGACACAGGAGAAGACCTCTGGATTTGAGGACTTTATTCTTTTTTTCAAATGCTTTCTTTTCCACTTCTCTCTTGTTTGTCTCATGGTATTCTTATTCCCAAGTCAACATTCTTACATATAGACCCATTAAACTTGAGTCACCTCTTGTCTCAAAGTGACTCTATTGATGCTATTCTATAGTCTCCACCTTTCTCAAATACATATTTGTTAGATCCTTATATTACAGCTAGTCATATCTTCTAAGCTTTGCTAAACTATTTTGAGTTTTCCTTCTGGCAGTTTTGAATACCATGTCTGGGGATCAACACAGAGGAATAGGAAACTGGAAGAATTTGTAGGATTTGTCCATACCAGGTATTAGAAAGGATTCTAACCAATGGGAATGGCACACCTAAAAATAATAGAAAGAGAAGAAAAATTGTCATCACTAGATTATAGATAGAAGGTGACTGGAGTCATAATAAAGTTGTAAGACTATGTAATTTTAACTCAAAGCAGTGAGTAATATGGACATTTCAAGAAATGTTATGCCTAATTTGGGAGAGATATAGAGTCAGGGTTCTTTTATACATGATTTTTCTTTTGGGCTTATGACTAAACAAACTATTCAAAACATTACTAATTCACAAAACAACTTTTCAAGACCTTTTCACTAAGTAATACTTTCTTTGAAGGCATCTGAATTTATTCATTCATAAGGGGTATCACTATACGTCTCAAGGGACAAAAAAGCATGGAAGACATTTTTAAACTTGACGTCTTCAAAAAATATCTGGGTGCTAGAGATATAGTGTACTTTTGAAGGAAACAGCAAATGTGGAATTTTGTACATATTTTAAACCTCATTTTGAATCTGGATACTGTTTGAGCTGGTGTTAAGGATGCGTGAAATTAAATTTAGAAAATCTCAGTTTTAAGAAATGCCAATTTTTTTCCTGCATCAGGTAGTTAGATGCTGGACAAGAATTAAAACTGACCACTTTCCTATGGAAATGAATGACATTGGTAGGAGTGTTTTGATAATTTTGCACATCAAATATACACTGAAAATTTAAGGATCTGAGGGCAGATTCAAGGAACCTTATAAAAAGGAAAAGAGAAGGTCTGCGGAATGGAAAAGGATCTTGTGGGAGTTAGCTACCTTCTGACTAAGGGACAAATGCCAGATTTTTAAGAGTGCAAAAATCATCCGCATAGAAAGTATGTTTTCAAAAAAGTGATAAAGCGTATTTTAAAAATAGTATTCAACTAGGTGTTTTAATTAAAAAAGAAAACCATTTGGTATGTTTAATGAATAACTTAGAGTTTATATGTTTAAGTTTTCAAGTCAGGATATATTTTACTATTGCATTTAAAAAGACATTAGAATGGTTTTCACATATACTATTTTTATTCACATGAGTGATGCTAATGTGAGGTATTAAAAAACTTTATTGGAGAAAATTCATTTTATAAATGTATTTCAAAATGATTTATGAAATTGATCAAACATCACAAGAATTTGTTAGTATATTTTTAAACATGCTGCTGTTTTGTGTAGTGGGGGATTTCTTCAGAAGGTTATAACATTAAGTTTTGTCTTCTATTGAGAAGTTTCTATATTCTACATCAGATAGTTCTTTCATCACAGAATCTTTGCATGACAAAATTGTACATTTTCAAAATGTTTGCCCTTCTCTTTTGCCATTTGACCCTTCCAATAACCCTATGAAATAATTAGAAATTATATCGTTGATCACAGATAGGGAAACTGAGATTCAGAGAGCTAACAAGATTTAACTAAGTTCTACATGGCTAATAGGTTGTAAAAAAGAGGAGTAGGACTTAGAATTCCTGGCTCCCAATCCAGTGTTCTTTCCATCATGCTCTATGGTCTCTTCTTAGTTAGATCACTTAGTTCAACATGGATATTTTCCCTAAACCCTAGAAAAGGAATGCATATTAATAATGCTACTGACTTGTATGTTTTGTGTATGAAAGAAAGAAATGGATGGATCACATTAATTGTTCATGAAATAGTGAAGATACTAGGAAGAAAACATCTCTCAAATTAACAAGTTCAGCTAGATAAACTTAGGCAGAAATCAGGGTGTCTTTCATGATACTCTCATGAATGACCCAAGTGAAAAACTACCATTTACTATTCACTGATTCACCATAAAATAAAATATCAATAAAAGTGCCTAAAAATCACAGTGAGTAAGGTAGAGATGAGGTTGCCACTCATAGCATTTACATTATAGGGGAAGAGCTAAACAAGTGAACAAGCAATTAAAATACAGAGAAATGAATGTTCCAAGAAATAGGTGCTAGAACAATACATAAAAAGGATATCAAACCCTAATTTAGGGACTCATGGAAGATTTACTGAAGAAAGACCTAAAAGATGAGTAAATGCCTGGGTGATGAGTGTTCCAAAAAGAGAAAAGAGCATGAACATAAAGTACTTGAGAAACTAAAAGGAGTTTATTAAGACTGGCATAAAAAATCACTAGAGGAGAAATGATGATCAATAAAGTGTTGTCAGAATCTTAGAGGAGTCTGAATGGAAGGAAAGTGTGAGGAGAAAGAAAACGGAAGAAGGCAAACAAAGCACCAAAGACATACCCTGACCCATTTTATTACAGGTTCCAGACTTTCTATTGCTACCATGAGATCAAGATAGTCTCCCATCTTTCACAGTGTTGTTGTAGTTGTAGCTAATAAACCAAAAAAGCTAGTGTTTATTAAATGCCAGCTGTGTGCCTGGCCATTTCAGATGTGCCATCTCATTGAAGCTCCATGGCCCTTGAGGCAGATACTTGTTCCCTGATCTTACAGATGTAAAAACTAAGACTCAGGGAGGAGATGAGAATTGCCTGAGCTCACATGATTAGCTACTGACTGAACAAGGACCTGAGTCCAGGTCTCTCTGCCTTCAAATCCAACACTGTTCAGCTGTCTTCTGTTGTATCCCTGGGTTTTCAGTATTATCACTTAGGTTGTTCTATATTATCACTGCTCCACTAGAACAACTTAACAGAAAATGATTTGGTTTATCTTAGTTAAAAAGAATCTCCCCTTGGTTTATTGACACCATTTCCCCAAAGAATGGATTTGAGGACTAGCTAGTCATACAGGCATGATTAGGAGATCAATAAGGACTTTAATAACTTTTTGTGTGTAAATTTCCATACACTCACAGACCCAAAAGAGAGATTCCCCTAAAGCTTTTACCATTTTGCAGAAATCTCAGCTTGAGACAACCACCTGACTAATGAAAAAAATGGCCCTTGTAGCTGAGAGGGTTCTCACTTGATAGGTTTTTAGGAATGCAGAATAGGAGGTGGTAGGATGTAACACTGATTGGGAGTTGTTTCAATTTCAGTAAGAACTCACATATGTGAAATCTAATATTAGTGGAACTGAATTGGCACACGACAGGCTGTTATAAAGGACATGTCCTTCCCATGTATTTTTGTAACACTTCTGGTCTTGCATTAAAAATGGCTTCTATTTCAAAATTGCTTTAAAAAGTAGATTTTTAAGTGTTCTCACCACAAAGAAATTATGAGTATGTGAGATGATGGAAACGTTAATTAGCTTGATTTAATCATTCCACAATGTATGCGTATATCAAAACATGATATTGTACCCCATAAATATATATGACTTTAAAAATTGTATCTTTGAAGTAAAATTAAAGACTTAAAGGACCTGACACTGCACAACTGAATTTCCATCTTATTAGTTTTTGATTACTTACCCTTAAGTCCACTAAGGGATTATTTTGATACCTTTATTAGTTTTATCTAATAATTAATTCATATGTGACTTATTTTTAGAGTAATAAAATAGCTTTATGAGGTCATTTTTCCTTTGTGCGTCTTCCTAGTATTTATTTAATTTTTATTTGAAGCCATTAAAATTGCTATTTTGAATATGGAATAAAAATGTCCTCTTGCTTAAAGTATTAGAAAATGACAGCAAGCATCAGTTTTGGATTGATATTTTAAATTTGAGACTTTGTTAAATGACTACATAAAAATTGATTTCAATTTGTATGTAAATTATATTTTAAAAACTAATTATCCTTTTATATTTTAATATGGCCACACACATTTTAACAAATTCCAAATGCAAAGTTCTTTCAGTTTTGGGGTTTTTTTTTCGGCAGTAAAATGAAGAACGATTGCAAGTCATTATTTAACACATCATGTGTGATATTCATTAACTTCAAGTTTTGTTTGATATTGTTTAAAATTGCTCTGCAGTAACAGAAATCAGTTGCTCTATTAAATATAAATCATATACAGAATATAAATTTTAATTTTTACTCAAGGCACCATATATTGTGTTATTATTCAATTTTTCTAAAATCAAATATAGTTCAAGATTATTGCTAGTGCTTGCTCTTATGCACTTTGAGACACTTAAGAAATAGTTGAGATTGGTTCAGGTTGGAAACTCTAGGTAATATATTGTGACTTTTCTAATACAAACCTGCAATGGCTGGGCTCGGTGGCTCAGCCTGTAATCCCTCACCTTTGGGAGGCTGAGGTGAGTGGATTGCCTGAGCCCGCGGGTTCAAGACCCACCTGGGCAACTTGGCGAGACCTCATCTCTACAATAAATCAAAAATTATCTGGGCGTGGTAGTGTGCGCCCGTAGTTCCAGCTACTTGGAAGGCTGAGGCGGAAGGATCGCCGGGGCCCAGCAGGTCGAGGCTGCGGTGGCCGGGAGTGGCCACTGCACTCCAGTCTGGGTGACAGAGTGAGACTTCAACTCAAAAAAACCAAAAATAAAAACAAAAACCTGCGATGAGAAATTAGTCTTAAACAAAACATGTGTTTGTGAACCAATGATTTACTTCTCCATAAGGTAATAAGCATATATGAGTGCTTTTCTTTTTTAAATAATTTTAGTGGTCTATAATTTGAGACTATCCTTTGTAAAACCTATTATCTGATGAAAACACTGGGAAAACTTAAGGACAAAAAGAACTGGAGATACTGAGGACAATGATAAATAAAAAATAGGAGCAGATTCATGAGACGTCTGGAACTTTAATATACCATCTTACTTTCCAATCTCTGCCTATTAGGAACTGTGGATTAAATCAGGCACAATAAAATAAGACATCAATAGAAGTGCCTAAAAGAATTTTATTTTAAAATAATGCCTGCTTGATGCCCCCTACTTCAGACTTTCACAGCTTCCTGCTAAAATACCAAATATAAGCACAAATTAATATTAAATTTTATAACACCCACTGAAAACTAACACTGACCTAATGTTAGGTTCCAGAAGGAATTTTCCGTAACTATTATGGTCTTCCCTAATGAGCTCTCTATATTTCATTTCATGAAACATTTTTTCTGTGAAAGGCAGGAAGAAACCAGAAAACTGGTGAGAACTTTTCTTCTACATTAAAATGATTGAGAAATGGAGATAATCAAAATATAATAGGGCAGAGCGAGGGGATGTGGTTCCTAGGAATAAAGTTCTGTTTTGAGGAAAGGTCAGGGAGAGATGAGAAGGACACAGAGAGGAAGGGTCCTGGAAGCAGTGTACTCAATTGGCTATGTGTGCCAGAAAACCAAGCAAAGGAGTAGAAAATCATCCCACTTCAGAAGATCAAAATTGTAACGATTACGCCTTAAAGTGGGCTTGGAATGGAAACTATGTTCATCAACTACCCCTAAATATGTTTTCAAAAATGAATTTATCTATAATTTAAGTAAATAAAAGGCAGCCTGTAGGGTTGTCAATTGGGTCCACATAAAGCTTATTTTGTTGAAGAAAGCAAAAAAAAAATCCCCAGGAACAACCATCATCACCACCACAAGCACTTCAGATTTATGGGAAATAATACAGGAATATAAACTGGGAATGCAAGTGCACAATTTCAAAAAAATATATATATAATACACATATATATATATATATATATAAAATGTGTGTGTGTGTGTGTGTGTGTGTGTGTGTGTGTGAAAATATATGGCCTATGGAATAATTCTGAAGAAATTTCTTTAGGGATTTCACATTCTTAGTAGACTGCAAAGAAGTATGGTCTTTTCAAATAAGGAGTAGAAAATCTTAAGAAGAAACAAGATCAGATGTAAAGAAAATGGCTGAAATAAAAAAATTTTGCAAGGAAACTATACTATAATAATATAATTAACATTTACATTGAAATGCATAAATAAAATAGTTTTGACTGTGAAAAATTATTTCAGTCCTATAAGTGACAAGAGTAACTGTCTCAGACAATAGAGAGAAATGACAAAGCTAAAAAAATTGTAAGAGAAAATATTACAAAATAATAGAATAGAGATGCAATTGAAGAGGTATGGATGTCTCTGAGGAAGAAATGGGAATGACAGAGTCAAAAGAAACAAACAATGACATTTTAAAAATATATAGATAAAAAGAAATGTATGTTTACAGTTTGAAGTATTCATAGTCTTCCTGGAAAAATAAATGGGAAAAAGGCATATGTATACACAGCTGGGAATTTTTTCAAATCATAAAGTTAAATAAATATTCTACAGAAATCCAAGAAAACCTCATAGTTCTCTATAGTCTTAGTTTTAAAAAGTTTTTTTTTTTTTTTTTTTTAGCAAAGTCATTGTGCTTTGAAAGATATACCATATAGTCATCTCAATGGATGCTGGAAAGTGGAAAGAGTGATAAAATTTAACATCCATTACTAAGGCAAAAAATTATTAACAATAGCACAAAATACTACTGATCAAAATGAATTACATATAGATGCAAAAATTATAAATAAAATATTAGATAATAGAGTCTAGCATTATATAGTAAAAGATTAATGTACCATAACCAATATGGTTTATTCCAGGAATTCAACAGTGATTTTATGCAGGGAAATCTATTAATAAGAATCATTACAAAATAGATGAAAATGACAGATGTACCCTGATAGGTGCAGTTGATATTAGCCAAAAAATTTACTTCTTACAGGGACGAAATTTTAGAAACCTAGAAATAAAAATTGTTCTTTATATGTTAATGAGTATGTATTTTGAACTAGCAGCTTACATCTGTTGAAACTTTAATCACATTAAAATAGGAACACGGCAAGTCCTCCCATTAATTTCCTATTTTCCATCATTGTGCAAATAATTATTGAATACATTAGAACATGGTTAAGATGACAAATTATAGTTATTGAGGTGGAAGAACCAAAAATATAATTATTTGGAAATATCTTTCTTTGGCAAACTTAAGGCAAAATAACTAAAAAAAAATACCTTTTATAAGATACCTGGCTTCAAATTTAATATATACAAATCATTAATTGTCCTGTTAAATTTATTAATTGATTAGGACATATAACATTAAAATTACATTCACCAACTATGGAATATCTAGAAATAAAAGTAAAAGTGATTGTATATCATATGTCTATTTCAATCTATCTCAATAACTTTGTGGAATGATCCAATAAATGAAGAGTACTATATCCATTTTCAGATAAAATGATGCTATAGGGAAAATATATCCACTTTTCCTCAATTAATCTACATATTTATTGCAATTACAATAAAAATTTTGAAGTGTTTTGATATTAATGAAATTATTCTGAAGTTGTAATAAAAGAGTAGACATGTGACAATAGACATTTTTAAAGGTTAATATAAAGGTCTTGCACAGTCAAATCCAAACACATTTAATAAAGCAAAAGCAATGAAAAGAATATGATATTATTACTGGAAGTGAAAGATAATTAATAAAGTCCTTTGCATTTAGAATAAAAGTCTAACTATTGTAACTAAAAAGGTCTGTATGACCTAGCCCTTGCCTTTCTCTCCTACCTCAGCTTGGGATGTTCTACAGGCACATTGATTATTTGTTGCCTCGGGTCTTCATAAATTCTGCTTTTTCTGTCTGGAATACTTTTTTTCCTCTACTGTGTACATGAGACTCCTTTTTATTCTATAGCTCCCCAGCTTGAATTGCACTTTCTTAGTGAGAAATGCCCATGATTTTGAAATTATCCGAGTAGTGGTAGTGATTGAAGACACTGGTTGGAGGAGGTATGTTGTAAGGAGAGAAAAATGTAAGAATATAGGCTCCTTGAACATAGGTTTTCTTTTTGTCTATTTTAATCACTGCTTCTCAGTTTTTATAGTAGTGCTTAGCACATAAAGGTACTTCATAAACATTTTTTGAATGCAGAGAGGAGAACCTAGAATATATTCAAAAGCAGTTGAAGATAGAGCAGTAGATGAGCTTATGATGGCTACTAGAAAGTAATACTCAGATACATAGGAAGAAAAGCATTAGAATATGGTGCCAGAGAAGGAAAAAATATTTTAAAATAAGATAACCCATGATAAATACCTGGTAAGTTACCATCAATATACAAACTCAGAAGCATTTATTGACTTTAGTGACACTTAGTCATTTATGTCCTCAGTAAAATAAGTTGTGGTGGAAGATCAGATTCTCATGAAATGCATATCCACTAGAATTCATGTTCACTTGTAAAACATAAATTCAGGTGTAAAAAGCACTTGGTAATAAATAAGAATTTATGTTTTAAAATAGACTAATAAATAGTTGTGTAATAAACTAATAAACAATTATTTTGAAATATTTATAAATACAAATTCAAATTTTCTGGCAGTTAAAATGCATGTGATTACTACAAAGTCATGAATAGAGACTGCATTCAATATTGTATTTTAATCCTTTCATCATTGTATTCAGAGCAAAAAGGAAGCAACAATTTCAATGTATTCAGATTCAAAGTATACTTAAAATTATTATTACATATATACATATATAGCTTAATAGTCTCACCCAAATTTTGACTGTAGTCCCTCTGAATAAATTTTTTCAGTTGGAATGGAGATAGTGACTTTGCTAAGTCACAGCTGTTTTACTAGTTAGCACAAAGACTATAAAACAAGTACTTTGCTAGGTAATAAATGTCTATGTGTTTATTATTGTTAGCGTTTTTTACTGTGAAAATCAAATGATTTTACTGTGAAAATCAAATGACCTCATTGCATCTGAAAGTTGGTTGCAACATTGTGCCAAAGGTTTCAGACATCATAAAATATTGTTTAATTACCTGAGTGGGGACATGAGTGTATATACTTGGAATGTTTAAGTCTATTAAAATGGATTTGGATGTAAATGATTTGAGAATAATATTAAGACACATTCATTCATTTTGTGTTAATTAGCTGTTTTAAAAAACAATTAAGCACAGTAAAAAGATAAAAGTAAAAATCAAAGTTCTTTTCTTCCCTTTTGGCCACTCCAAACTCTTACTCTCCTAATGTCCTATTCACGTCTATTTTTCTATCTAGATATTCATCCACCAATTTATCTATTAAATTATTAAAATAAGACTGGAACTATGCTTTATAAACTGCGCCCCAGCTCAAGTTTTCATGTAACCATAAATACAGGAATTACTTCTACTTTCAATAATGAAGGTTAGGTAACTAACCCTCACAATGATGAAAACTAAAAACCTGAATCAGTGTTTCAAAAACTCAACTACCCTAAAGACATAGAAGTAACAACAATAAGATAAATAATTAATGGATTAAAATTAAACAGAAGATGGCAAGGCAGTGAGGTGATCTGTTGCTTTAGGTGTTTTCCAATCTAGAAAAAAGAAACTACAAAAGTGAGCTGCGAGTTGGTTGGCAGTGAAATGAACAAATGTCAGAAGTCCAAGGGCTAAGAAATAATGGGTGAAATGTGATGAACATCCACCTTTCATTTTAAACAGAAATCACAAATAACTGCAACTTCACAGTAAAAATGATTCAAAAATATATCAGACATAAACCAGGTATTCTATGAATCTGCAGTTTGAATCCATGACTTGAGTGGTCCAGCCTCAATCTTTAATGAAGATCATGCTAATACATCTGCCAGGAGCAAAGTAAAATTCTGTTTCACAGAAGACATCAAAATCTTAAATCTGAAATACTTATATAATTTTTTCTCCAAATAACATGATAATGACATAATCCAAACTAACCAGGCTCTCTTGGTTGTAAATTAACATGATCAAGATCCAGCAAAAACAGACACAAAAGAAAAAAACCTACAGATATTGTGAAATGAAACAGTAAAATAAGATCACAAGCTCTATAGATGAGATGCACTCCCTATAGCTAATAGAGATGATCGAAGTTTAAAAGCAGGGCCAGGGGCCATAGCAGAGTAAGAAAGAGTGGCATTACAAAGTGAGCAAAAGATATGAATAGACACTTCTCAAAAGAAGACATACGACCAGCCAACAGATACATGAAAAAATGCTCAGTCTCACTAGTCATCAAAGAAATGTAAATTAAAACTACACTAAAGCCTGGCTCGGTGGCTCAGCCTGTAATCCCGCGCCTTTGGGAGGCTGAGGTGAGTGGATTGCCTGAGCCTGCGGGTTCGGGACCCGCCTGGGCAGCAAGATCTCATCTCTACAATAAATCAAAAAAAAAAAAAAAAAATCAGCCCGGCGTGGTAGCGCATGCCTGTAATTCCGGCTACTTGTCAGGCTGAGGCGGAAAGATCGCGGAGCCCAGCAGGTCGAGGCTGCAGTGGACGGGAGCGGCCACTGCACTCCAATCTGGGTGACAGAGTGAGACTCCAACTAAAAAAACAAAAAAAAAAACCAAAAAAACAAAAAAACTACACTGAGTTACCACCTAACTCCAGCCAGGATGGCATCATCAACAACTCAAAAAACAACAGATGATGGAGAGAATGAGGCAAAAAGGGAAGGCTTCCACACTGTTGGTGGGAATGTAAACTAGTACAGCCTTTGTGGAAAACATTGTGGCAATTCCTAAAAGATCTAAAACTCGACCTTCCATATGACCCTGCAATCCCCCTACTGGGAATATACCCGGAGGAACTCAAATCCCTCTATGAAAAAGATACCTGCACACGCATATTTATTGCAGCATTATTCACAATAACAAAAACATGGAACCAACTATGCTGCCCATCGACAAAGAACTGGATTTTTTAAAATGTGGTACATCTATAAAGAAGGATAAAATTATGAACTTCGCAGCGACTTGAATGGACTTAGAGGCTATAATATTGAGTGATCTATCACAGAAACAAAGAACTGAGTAACACATGTTCTCACTCATAAGCAGACCTTGAACAACTTTCCTAATACTTTAAGAAAGGGATTGTCAGTAATGGGAAACTGCCAGGGGAGAGGGGACACACCTCATCAACAAGGGTACCTACATAATGAACATTTGTATACCTAACCCTGAATTGTATCCCACATGTCTAAAATAAAAAAATGTAAATTCACCAAAAAAAAAAAAAAAGAAAAAAAAGGAAGGAAGAAAGAAAGAAAGAATGGCCATGTGCCCTGCGTTCTGAGAAAAAGCAGCTCTTAACAAATACCCTGCCTTACATTCAAAGCAGTTTCTGTAATCAGAGCCAAGATAAACTTCAGCCAGAACTCCCCTTCTTCCCCTTCATTGGTCATTTGAAAGAAATATCTGAAAGAGACTTCTGGTTTGGGGTTTGGAAACCACCCATTCAGGGCTCATATATTTCAACCAATGGTAACTGAACAAGTTTGAATTCATCATTTGCACAAACAGACCATTGAGAACCAAGGCAAACACTTTTCCTGTTTAAGTGAGACCCCTCTTTGTTCCATGGAGAACATACTTTCATTTGTATTGAAGCCTCCTCCAATTTGCCGGTTGTTTTTTTTTTTAAAATGACGTTCCCGCCCCCTTTTTTTGTTTGTTTGTTTTTGCAGATATGTTTTTGCAGATTGTTTTTGCAATATGAAAATTGTCAGACATATATTATAAAACATACATTCTTACTATGTTGAGAGAAATAAACTAAAAGCTTTAATATATCTGCCCATGAATATAAAGTCATAGGATGTGACATAGCAGATTCAGAAAGAGCTAAAAACAATTTTGAGAATTGAAAATACAGTGATAAAAATTGAGAACATAAATGAGATTAGATTAGACTAGACACAGATTGAGGAAGGAACTGGGGCAAAAAAGACAGAAAAGAAAATATTCAGAATGCATCATAAAGGGAGAAATACATAAGATATGAATTAAATGTATGACAACGTTTCAAAGATATATTTGGAGGACTAGGAAGACAAGAATGAAAAGAAAGAAATAATATTTGAATAAAAATAGCTAAGAATTTCTCAGATACTGAAAAAAGTTACAAATCTACAAATTTGAAAATATCTCAAAGGATGTGTCAATAGCAATCTACTTAAATGCATTATTTAAATGTTACAAATTCAAATAAAAGAAAAATCTGAAAAATCAACTAGTTATACATTCGTTGTCATAACAGCATTGTTTATAATAGCCGAAAGATGGAAGTGACCCAAGTGTCAATTGATAGGTGAATGGATAAATAAATGTGATGCATACATAAATGAAATATTATTCAGCCTTAAAAAAGAAATAGAATTTTGATATATGATACAATATGGATTAACCATGAAGACATTATGCTAAGTGAAATACTTCAGTCACAAAAAGAAAAATACTATATGATTGCAATTATATGAGACAATTGGAGTAGTCAAACTTATTGAAACAGAAAGGAAACTAATGATTACCCAGGGATTGGGGTAGAGGAAGTGAAGGTGTATTATTGTTTAATAGGTACAGGGTTTCAGTTTTGCAAGATTCAAAAGTGTTATGTGTATGAATGCTATTGATGGTAATGAAACAATGTGAATGCTATGTGTGTTTTATCACAAAATTTTTAAAAGTTAGAAAAATACCTTCAAAAGAGCAAAATTTAGAGAGTATTTCTTTTTTTATTGTGCTAAACAACATAGCATAAAATTTACCATCTTGAACCTTATTTTATTAGACTACATTTACAGCAGTTTTAAGTTCACATAAAAATTGAGAAGACACACTTTTCCCACATCCTCCCTGCTCTTACGTTTGTGTAACCTCTCCCATTATGGAATCTCCCACTAGAGTGGTACATTTCTTACAATTGATAAACCTACATTGAACATCACTGTTGCCCACCGTCCATAGTTAATACTAGATTTAACTCTTGGTGTTGTACATTCTATTTGTTTTGATAAATGTGTGATGGCATGTGTTGTTCATTATAGTATTATACAGAGTATTTCACTGCCCTAAAAATACTCTACATTCCATCTATTCATCCCTCTCTCCCATCTAACCTCTGGCAACCGCTGATCTCTTTACTGTTCCCATAGCTTTGTTTTTTCCAGAATGTTATATGTGGCCATACCTTGAAGATATTGCAAGTTCAGTTCTAGACCACTGCAATAAAGCAATATTGGAAAAAAGTGGGTCACAAAAATTTTTTGGTTCCTAACTACATAAAAAGGTATGTTAATACAATACTTCAGTCTATTACATGTGCCATAGTATTACAAAAAACGACCTACCTTAATTAAAAATATTTTCTTGCCCCCCAAAAAAAAAACAAAAAACTCTACTGATCATCTGAGGCTTCAGTAAGTCATAATCTTTTTGCTGGTGGAGGGTCTTGCCTTGATGTCGATGACTGCTGATTTATCAGTGTGGTGGTTGCTGAAGTTTGGGGTGGCTGTGGCAATTTTCAAAAATAGGACAGTAATCAAGACTGCCTCATCAATTGACTCTTCCTTTCATGAAAGATTTCTCTGTAGCATGTGATGATATTTAATAGCATTTTACCCACATAAAACTTCTTTCAAAAGTAGAGTCAAGCCCTGCTACTGCTTTATCAAATAAGTTTACAGAATATTCTAAATCCATTTTTTGTCATTTCAAAAATGTACACAGAATCTTCATCATGAGTAGATTCCATCGCAATATAAATGATTTTCTTTACCCTTCCTTAAGCAGCAACTCTTTGTCTGTTCAAGTTTTACCATGAGGTTGCAGCAATTCAGTTACATCTTTAGGCTCCACTTCTAATTCTAGATCTCTTGCTATTTCCATCACGGTTGCAGTTACTTTCTATGCTGAAGTTGTAAAACCCTCAAAGTCATCTGTGAGGACTGAAATCAACTTCTTCCAAACTCCTGTTAATGTTGATATTTTTGACCTGTTACCATGAATCACAACCATTCAATGGCATCTGGAATGGTGAATAGTTTTCAGAAAATTTTAAATTTACTTTGCCCAGATTCATTAGAGGAATTGTTGTCTATAGCAGCTACAGCTTTACAAATGTATTTTTTTAAATAATACAATGTCTGACAATTAAGTTTACAAACTTGCCAATGTGCACTGTACAAACAATACAGTGATATTTCATAATCTTGGTATATCAATGTCTCACAGCTGTGTTCATGTCGACATGTGGTGGTGTCTTGCTGAGTGATGTCCATTATTGTTATTGTGTGTTTTTGTGTGCCATCATGAAATGTCAGAGCTTGAATTAGAACAATGAACAAACATTAAATTTCCTGTTAAACTTGGCAAGAGTGGAAGTGAAATCAGGGACATGTTAGTGCAAGTTTATGGGGATAAGCCATGAAGAAAATGACAGTGTACAAATGGATTAAACGTTTTTCTGAGGGGAGAAAAAGAATCACTTTGATAAAGAGAGGTCAGGACAGTCAGTAAGGAGCAGAACTGATGAAAACATTGCAAAAATTCATCACATTGTGCATCAAAATCTTCAACTGACTGTGAGAAGCATAGCAGATCAAATAAACATTGATAGAGAACTGTTATATTGGTGCGGCTTATGCCAACCAAAAACAATTACGATAATTATTTTGAGTATTTTTTCATATACCAGTTAGCCATTTATGTATCTTCTTTCAAGAAACGTTTAGCCAAGTTTTTAGCTCATTTTAAGAGCAAATTGTTAATTTTCTTTTTTAAAAAATTTACATGTCTTTATCCTCCCCGAGTAAGAATATTTTATTTTTTATTTTTTATTTTGAAGATGTGGCAAACAATTCAGGGTTAGGTATAAAAATGTTCATTATACAGGTACCCTTTTTGATGATATTGAATTGTGTGAGTTTCTTATACATTTTGGACATTAACTCTTTATCAGCTATATGGTTCGCAAGTATTATTTTTCCCATTCTGTAGGTTGTCTCTTCATACTGTTGATTGTTTCTTAGGCTGTGCAGAAGGTTTTGAGTTTGATGCAAATTTACTTGTCTAATTTTCTTTTGTTGCCTGTACTTTTGGGGTCATATCCAAAAAATCCTTATCCAGACCAATGTCA
The DNA here is from genome assembly GCA_027257055.1 of Cephalopachus bancanus. Classification (NCBI taxonomy): domain Eukaryota; kingdom Metazoa; phylum Chordata; class Mammalia; order Primates; family Tarsiidae; genus Cephalopachus; species Cephalopachus bancanus. Next base: position 47,697 of record JAPVLO010001192.1, read on the forward strand.
TGAAGTTTTTCCCTATGTTTTCTTGTGATTGTTTTGCAGTTTCAGGTCTTATGTTTAAGTCTTTAATCCATTTTGAGTTCCTTTTTGTATATGGTGTGAGTAAAGGTCTCATTTCTTTCTTCTGAAAGTGGATATCCAGTTTTCCTAACACCATCTACCCCATTGTGTGTTGTTGGCATCTTTATCAAAAATTAACTGATTACAAATGCATGTATTTATTTCTGGGCTCTCTATTCCGTTCCATTGGTCTATGTGCCTGTTTTAATGCTAGTACCATGCTGTTTTGATTACTATTGCTTTATAGTATATTTTGAAATCAGGGAGTGTGATGCTTCCAGCTTTGTAATTTTTGCTCAAGATTCTTTTGGCTATTTGGTATCTTTTGGTTCTTTTGGCATGAATGTACCAAGTCAAGTATGAAGCTGGTTTTTCATAAACTATACTAATATTGGATTTTTCTAAAGTTAGTTTAACATGGAAATTGAAGTAAATACCTTTTCCTGGTATATATGCATTTTTTTCCTGGCAATAAATTTGAGGAAAGTAAGGTTGCAGAAATAGAAAGAGAAATTTTGGGAAATTTAAAATTTGCTATTCTGTTCAAGTTTATTTAAAATTCAAAATTCTTACTCTCTGCATAATGGCTAGTCTTACATTTTTAAAGGATGTAGCTAGATATTATTGTTTTTAATATTTTCTTATTACTATTTACAACACGTGCTTTTATCTTTGCAAGGATGTTTATGTCTATGAAACATTACAAATAATTCAACTTAAAACATGAAGTTTTTTTTAAAAAAAACAGTCTGTACTTTATAAACTCCAGTAGATATGATTATAGTTTAGAGTGGCAGTTGATGAGCTCTACTTCACTCTAAAGATGAACAACTGTCCTATATGCTTGACTAGCAGAATCTAACATTGAAAACTTTATGTTAAACTGATAAGAACAGTTACTACGCTTGATCTTAGCCAAAAGGCTGAGAAGCAATCTATTTAATGCTTGATGATTTGAAAAAGTACAAGTGACATCAACCTTCAGAATATCCATCTGCAGTATTAGTTGAAATTAAATATGCTGATGCAATTTAACATAACATATTAGTTGTCGCCTTGACGGGCTCTCCCTGAGCTAATAATGCAAGGTCACAGCCTAGTTCTTATGAAGAGTCATCTGCCTTGCAGAGTGTGAATGTTCACCTCTTACTACTATTACATTAATTTCCATTAACCAAGAAAAATGAAAAAAAAATGTGAAGCTGGGCTCGGTGGTTCAGCCTGTAATCCCGCGCCTTTGGGAGGCTGAGGTGAGTGGATTGCCTGAGCCCGCGGACTCGAGACCCGCCTGGGCAGCGAGACCTCATCTCTACAATAAATCAAAAAATCAGCCAGGCGTGGTAGCGCAAGCCTGTAATTCCGGCTACTTGGAAGGTTGAGGCAGAAGGATCGCCGGAGCCCAGCAGGTCGAGGCTGCGGTGGCCGGGAGCGGCCACTGCACTCCAGTCTGGGCGACAGAGTGAGACTCCAACTCAAAAAAAAAAAAAAAGAAATGTGAATAGTTGCGTGCAGTTAAAGGTACGTACTTTTTATGGAGAGTATATAATAGTTGCTAATATTCTCTTTTTTATTATACTCAGTAAAACCACCCCAAATGAACTTGACTAATTTTCTTAAAGTGCAAAATTGAATTTTTCCACAATATGCCACAGCTGAATCAAATTCATCAGCTGCACTGAAAAGTTAAATGCCAGATTGTATAAGACAGGCAATCCTTTCTAATTACTTGGTTACCTTATCAGGTTATTAAGTCTAGGGCATACTTTGCTGACAACAATTTGAAAAGGGTCAGGAGTTTATTAGAAATCTTTGTCAAGTTGAAAATATGATTTTTCATGTAGTCCTTGCCTACATATTTTGGAAGGTTGGTAAACACAGACAAGCATTTCATGAAATGAATTTTCCTCCAATTTCAAAATACTTCTTTCAGATTTCTAAAGTAAAAAAGGAATATAAAAAATTTAGAAAACCAAAAGTACTATTGGAGAAATTTAAAACATCCAGTGTGGTTTGTTCAAGATAGCTGTTGTTGAGATTTTGAAGAATATCCTCTCTCTTCCAATTTTTAAATATATATTCATTCTATTATAACTGAGATTAAATTATATATTTTATTCTTTAATCTTTTATTAATTGTCATAATACACAATGACGGTATCCCACATCTTAGAATTTACTTCTACAGTATAAGATTTAGTGAATATTGTATGACATATTATTTAGCATCTCTATTTGCTTTTTCACATTTTTTATTATTATAAACAATATCACATACTATTCTTGTATATAAATTATGGCATACATCTTCTTTTTTTTTTTTTTTTTTGAGTTGGAGTCTCACTCTGTCACCCAGACTGGAGTGTAGTGGCCGCTTCCGGCCACCGCAACCTCGACCTGCTGGGCTCCGGCGATCCTTCCGCCTCAGCCTTCCAAGTAACCGGAATTACAGGCATGCGCTACCACACCCGGCTGATTTTTTGATTTATTGTAGAGACGAGGTCTCTCTGCCCAGGCGGATCTCGAACCCGCGGGCTCAGGCAATTCACTCACCTCAGCCTCCCAAAGGCGCAGGATTACAGGCTGAGCCACCGAGCCTGGCCCATCTTCATTTCCTTATGATGTAATCCTAAATTATATTTGCTTAATCAAAAGATAAGCATATTTTAAGGATTTTGGCGCTACACATTTGTGTTTCAAGAAATTTTTGTCAGTTAACACTCTCACCACAGAATATGATCTTCCCATTATCTTGCTCTATCAACAACAATGGATAAGTGAAAAATGACACATAATTAATTTAATTCCCATTTATATATTTTTAAGTGTGGTCGTTTATTTTTCCCAGGTTTATTGAATGTTTGTTTTGGGTTTTTTTGCCTGTGATATTTCTGAAATGAACTTGTGCCATTTCTATAAGAGTGTTTATGTTTCTTATTGATTTGCAGTTTGCCATTTAAAATTTTTTAAATGTATTTTGTATTACCAAAATATGTTCTTTTTATATTGTCAAAGCTATCAACATTTTTCTTTATGCTTTCTCTCTGTACACTTATACCTGGAGAAATGGTTTCTCCATGTCAAAATTTTATGTTCTCTTATGTTTTCTTCTAGCATTGTAGTAGTTTTCTTTTCCTCATTGGGATTTTTTTGTGTGGGGGTATGGCTGTGGTGTGATAAAGTTCAAATTTTGATTTATTTTTTCTTTTTAACTCCAAATGGTTGGTTAATTTTCCAAACACAATTTTAAAATATTTAGTTTTTCCTCTGGCAAATACTATGCTTATGGTATACAAAATATGGGTCACATTGGGAATTTATCATCTGTTTCATTTGCTAAAATTTATTATTAATATAGAAAAACACCACGATTTTAAGTGTTGCTGCCTTATATAGTGATTTATTTATTTTGATTCAAGTGTCCATTAAGTATTTTAATTTTCAAAAATGACTTGATAATCTTGTCTTTTATTTTACATACACTTTAGAGTCTATTTGTTAAGTACAAAAACATGTCCTTTTGATATTCCTCTTTTAATTTTCCTAACTTAAAAAATAATTTGGGAAGAAATTGTATTTATAATTTATTGATTTACATAGTTTAGAAAACTTGTTTATCACTCATTTATTCAAGTTTTGTTTTATTTTATTCCGTGTATAATCTTTGGTATTTTCATATTAAAACATCTAAATTCTGCTATTTATAAATACAAGGGTAATATATGTTTACTATAGGAAATTCAGTACATAATGTTAATCAATGAAAGAAAATATAAATAATCTCTTTCACTATCTCAAAGATAAACAGCATTTATACTGCTTAATAGTCTTTGTGCATATGCTTGTTAAAAAAAAATTGGTTGACACTGGCTATACATACTTGAGGCCAACTTTTTTTTTTGAGTTGGAGACACTCTGTCACCTAGCCTGGAATGCAGTGGCACACTCACCGCCACCGCTGCCTTGACCTGATGGTCTCAGGCAATTCTTCTGCCTCAGCCTTCCGAGTAACTGGAACTACATATGTGTACTACCACATCCAGCTAATTTTTTGACATTGTAGAGACAACATATCCCCAAGTTGCCAAGGCTGGTCTCGAACTCCTGAACTCAGGCAATCCTCTCACCTCGGCCCCCCAAAGTCAACTTTTTAATCACAGAATAAAATACTTTTCAAATTGTCGAAATATGTTTTCACAAACTATTTTTAATTTCTACATAAAGTTTTATTGCATAGATTTATCACAATGTTCTAAAGAAAAAATATATTGTATGTACTTAATTTACTTTGGCTCCTACATTTAGACATGCAAAATGTTTGCTCCTCTCACAAGTATTATCACATTAATTATACTAATAGCTAAACTCTATGCATCCTTAATTACTTCCTTTAGATAAATGTGTAGAAGTAAAATTGCTGGACCAAATGAAATGACTATTAAGAATTTTGATGTAAGTTGCTATGCTGCTTTCCAGTAAGTTTATAAAAAATGTTTACTGCATCTAATAGTTATATGAATGCCTGCTCTTATGCTCTCATTACAACTTTGGATATTATCATATGGTTCTTAAAGTTTATTAATTTGGTTGTCAATTGGATTTTTGCTATTTATCTAGTTTGCATTTTTTGACTATTTGAATGTGGGTTTTTTTGTTTGTTTTTGTTTTTGTACTTGTTTTGAGTCAAGGTGTCACTCTGCCACTTAGATTGCAGTGCAGTGGCACAATCACAGCTTACTGCAACATTGAACTCCTGAACTTAAGCAAATCTCCTGCCTCAGCCTCCTGAGTAGCTAGGACTTCAGGTGGGCACTACCATGCCCAGCGAATTTTTTGATATTTTTGTAGAAACGAGGTCTCACTATATTGCCCAGGCTGGTCTTAAATACCTGATCTCAAGCAGCTCCTCCTTCACCTTAACCTCCCGAAGCGCTAGGATTACAGGTATGAGCTACTGTGTCTGGCCTGAACATCTTTTTATTATATATTTATTGGGTTTCCTTATTTTTTGTGATTTACATTTTACATTATTTGTCTATTTTCTATAAATGCATTTGTCTTTTTATAATTATTTATTTGCAATAACTTTTAAAATATTAAAGCTTAGTGAAAAACATTAAAAATTTTACTACTGCTCAGAAGTCAAACTCCTTATATTTTAATGGTGTAGTTTAATTCATATGAATAGGCCATGTGATATCTGTCTAATCAAATCAAAGAATTAAACTTTTCTAATCTTAGAGGACAAGCTCTTATTCACACTGAGATATCATTTCCAATCTATTCCTAATACGCCCTACCATACACAATAAACCCAAACCATGAAACTACAGCACAATATAAACAATAGGAGAATTATCAAAAGGAATGACAACAGTTACTCTTTATAAGCAAAATTCAGCTCAAATTTGTAAATGTTTCTTTAAAGGTATGTCATCCAGTTATACTGCTTTCTTCTTGTGAATTCTTGGCAAACTTTGAGACATGATATTAGCTAGTAATACTAGAAAGTTCCCCAAATATAAATATGTGTGTCACCATTCTGATGGCAGGGCTATTTCTTGGGTCTTTGTTCTACTGAGAACATAGTCAATGTTAAGCTTGCATAAATTCTAAAAATTCCAGTTTAGCCTATTTAGTTATACCATTATCACTAAAGAAAACTATAAAACACTCAAGGATTAAAATATATTCAGCATATAGATAAGTGGTTAATTATTTCAAAGGCATTATCTAAAGGTACAAAAAAGGAACACCTCAGATCAATGTAGGTTTGAAATATTTACTGGTATTTTTTCCTTTGAGCAAAAAAACTCACCATAGCTCACTCTAATCATTCTTTCTGTGTATGTGTAATACACATCTATACAGAAATATGAAAATATGAATATAATAGGGAAACTTCTGGTTCAAGATGGCTGACTGAATATATATGCTTTCTTCTCCTCATCGCCCAAATCCCATTGAAATGTCCACAGAAGTGCAAAAATTTATAAATATAATATATATTTTAATATATATATTGTCTATATATGCTATATATAGATAATGTCTGATGGCAAAAGATTAACAATAAAACCTAACAGAGTTGAGAAACTATTACATAGAGGCAAAAAGATGAGGTCTCCAAAAAATATGGAGTTGCCAAAGATAGGCCACAGAAAGACAGCTATATGGGTATCAGAGCCAATAGAGACTGGAGGAAGGAAGGTGATTCCAATAATTAGAGATGGAACAGACTATAGTAGGTAGTCCCTCACCAGAGCAGATAAGTTAGACATTTACTTCCCACTTAAAGCATACATAGAAATCCAAAGCAAAATGCTAGTAAGTATTACGTGTTTAGTGTATACTAATCATTGTTCTAAACACTTTTATATTTTAACTCATATTCATAATATTCATAAGAAATTGGTACCATCAATCCCATTTAAAGAATGAGGTATCGAAGCCATAGTGGGTGAGTTGTTTGCCCAAAGTCACATCAATGGTTAATGTCTGAGGCAGGATTCAATGCTAGAGAGTAATAGCCAGAGCCTCCACTATTATCTGATATGCTATGCTGCCTCTCATAGCACCAAATATATCACATATCATAATAACTAAGAAAGACTTCCTACTGAAAGAAAGTGAATCACACTTCTACTCCAGGCTATTGCAAAAAAAGTGTTATCAGGGCAACTCACTTGGGCGCCCTCTCACTGTGGGAACTTTTTGTCCTCTCAATAAATGCTGCTTTCAAAAAAAAAGTGTTATCAGACGCCGTACCTCTGTAAGCAGCTATAAAACGGAACAAAATATATACAGTAAATCTTTTTAGATATTACACTGTATATAACAGGTGGAAAAGGACTGTATTCCTTGAGAGAAGTAAATCTAATGAAGTGAGCCCCAAGTTCACATTGCATTTCTTATTGGGACACTTGTAGTATTTTGATGTTGTTATGTTTCCTTAGTTTTTCATGTTTCTTGTTGCCTTACATTGATGCATGCGTGTTTAGTGGATCACTCACCTCTTTCAGATTTATGGACTAGTTTTGGTGTGGAAAGACATTCCCCTACAGTGCGTTGCAAAGGTACTTGCTAGGTAGGGTGCAGCAGTTCTGGCACCAGTAAATATGCAACTATACAGTCTCTATCTGCTGCAGGTGGTGTTGACAAAGGTTGAAGGGATCTTCAGCAGCCAATACTGTGTATGAGGGTTGGTGATGAGGGTTGTTGGGGTCTTTGGTAGTGATGGATGCTAAAGTTCTCTTGATCTTTTCTCTCAGTGGGGCAGCAGTGGCAAAAGGGATTTCTCTTGTCACTGGGTCTGGCTTATGGGCTCACTCATGGTGACAGAGGCACTGGCGTTTGACTAATGGTATCCATGAAGTGGCCACAGAGATAAAACTGGAAGCATGAACACACGTGGAGGGATTATAGCTCTGGGACCTGGGGCAGTAATGGCACTGGTACCCAGTGCACAGATAACCCACTTCCACACTGGTGACAGTATGTGAGGTGTAGATACTTGTAAAACAGTCAGGTATCCAAGAACAGGAACACAGGTGTGTCTGGAGTTACAGTAGCTCTGAGTTCAGGAAAGGGCTTAGCTCTCTGTGGTGGTTGGGCCAGTGCTTGGAGCACATGCATGTATAACAAGAGCTTGGCTTGCACTTTGGAATGCAAATAAGCTTGCTGTGGTGATGACTATCATGTCTGAGGTATGGACTGGCATAACACAGGCACAGATCCTGGATCTGGAGTGTGGGCATCAAAGGGAAGCCACAGTTCAACGGTTGGGGCACTAGCAGGATTGGGAAAAGTAGAAGCTGTTTTCCTGAAGCAGCTCAATAGAGGCTGCCTCTTGAAGAAGGAAAGGGAGTGTAGCTGTGTCTCCCTTGCTAGAGTTTTCTGGCATGAATGGAAGTTGGTTACCTCAGTGTCAAAAAATGTTAGTGTCCTCTACATAGCATGTTGCTGGAGACCAGAGTGGTTTCAGTCATATGGCTAATATCAATAGCATCGTTCTTTTTCCTTTACTTCTAGCTGTCCTGGATTCTCAGGTATACTAGCCTCTCCAGCAATCCTCTCCGGGTGGATATCTTCCACTGTTTATTTCCACTGCATTCCTATAGATTCTGTAGCAGGCTTTTGAGCCCTCTTAAGGTTATTTTGGTTTGTGGATACACACACACACACACACACACACACACACACACACACACACACACACGCACACACGCACACACACACACAGTAAATATATATATACTTTTTTTTAAAGGAAAATGGAATGTGACAAGTTCTACGCTGCCATCTTGGTGACATTACTCCTCTTCCTAAATTTTGAAGAACGGTTTTAGCAGATACAGAATTCTGGTTGACAGTTTTTTCTTTCAACATTTTAGATATATTCCTCTGCCTTCTGGCCTACAAGACTTCTGATAAGAAATCCACTAATAATCTTATTAAGAAGCCCTTTTTTGTGATCAGTTGCTTTTGGTGCTTTCAAGATGCTTTCTGTCTTTAGCTTTTGGCGGTTTGATTATAATCTGTCTTGGTGTGAGTTTCTTTGGCTTTATCACACTCAGAGTTTATTGAGTTTCTTGAATTTGTAGACCCATATCTTTCCTCAAATGTTGGATGTTTTTTGCCATTATTTCTTTAAATAATCTCTGCTCCTTTCTTTATGTCCTCTCATTCTGGAACTCTCATAATGCATCTATCATCTGTCTGTCTATCTATCTACCTATCTATCTATTTGTAAATTTTTATTTCTATTTTAGAGTTATGGGGTATAGGTACATAAGTAAATTGCATGCAGGTGAGGTATGAGCTTCGAAAGAGTCCTCTTTTCTTCTAGTAGTGGACATGGTACCCAATGGATGGTTGTGTGCCCCTTATTCCTCCTCCCTCCCTCTTCCCACTAGTAATGCCCAATGTCAGTTGTTCCTGCATTTGTGCTTTCATACCCAATGTTTAGGGGACACATAACAGTGAGAATATATGATATTCAGTTTTTTGTTTCTGTAATAATTCACTTAAAAATATGGTCTCTAGCTGCATCCATGTAGTTGCAGAGGACATGAATTTCTTCTTTATGACTGTATAGTATTCCATTGTGTATATGTACCACAATTTCTTCATCCAGTCCACTTTTGATGAGCATCTGAGTTGGTTCCATGTTTTTGCTATTGTGAATAGCACTTCAATAAATATATGTGTGCTGGATCATATGGTAACTCAATTTTTAGTCCTTTGAGAAAATGCCATGCTGTAGTCTACAAAGGTTGAACTAGCTTACATTCTCACCAACAGTGTAGAAATGTTCCCTTTTCTCCACAGCCTTGCCAACACCTGTTGTTTTTTGACTTTTAAATGGTAGCCATCCTGACTGATATGAGGTGGTACATCATTGAAGGTTTAATTTTAGTTACTTGGATGATTAGTGAGCTGAGCATTTTTTCATATGTTTGTTGCTTGCTTGGATGTCTTCCTTTAAGAAGTGTCTGTTCATGTGATTTGCCCACTTTTTAATGGGGTTATTTGTTCTTTTTTGTCAATTTGTTTGCATTCCTTGTAGATCCTGGATGTTAGGCCTTTTTTAGATGCATAGATGGCAAATATTGTTTCCCATTATGTGGGTTGTCTCTTTACTTTCTTGATATTTTTATTTTTGTTTTGCTGTGCAAACACTTTTCTTTTTTTTTGAGTTGGAGTCTCACTCTGTCGTACAGACTGGAGTGCAGTGGCCAGTCCCGGCCACCACAGCCTCGACCTGCTGGGCTCCGGCGATCCTTCCACCTCAGGCTTCCAAGTAGCCTGAATTACAGGCATGTGCCACCACGCTCAGCTGATTTTTTTATTTATTGTAGGGATGAGGTCTCGCTGCCCAGGCGGGTCTCGAACCCACGGGCTCAGACAATCCACTCACCTCAGCCTCCCAAAGGCACGGGATTACAGGCTGAGCCACCGAGCCCAGCCTGCAAAAACTTTTTAACTTGATAAGGTTCTACCTATGAATCTTAACTATTGCTACATCTGCATTTGAGGACTTGACCATGAATTCACTGCTTATTTTGATGTCCAGGAGAATGCTCCCTAAGTTTTCTTCTAAGATTCTCGTTGTTTGGGTTTTCACATTTAAGTCTTTGATCTATATTTGAGTTAATTTTTGTATATGATGATAGGTAGATACCTAGTTTCATTCTTCTGCATGTGGTTAACTACTTTTCCCATCACCATTTACTAAATATGGTATCTTTTCCCCAATGTTTGATTTGGTTGACTTTGTTGAAGATAAGTTGGTTGAGAGTTTGTGCTTTTATTTACAGATTTTCTATCCTGTATCCTGGTCTGTGTGTTTGTATTTGTACCAGCAACATGTTGTCTTAGTTGCTATGGTCTTGTAGTAAAGTTTGAAGTCTGGAAGTATGGTGCTTCCTTGCTCTTTTTGCTGAGGATTGCTTTAGCTATTTGGGTTCTTTTCTAACTTCCATACAAATTTCTTTATTGTCTTTTCTAGATCTGTGAAAAGCGATGTTTGTAGCTTTATGGGAATTGCATTGAATTTGTAAATTACCTTGGGTAAGATGGACATCTTGGTGATATTGATTCCTCCAATCAATGAGCATGGAATGTTCTTCCATTTGTTTGTGTCATCCTTGGATTTTTGACAACGTTTTAAGTTCTCATTGTAAAAGTCTTTCACATCTTTGCTTATATGGATGTAAAAGTATTTTGTTTTTTTGTGTGTGGCTATTGTGAATGTGATTGTGTTTTTTATTTGGCTCTCAGCCTGCTTGTTGTTGGTATATAGCGATGCAACTGCTTTTGTGCATTGATTTTGTATCTCAAGACATTTTCAAAGTTGTTTATCAGTGCAAGGAGGTTTTTTGAAATATTCTCCAGGTTTTTGCAGATATAGAATCATATCATTTTCAAAGAGGGAAAATTTAACTTCCTTTTTTCCTTTCTGGATAAATATTTTTCATCTGTCTGATTGCTCTAGCTAGGACGTTTAGTACTATGTTAAATAGGAAGAATGAGAGTGGGTATCCTTGTCTTGTTCCAGTTCTTTGCAGAAATGCTTTCAGCTTCTGCCTATTAAGCATGATGCTGGCTATAGGTTTGTCATAGATGGCTTTTGTTATTTTGAGGAATATATCTTCAATTCCTAGATATTCAAGGGTTTTTATCAAGAAGGGATGTTGTATTTTATCAAATGCCTTTTCTATGACTAATGAAATAATCACGTGGTTCTTGGTTTTACACCTCTTTATGTATGGATTACATGCATTGATTTACTTATGTTGAACCAGGCTTGCATCCCAGGAATGAAACCAACCTGGTCATGATGGCTAAACCTTGAACTGTGATATTGGAGGCAATTTACTAGTATCTTGTTGAGAACTTTTGCATTTTTTTCTCTTTATTGTATTTTAAAGATGGGGGGTATAAGTCAGGATTAGGTACATAGGTGGTCTACATACAGGTGAAGTTTGAGCCTCCCACTATTCCTCATTTCCCCTGGTTTAGGATCAGGTATCTTTTTTTTTTTTTTTTGAGTTGGAGTCTCACTCTGTCCCCCAGACTGGAATGCAGTGGCCACTCCTGGCTACTGCAGCCTCGACCTGCTGGGCTCCGGCGATCCTTCTGTCTCAGCCTTCCTAGTAGCTGGAATTACAGGCATGTGCTACCATGCCCAGCTGATTTTTTGATTTATTGTAGAGATGAGGTCTCGCTGCCCAGGCGGGTCTCGAACCTGCGGGCTCAGCAATCCATTCACCTCAGCCTCCCAAAGGCGCGGGATTACAGGCTGAGCCACCGAGCTCGGCTAGGATCAGGTATCTTTAGTGATGTTATGTGCCCCCCACTCCGCTGCTCCTGACAATGTCCCACTACTGCCACTCCCTCTCTTGTAGTATCGTGATTAATGTTCAGGACCCGCTTATGAGTGAGAACATGTGGTATTCAGTTCTTTGTTTCTGTGATAGATCACTGAATATAATAGACTCTAAATCCATCCAAGCTGCTGCAAAGTCTATAATTTTGCCCTTCTTTATGGCTGCATAATATTCTGTCATGTATATGTTGCACATTTTAAAAATTTAGTCCACATTAGAAGGGCAGCAAAATTGGCTCCATGTTTTTGTGATTTTGAATAGTGCTGCAATAAACATGCATGTGCAGGTTTATTTTTTGTAGAATGATTTGAGTACCTCCGGGTATATTCCCCAAAGGGAGACTGCTGAGTCATATGGAAGGTCAGTCTCTAGAGCTTTTAAAAATCACCGTAGTGAGCTGGGCTCGGTGGCTCAGCCTGTAATCCCGTGCCTTTGGGAGGCTGAGGTGAGTGGATTGCCTGAGCCCATGGGTTCGAGACCCGCCTGGGGAGCGAGACCTCATCTCTACAATAAATCAAAAAATCAGCCGGGTGTGGTAGCGCATGCCTGTAATTCCGGCTACTCGGAAGGCTGAGACAGAAGGATCGCCGGAGCCCAGCAGGTCAAGGCTGCGGTGGCTGGGAGCGGCCACTGCACTCCAGTTTGGGCAACAAGAGTGAGACTCCAACTCAAAAAAAAAAAAAATTCACCGTAGTGGTTATACTAGATTACACTCCCATGAACAGTGTAGAAGTGTTTTCTTTTATCTGCTTCCTCGCCATCATCTGGTTTTTTTTTTTGATGTATTAATGATGGTCATTCTTACTAGGTTTAGGTGATATCTCAGTGTGGTTTTGATTTGCATTTCTTTGATGATTAGTGATATTGGGAATTTTTTCATGCATCTGTTGGCAGTTCGTATGTCTTCATTTGAGAAGTTTCTATTCATGTCCTTAGCGTACTTTTTAATAGGTCTCTTTGCTTCCTTTTGGTTTGTTTAAATTCCTTGTAGATTATGTATGTCAGGCTTTTGTCAGATGTACAGTTATCAAATATTTTTCCCATTCTGTGGGCTATCTCCTTGCTCTCTTGATGGTTTATTTTGCTTTGCGAACTTTTCAGTTTGGTGAGGTCCCACTAGTCTGTATCTCTTATGGCATATGCTTTTGGTGTGATGATCAAGAATTGGTTGCCAGCCGGGTTTCGTGGCTCAGCCTGTAATCTCGCGCCTTTGGGAGGCTGAGGTGAGTGGATTGCCTGAGCCCGCGGGTTTGAGACCCGCCTGGGCAACTTGGCGAGACCGCATCTCTACAATAAATCAAAAAATTAGCCGGGCGTGGTAGCGCGCGCCTGTAGTCCCAGCTACTCAGAAGGCTGAGGTGGAAGGATCGCCGGAACCCAGCAGGTCGAGGCTGCAGTGGCCAGGAGTGTGCCACTGCACTCCAGTCTGGGTGACAGAGTGAGACTCCAACTCAAAAAAAAAAAAAGAATTGGTTGCCTACTCCAACGTGCATAAGGGTGGCTGCTGCATTTTCTAAGATTCTTGTAATTAGAGGTTTCACATTTAGGTCTTTGATTCATTTAGAGTAGACTTTTGTGTATGTTAATAGGCAGGGGTACTGTTTCATTCTTCTGCATGCAGTCAGCCAGTTTTTCCAGCACTGTTTATTGAATAGGGTATCTTTTCCAGATTGATTGTTGGTGATGAGTTTGTCAAAGATGAGTTGGTTGAGAAATCAAGGTTTTGCTTCTGGAATCTCTATACTATTCCATTGGTCTATAGGCCTGTTTTTGTACCAGTACCAAGGCTGTTTTGATTACTGTAGCCTTATAATAAAGTTTAAAATCTTGAGTGTGATACCTCCTGCTTGTTTCTTTTGCTGAGGATTGTTTTGGTTATTCATGGTCTTTTTTGTTTTCATATGAATGTCTGTATTGTCATTTCCAGGTCTGAGAAGAATGATGCTGATAATTTGATGGGTATTGCATTGAATCTGTAGATTGCCTTGGGTAGGATGGCCATGTAACAATATTGATTCTTCCAATCTATAAGTATGGAACATTTTTTTTTTATTTGTTTGCATCTTCTTTGATTTATTTAAGGAGTGTTTTATAGTTTTTGTGGTAAAGATCTTTCACTTATCTGATTAGGAAGATGCCAAGGTATTTCATTTCTTGTGTGGCTACTGTGAATGGAATTGTGCTTTTTATTTGGTTCTCTGCCTGTTTGTTGTTGATGTGTAAGCATGCAATTGTCTTTTGCATGTTGATTATGTACCCTGAGATCTTGCCAAAGTCATTTATCAGTGCAAGGGTTTTTTTTTTTTTGACAGATTCCCTTGGGTTTTCAAGGTATAGGATCATATTGTCCGCAAAGAGGGATAGCTTGACTTCCTCTTTTCTTATTTGCATATTCCTGATTTCCATCTTTTACCTGATTGTTTTAGTTAGTACTTCCAATACTATGTTGGACAGGAGGGATGAGAGTGGGCACACTTGTCTTGTACCTGTTTACAGGAAAAATATTTCCAACTTCTGCCTATTGAGCAGTATGTTGGCTATGGGTTTATCATAGATAACTCTTACTGTTTTGAGGAATGTTCCTTCTATGCCTAGGTGCTCATGGGTTTTTATCAACAGTGTTTACTGGATTTTGTCAAAAGCTTTCTCTACATCTAATGATATAATCATGTGGTTCTTCTTTTTACATCCATTGATGTATTAAATCACATTTATGGTCCTGTGGTGTTAAACCAGCCCTGCAACCCAGGAATGAAGCTTGCTTGGTCATGGTGGATAATTCTTGAGATGTATTGTTGGATCCAATTTGCTAGAATCTAGTTGAGAATTTTTGTATCTGTGTTCATCAAGGAGATTGGTCTGTAATTCTCTTTCTTTGTTGGATCTTAGCCAGGATTGAGTATCAGTGTAATGTTAGCTTCATCAAATGATTTAAGGAAGATTCCATCTTTCTCAATTTCCTGGAATACTTTTTGATAGGAGTGGTATCAGAGCCTCCTTATATGTTTTGTAGATACGGCTGGAAAGCTGTCTGGTTCAGGGCTTTTTTTTTTTTTTTAATAAGTAGTTTTCTTATGATGGAATTTATTTCCTGGGTTGTTATTGGTCTGTTTAGGATTTCAATTTCTCCTTGTTTCAACCTTAGGAGATTGTGTGATGGCAGAAAATCCTCCATTTAATTTAGATTTTTGCATTTGTTTCCATATAGGTGTGCATAGTAATCTCTGATAATCTTTTTAATTTCTTCCAGGTCAGTTGTAACTTCATCTTCTGAGGTTCTAAGTGTTTATTTGGGATTTTTCTCTCTTTTCTTAGTTTGTCTGGCTAGGGGATCCGTCTATCTTGTCTATTCTCTCAAAGTAGCAATTTTTGTTTTGTTGACTATTTTTATGATACTTTTGACGTCTATGTCCTGTTATTGGGATTTTATTTTGGTAATCTGGATTCTTATGCTGAAGTTATGGTTTTGGTGGTCTTGCCTTTCCAACTCTTTTAGATGTGATATTAGTCTGTTTACTTGTGATATTTCTGTTTTTTTAATATGTGCGTGAAGAGTTATAAATTTCCTTCTTATTACTGCTTTCACGACAACCCAGAGATTCTGGTAAGATGTATCTTTATTTTCATTTGTTTCCAGTAATCTTTTAATTGCTGTCTCAATTTCCATGTTGACCCAGGTGTCAGTCAGAAGAGTCTTATTTAGTGTCCATGTCTTTGTGTGTTTGTGGGGGTTTTGTTGGTCATGATATTTATTTTTATTGCATTGTGGTTAGAGAAGATGTATGGTACTATTTCAGTCATATGGAATTTGTTTATTCTTGATTATAGCTGAGGATGTAGTCAGTCTTGGAGTATGTTTCATATGGTTATGAGTATAATGAATATTCCATGGTTGTTGGGCAGAATATTCTGTAGTTATCTATTAAGGCCATTTGGTCAAGCACCGAGTTTAGGTGCCAGCTCTTCATATTGATTTTTTGCCTTGATGATCTATCTAGAGTTATTAGTGGGGTATTTAAGTCCCTAGTTATGATAGTGTTAGAGGCAATATTCTTTTTTAGTTTATTTAGTAGTTGCTTTATAAAACCTGGTGCTCCTGTATTGGGCACATATATGTTTAGGATGGATATTTCTTGTTGATGGGTTGAACCTTTTATTGTTCTGTAGTATCCTTCTGTATCTTTTTAAATTTTTGATAGCTTGAAAGTTGTTTTGTCTGATATTAAAATCATGTCCCCTGCCCTTTTTTGTTTTCTGTTTATCTGAAAGTTTATTTTCCATCCTCTAACTTTAGATCTGTATGTGTTCTTTGTCATGAAACGTGTTTCCTGGAAGCAGCATATTGTTGTGTCATGCTTTTTAAATCCAGCTTGCCATTCTATGTCTTTTCAGTGGTGCATTTAGTCCCTTCACATTAAGGCTGATCATTGAAATGTGGGAGTTTGTCATATGGCTCTTATAATGCTGTGGTTTTTTTTTGCTTTTAACTTTTGCATTAATATGCATGTGCATTTTCAGTTTTGTAGGTGCACATATGTTCTATTGGCTCTGTTTGCCTATACTCTTGTGAAGTGCATGGTCGTTCCTTTTTTTAAAAAATGTCTTCTATGCGTAATACCTTCTTAAGCATTTCCTATAGAGCTGGTGTAGAAGGAGCATAATATCTTGGAGATTAGATATCTGAGAAGGGTTTTAATTAACCATCACAGGTTAAGCTTAACTTAGCTGGATAGAAAATTCTTGGTTGGAATTGTATATCTTTGAGAATTTTGAAAATTGGACTCCAGTCCCTCCTAACCTATGGTGTTTCAGCAGATATGTCTTATGCTATTCTGATTGGTCTTCCCCGATAGGTCATCTGACCTTTCTCTGTCACTGCTCTTAGGATTTTTTCTTTTATACCTATTTTGTGTAAGTGAATTACTATGTGTCTATGGTCTTGCATGGGTTCTCTGAATTCTTTTTGTTTGAATGGTCACATCTCTGCTGAGATGAAAGTTTTCTTGGATAACCTCATGGGATGCCTGTTTCAAGGTGTTTTCTTTTTCCCTTTCTGCTTCAGGTATACTAATCAGGTGTAAGTTCAGTCTCTTGTTGTAATCACACATCTCTTGGATGCTTTGTTACTTTTTTAAAATTTCTTTAGTATGTCTTTAAAAGATTGGGTTAATTCCATGTTTTGATCTTCAAGCTCTAAGATTCTTTTCTCTGCTTATTGATTCTGCTTTCCATGGTTGTCAGCTTGTTTTTTACTTCTTGTACAGAGTTCCTTATGACCAAAAATCTCTGTAACAAGTTCCTGTTCCTTCAGTGTTGCTTCTTGTCTTTCTTGTGTCTTGTTCACTTTTTCCATCCATTCCTTGATCTCTGTTGTTTTCTGGGGTCAATCACAGGTCATCTTCATTGTTTTGGCCCTAAGATCTGGTCTTCCAGGTGCTGTCTCTTTGGGACTCTGGGGATTACTAGTGATCCTCCATTGATTTTTCCACATTTGTGGCAGATCACCTTCCTTTGTCCTTTAATTCTACTAATCAGTCATAGAGGAAGAAGATTTCACCTCTGTTGTTTGCTAAGCTACCTATATTTCTCTGATCAGGACCTCTGAATTTGTTCCATTTGTAACAAGATTGGGGGTGAGGGGTTATGCTGTCCTTTTGTAATTTTGAGATTTGAATAGGGTGTAATGGGGAAGCTAAGATTCAGAAGCTATTTGCAGATCACAATGTTCACTGACTGGGGTGTGGGCCCCCTGGAACCCACTTCTCACCACCTGACAATATATCTATGTGATGGGAATGCATCTATACACCTGAGTCCAAAATAACATTAGAGAAAGGGAAAGAATAGAGAAAGAGAGAAGGGAGAAAAAAAGAAGAGGGCAAGAAAGAAGGAAAAGGAAAGGGAAAACTAACAAGCAAACAGACAAACTGCAAAATCATTAAAACCAAAAAAGAAAACACACTCACCCTCATATATACCCACTCATGAAAAAATATGGAAAATAAGCAAAACAAAACAAAACACACATCTACACACAAATACATAGAGAAAGCAAGCATAAGAAGAAGAAGAAACTTTTGTGAGCCTTGAGCTCCCTCTTGTGTCAGTTTCTGAAATATCAGGGTTTTTTTTTGGCCAACGTGTACCAAGCACCATCACTTTTGGCATGTGGTGGAAGGAAGGGGGCTCTGACCTCTAGACTGGTTCCCCTGCTCTCTGTACAGTCTGGGGAGGGGCTTCCTATGGTTGTTCCACCACTTCTAATAGCTTTGCCCAAGTATGCTGATTAGGCCACTCTCTATGTGGGTCAGATGCCTTATGAACTGCTGGGGAAAGGGTTTGGATCAGTTCAACAGTCACCCCTACCCATCTGGAGCTGGATCTTCCTCAGCCAATTGCACCTGCTTTTCACATGAATGGTCCAGTGTAGGAGGTGGGACAATTGTCCCTCTGGCGATCATGCACCAGGAGTATCATCTGTGGTTTAACAATGATAAACCTCAGAGAGGTGTGGAATTCACCCTTCAGTCTCAGGACACTGTTCTGCTGCTCAGTAATGAGCAGGCAGTAGTATGTTTCTGCCTGGGGTCCAGAACAAAGGCAATGGCGACACTCCTGCATCTTCTCTTCTGGTGAGACTAGGCCACTGATTACTTCACCACACTTTCTCTGCAGTCCCCACTGCCAGTGTCCAACCTGACATCAGAGGTGGTGGGCCAAGCACCAGGTGCTGAGAGGCAACTGATCTCCATGGCTTCCTCCCAAGAAGGGTCATGATAATAGCACCTGCCTCTGTGCCATGGAAAGCACTAGATTCGGAGCAGCAGCAGGCAACAGCTGCTTCAGCATGAGAGCCCAGGTCACTTATTCCCATGTTGTCACTCACACACCCAGTTGTGTACACACACACACACACACACACACACAAATTTGTCTTTATACTCACTCACTTATACAGAAACTCAAACACTTTGACGGGTTCTGTCTCCATCTTGGAATCAATACACCAAATTTTTGCATTAATGTTCATCAGAGAAATTAGCCTGTAGTTTCCTTGTTGGGTCTTTGCCATTTTGG
Organism: Cephalopachus bancanus; assembly: GCA_027257055.1. Classification (NCBI taxonomy): domain Eukaryota; kingdom Metazoa; phylum Chordata; class Mammalia; order Primates; family Tarsiidae; genus Cephalopachus; species Cephalopachus bancanus. The sequence goes on from JAPVLO010001192.1 coordinate 66,719, forward strand.
GATATTGAGATGATATTGCCCTCATTGTATAAGGTAGGGAGAATTCTTTCCTTCTTAAATGCATCTTTGCTTCAATTTCATTACTATTGGTACCTGCTCTTCCTTGTACCTCTTGTAGGATTCAGCTGAGAAAACATCTAGTCCAGATTTTTTTTTTTTTTTTTTTGGATGGGAAAGTTTCTTATTACTGAATTCATTTCTTGGGTTGCTACTGGCTTAGGTAGAGTTTCAATCTCTTCCTGTTTCAATTGTGTACAGTTACATGATGCCAGGAATTACTCCATTTCCTATATATTTTCTAGTTTATTCACATACAGATGCTCGTAGTTATCTCTGATAGTCTTTTGAATTTCTTGAGGGTCAGACATAACATTGCCTTTTTCGTTTTTTGTTCTATTTATTTGATATTTCTCTCTCTCTCTCTCCCTCTCTCTTTCTCTCTCTCTCTCTCTCTCTCTCTCTCTCTCTCTCTCTCTCTTTCTTTGTCAATCAGGTCAGTGGTCTGTCAATTTTTTTTTTTTTTTTTTGAGTTGGAGTCTCACTCTGTCGCCCGGACTGGAGTGCAGTGGCCCCTTCCGGCCACCGCAGCCTCGACCTGCTGGGCTCCGGCGATCCTTCCACCTCAGCCTTCCAAGTAGCCGGAATTACAGGCATGCACTACCACGCCCGGTTGATTTTTTGATTATTTGTAGAGATGAGGTCTCGCTGCCCAGGCGGGTCTCGAACCCGCGGGCTCAGGCAATCCACTCACCTCTGCCTCCCAAAGGCGCGGGATTGCAGGCTGAGCCACCGAGCCCGGCTTGGTGTGTCAATTTTATTTATCCTCTCAAAGAACCAAATTTTTGTCTCATTGATACTCTGTATGATTTTTTGGGAGTTTATTTCATTCAAATCTGAATTTATTATAATAATTTCAATTTCTCTACTGATTATGGGATTGGATTGCTCTTGACTTTCCAGCTCCCTTAGGTTTAATATTAGGCTGTTTACCTGAGATTCCTCCATTTTCCTGATATGTGTGAACTTCCTTCTCAGCACTGATTTCATGGCACTCTAGAATTTTTGGTTTGTTGCTGTTTTCATTTGTTTCCAGAAATCTTTTTATTTCTGCCTCAATTTCTGTGTTAACTCAAAAGTCGTTCAGAAGCATGTTGTATGTAAAAACAAGAACCAAATGATTATATCATTAGATGCAGAAAAAGCTTTCAACAAAATCTACCATCTCTTCTTGATAAAAACCCTTGAACACTCTGGCATAGGGTAAACATATCTCAAAATATGAAGAGACATCTATCATAAACCCATAACCAAAATATTGCTTAATGGACAGAAATTGGAAGCATTTCCCCTAAAAACTGGAGCAAGACAAGGCTGCCCACTCTAACCCTTCCTGTTCAGTATAGTACTGGAAGTCCTAGCTCGTGCAATCAGACAAGAGAAGGAAACCAGGGGCATCAAAATAGAAAAAGAGGAAGTTAAGTTATCCCTCTTTGCTGATGATATGATATACTTTGAAAACCCAAAAGAATTTGTCAAAAACCTCCTTGCATTGATAAAGGTCTTTGGCAAAATCTCATGGTACAAAATAAATGTGCAAAAGACAGTTGCATTCTTACACACTAACAACAAACAAGCAGAGAACCAAATAAAAAGCCCAATTGCATTTACAACAGTCATAAAAAAGAAATACCTTGACATTTTCCTAAGCAGAGAAGTGAAAGACCTTTACAATGAAAACTACAAAACACTTCTCAAATAAATCAAAGAAGACACAAACAAATGGAGAAATATTTCATGGTCATGAATTGGAAGAATCAACATTGATAAGATGTCCATGCTACCCAAGGCAATCTACAGATTCAGCAAATTATCCATTAAATTACCAACATCATTCTTCTCAGACCAGGAAATGACAATACAAAAATTCATATGGAAGCATAAATGACCATGAAGAGCCAAAACAATCTTCAGCAAAAAAAAAAAAAAAAAAAAAAGCAGGAGGCATCACACTTCCAGACTTTAATGTTACTATAAGGCTACAATAATCAAAACAGCCTGGTATTGGTACAAGTACAGGCATATAGAACAATGGAAGATATAAATTCCAGAAGCAAAACCTCAATTTCTCAACCAACTCATCTTTGGCAAAGCCTCCAACAACTACTGGGGAGAGAACAACATATTCAGTATACGGTTCTGGGAAAACTGACTGACCACATGCAGAAGATTGAAACAGGACTTTCACCTATCACCCTACACAAAAATCAACTCTAAATGGATGAAAGACCTAAACCCAAAACCTCAAACTATAAGAAATCTTAGAAAACACAGGAGATATGCTTATATACATTGGAATAGACAACCAATTCCTGTTCAAAACCCAAAAAGCCCATGCCATAAAGAGATACGATTGAGAAATGGGACCTCATTAAACTGAAAAGCTTCCGCAAAGCAAAAGAAACCATAAAGAGAGTGGGGAGACAGCCCACAGAATGGGTAAAAATATTTGCCAACTGTATATCTGACAAAGGTCTAACATCTAGGATCTACAAGGAACTCCAATGTGCCGAAAGGAAAAAGAAAAAAAACAGCCCTATTAAAAGGCTGCAAAGATATGAATAGACACTTCTCAAAATAAGACATATGAGCAGCCAACAGATATAGCCTCTCTAATCATCAAAGAAATGCAAATCAAAGTCACACTGAGATACCACCTAACTCTAGTCAGGATGGCCATCATTAATAAAATAAAAAAACAACAGATGCTGGCGAGGATCCGGAGAAAAGAGAACAATTTTACACTGTTGGTGGGAATTCAGACTAGTTCAACCTCTATGGAAAACAGTGTGGCGACATGAGACCCTCCAGCTACTCTGGCTCCACCCAGGGCAGCCCTCTGCCCTGTGCCCTGACGGTTTAGGAGGGGTGTGGGGAGAAGTTCCTGGATTCTCTCTCCCTTGACTAAGACCACAGAAGCCCATGTGATGTATGCAGAGAAGAAAAGCTGTTGTTTTCACTCCCCTCCTCTGTCACCAGTAATGTTCTCCCATTCTTGAGGAGAGGTTGCCTCCAGTGGTATCTGGGACTTGCAATTGTCTGTCCTCTGCATTCCTAAGTAACCATCTGTGAGATGTCAGTTTGAGTTTTCAAGTAGACCCCCAAAGCTAGGTCTGTGTATCCATAGTCTTCTTTGCAGAGAGCTGAAGTCCTTTGATGTCTTCCGTAGGCAATCTTGGCCCTCCCCCTCATATTGTATATATTGAAATACTTGATGGCATCTCATAAATTCATTAGACTCTGTTTACGTAATTCTATTTTTTTTGTTCTTCAAATTCTATAATTTCAAATGTCCTGTCTTCAAGTACGGTCTTTCTTTTACCTGTTTAAATCTGCTGTTAAACCCCTTCAGTGGATTTTTCAACTTAGTTATTCTCTTTTTCATTTTAGAATATCTGTCTTGTTCTTTTTTATAATTTATATTCTTTGTTGATACTCTTATTTTCTTTCCATATTATGTTATTTGTACATTTTCCATTAACACTTTGACTATAGCTAAGACAATTATTTTAAAATCTTTTGCTAGTATATCCAATGCCTATGTTTCTTCAGAAACAATTACTACCATGTTATTTTCTTCCTTTGAATGGACTATGCTTTCCTGTTTCTTTGCATGTCTTGTGATTTGTTGTTTTTGAAAATTGTGCATTTGAAAAAAGAAAAGTCACCTCTTTCAGTCTTTTCAGACTGGCTCTGTACTTAGAAAGAACTTCTCTAATTAGACAAGGTCTTTTCTAGGTCAGTACATGCCCTGAGCCTTGGAATTAGACTAGAATAAAGGCTTAAGTTTATCTCAGGTCTTTTCTGGTTATGCGTTTTTCCTGTGTGTGGTTTTTCAATTTTCTTATATATATGGCTGCTTTCAGATGTCTTATTTTCTCAAGTGTCTCACTTTAGCTTCTCCTCTGGGCCTAAGATTTCCTATTGTATTCCTCCATTTATGATCACTTACCGCAGGCATCTATGGGTCTGTAGCGCAATTCATGTGAGCCATAGATGATGCTTTCCCTGATTTTCCTTGTCTGAGATGCAAGCTAAGCTTTTTTTCTCCATCTGAACTCTGAATCTCATCTCAGGAGAAACAGACACAAGACCCTTAGGGAGTAGCCAGACATGGTAGAACATTGCAAATAATGTGTGCCCTGCTACCTCTGGGTTGAGGGAGGGAATTGGAAACTGGTTTGTTGCATCCTTCTCACTAAACTGCCATGTTCTAGAGAAGGCATGGAGTGAGTGCAAGTAAAAATACCACAGAATTGCCTGTTTTTTCTAGAATGCGGCCTTAAAAAGTAATTAGACCTGTCTTTTGTTGCTATTTTCTTTTGACTATTTTTTAGAGCTTCTATAAATTTATCTTAGTCAGTCTCTGGTTTTTATTTGTGTGGTTTTAAAAAAATATTTCCATAGGGTACTGAAGGTTTAGAGCTTCCTAGTCAGCAATCTTTTTGATATTAGTCCATTCTACCTTATTTTTTAATATTTATTTTCAGATTTTGTTTTAATTATATACCTTTGGTTTACAGTTGGTACACTCAAAAAGTTTCAAACAAAGAGATCAATAAAGATAGATAATAAAAATACTACAAAGAGAAGAATTGGCAGTATGACTATAATCAAACAAAAGCAAAAAGTTAAGTTCTCTTGTTTTCAGAGAAATTTTTTTAAGAGTCCCAGTGTTGTGTGTGTGTCTGGGTATGCGTATGTGTTGGGGGGGGAGAGAATAGTCTGTGCTTAGACAAAATGTGGTGCTTGATGTAGATAAATTCTTCCCAGAGGCCAGCCCTGTTCCTGAATTTTCCATTGTTTGTTGACATGAGTTAATGAATTCCACATTTTTGCTTCACTTAGCTTAAGTCGGTTTGCAATTGGAGTCTTTATTCAGTATACAAATTACAAACTCCCTAAGATAAATCTAATATGATTTATGCAGATTTTATATACAGAAAACTGCTTTTCTTATCACATGAAAGTGAGTCTGAATAATTGAGACACACAGATATGTTCCTGAATAGAAGATTCCAATTCTCCCTAAACCCATCTATAAATTCAATGCAGCACCTCTCAAAATCCCAAAAGAAGTGTATTTTTTTATCACATTTTTCTCTAGAAAAAAGTAATTTGATGTCTTTAAAATAGACTCTAGTCTGCTGTTAATTGTGTTGAGTTTGCCACATTTCTTATGCATTTGGGATTTTTTAAAATGTTATGCTAAAAAGGCATACATAATTCAACATCATTGTATTTATCAAGTGACAGACTTAGCATAAGAATTTGTGAATTTGTTTTGTAGCTTGTAATATGACTTCATTGACTCATACTTTTTTAAATCGATGAATATATGGAGGATCGTATCTCCAAAGTTTATTATCTTTTATTCTTGGTAGTAGGTAATATTTATGACTACATTTTTTCCCCCTGCATTTTGGTTGACTTTCTACATGAATAATGATTATTTTAATTTTTCCATATTTGCAATTTTCTTTCATAGGGTACAATATTGTTATTGAGATTCAGAATACTGCAAAAATGAAGAGAAACTGGACCTTCACAATTTTGATCCAGCCTAAGTATACTGCTTTCATGTTGTATTTTCTTTCCACTCGTAAAATGCGTTTGGATAGAAAATAGACCTGATCATTACCTTGTGTCTGAGGCACTTCACAGTATGGAATCTGTCTGCCAGAGGACACAATTTCTAGCCACCCTTTTTATGAGAATTGCTTGGCTGCTTCTGACTGGCAGGCTGTCTCTGGTAAGAACTTTATCAATCAAGATTCTCAAGCTGCAGGGGTCCCTGTCTGGCTTAGTTTGTAATAACAGGCTTTCAAGAAGCTATGTAGAGCTTATTATAAGAATACATTTTTCTGTCTTGGATAAATTACGTAATCTATGTGAGAGAAAACAATGGGGAGTGAGGCAAAATAACATTCCTTCTTGTCATGCATTGTTATTTGGGGATCACTGGTGACAGTTTTATTGGTTATGCATACTCTAAGTAACCTGTGGAATTATAATGACAGAAAGAACTCCTTTAGAAGAGATTAGCATATATCCTAAAATTGGATGTCAAATTTGTTGGCATTCCATTGATACAAGAAAAGGTGAAATGATGAATATATAGGTTTATTTTATACATTTTCTGTAAATAGTTAGGACTTTTCCTTATTTGCTTATAAAATGTGATCACACTAATCAAAATTCTTTTGTTCCTTGTCTTCATGTCACTCCCCTAATGTAAGGAAAATGTATCCAAAGTTTTCACCTGAAGCTTGTTAGTATAAGACCTGTTAAAGTATAGGAGTCAGATAAAGCTGAGGCCCAGGGATAAATATTATTGACAAATTAGTGCTAAAATGAGACATAGATGTAGCCTAGATATTGTTTAATATAATTATTTTCTTTTATGTTTATTTTTATTGTATCTGACCAATATTTTCTTCTTTTCTGAATTATTTCTGCCTATTCATTGTATAAACTGAGACAAGTAACTTAAATAAAGGTGAAACTTTCCTAGATTCACTGTGCATTTAGGGACAGAAGCAAACTGAAAGATCAAGGCCTGGTAAGCCTACTATAAAATCTAGTACATACTGCAGTATCATGTATTTCTAAATCTTCCCACTCAGTGCTTTGTGGTTATTTAATACTGTATGATTTGTGTTATAGATATAATAGTGAATGGTTGGATGATACTTTCTGGCATTTGTATACATTTTAGAATAGCATAGAATTGTTTTTCCTCTTTTTTCAGTTTAGTTGCACTTTCCACACACATTTGGTTGCTTAGGAAACTAAATTTTGCTTGAGCACAGTACTTAACTTGATTCCTTGCTCTCACACAGTTTATGATATTCAAACTAGAGGTTAGCTATTCATCTATCACTTTTGTCAGACCAATCTGAAACTCTGCCTTTTTTGGTAGGAAGAATTGCTAATTTCATGTTGATTACAGCCTCCACAACTTCCAATCACAGTTCTATCCATTCAATTTCAATACTGCTGTTGGAATTGCTCTCATTGTAAAATAGCAGCATTTAGCTTTTAAGGTTTTTAAAGCAAAATAATTAAATTGGCATGTTTACTTTTGCTCAGTCTAGTTTTTTTTTTCCGAAGTTTTTGATGACAGAGTTTTGGTGTACTTCTGGATGTGGCTTTCTTTTTTGCAAGCTAATAACCAGACTCTTTGATGATATGACACTTTCATAAAAATAAATTAGGAAATTCAACCTGTGTTGGCTTCTGTCTCAAGTTGATGTTTACTAGAATGATTGATTTAAAAGTTACCATGCCTTCATGAAACTGATATTGCAGAAGTCTAGCTTAATGCTAAGACAACATTTGAGAGTGGTTGCAGGCGAGCATTCTCTCCTGACTCTAACATTGCTCCCTAGCAAACCTAGCTGCTGGACTTAGTCTACTAGTACCTTCAAAGGTCAGCAAAAGTAACATTTTCCTTCACAAGTGCCAAACCAGGAGTAAAAGCAAGAATAGCAAAAACATGAACACATTATTTGTTGATCTTTTCATTTGTTAGGGTTCTTGCCTCAACCTGAACACTCAAGGGTGTATCTATTTTATTTTCTCATGTCTATTGTCTAAAACAGTGCTGTATTGTGGAGTATAAATATCATTGGGTGATGAAGAATATAGTTACTCCTTGTATATGTGTGTGTAAAAATACAACACACAGAGCGATAAGTCAGGCATGTCGTAACCAATTTTACTAATTATCATGGACTAAGTCTAAAATAAATCAGACAAGAAATAGGAAAAATATGCAAAGAACATGAAGATTTATTCTTTTCTTGAGTTTTATGGGAAACTTTAAATTACAATTATTGTTTTCATTTTCTGGTTTAGAAAATGAATCTCAGGTAGTTTGGGAATTTTTAATGTGTCTGTAGTCAATTATTTCTGCATAGTCAACCATTCTAATTATTTAATTTTTTTATTTTACTCTTACAAAATATATATTTTATCTGTACATGTATCTGCAATTTAAGTAATACATTTCAATAATATATTGCATCATATATTTCATTCTCTTTCTTACCTTTCCTATCTTTTGTTCTTTTTTGAGACAGTCTCTCTCTGTCATCCAGGTTGGAGTGCAGTAACACAATCTTGGCTCACCTCAGCCTTGACTTTCTGGTTCAAGCAATCGTTCCATCTCAGTCTCTAAAGTAACTGAAACTATAGGCATGCAACCAGGATTATGTGTCTGTTTCTAGTGTTCTGGTCTAGGTCCTTGACTTTGCCTCAGAAAGGAATTTCAGAGCAAGTTGAATAATAAGATAGTAAATTTATTAAAAATGAAAGCAACAGATTAGTACACACTTCAGAGTGAAGTGTGGTTGGACACAGGAAATATCGCCTCAGAGACCTTCGGCCTGTAGATTTTGTGAGCTACAATAATGAAGGGGTGGAATGTTCTATTAAAGGAGTGGATTTTTAATTTTTATCGTAAAGATGTGGGGTAAAAGCCAGGATAAGGTACATAAGTAGTTTATGTGCAGGCGAAGTTTGGGCCCTTAACTGGTCCTTACTTCTCCTGGTTTAGGGTAACGTATCCTTAGTGATGTTATGTAGCCCCCCACTCCTCCTTCCCCTGGCAGTATCCCACTACCTCAGATCCCTCTTTTATAGTACTGTGATAAATGTTCAGAACTCACTTTTAAGTGAGAACATGTGATATTCAGTTCTTTGTTTCTGTGATGGAACACTGAGTATGATGGACTCTAAATCCATCCAAGTTGCTAAGAAGTCCTTAATTTTGTCATTTTTTATGGCTGTTTGTACTGCATTGTTTATATGTACCTCATTTTTCTTTATCGAGTTCACTTTCCATGGGCAGCAGCGTTGGTTCCATGTTTTTACTACTGTGAATAGTTCTGCAATAAATATATGTATCTTTTTGTAGAATGATTTGAGTAACTCTCTGTATATTCCCAGAAGGAGGATTGCTGGGTCATATGGAAGGTCAATTTCTAGTTCTTTTAAAAATCACCACACTGTTTTCCATAGAGTCTGAACTAGTTTGCATTCCCACCAACAGTGTATAAGCATTCCCTTTTCTCTGCATCGTCACCAGCATCTTTTGTTTTTTGTTTTATTATTGATGGCCATTCTTACTGGAGTTAAATGGTAACTCAGTGCGGTTTTGATTTTCATTTCTTTCATGATTAGTGAGGCTGAGCATTTTTTCATGTGTCTTTTGGCTGTTTGTATATCTTCTTTTGAAAAGTGTCTATTCGTGTCTTGTGCCCAGTTTTATTTTTTTTTCCCTTTTGCTCGTTTGAGTTCTTTGTAGAACCTGGATGTTAGGCTTTTATCAGATACACAGTAGCAAATATTCTTTCCCATTATATGGGTTGTCCTCCTGCTGTCTTGATGGTTTCTTTTACTGTGCAGATTTTCAGTTTGTTGAGGTCTCGCTTGTCTATCTTATCTTTTATGGCATATAATTTTAGGTTTATGATCAGAAATTGATTGCCTATTCCAATAAGCATGTGGGTGGATTTCTCTAGGGGATGGTGGACAATTCCTGGAATTGTGGGGTCACCCAATTTATTACTATAAATGGACAGGGTTGGAACTGTTATGATGTTGGATTGTGTGACATTTAGTATGTTAACAAGCGTCTAATGAAGATAAAGGTTTAAACAAGTCAACTTGGTTATTTGTGTGAACGACCAGGAGGATTCCCCAACTGTGCCTTGTCTGGGTTTTAGCTCTCAACCACAAACATCCTGAGTAGACTGTAGTGGTCATTTCAGGTAAGAGTAATTCTAGTAGTTTTTTTGAGCTTTTTGGAGTACTGAAATTGGGACAGGCTCTGCCAGAGTCACTACAGGATTAGGTATTTGCCTACAGTCTCCTATAACCCCAATATTTCCCTACTCTAACCTGCCTACTCTACCACAAGTATGCTACCAGGCTCAACTAATTTTTAAAAAATAGAAATGTGAGGGTCTCTCTATGTTGTCCATGCTGGTATTGAACTTTTCATCTCAAGCCATCCTCCTGTCTCAAACTCTCAAAGTGCTAGGATTACATGTATCAGCCACCATGCCTAGTCTTTACGTGTATATTTAGTCTTTTGCTTCTAAATGGTATATAATACTCCAGGGTGTATCTCCACAACAGTTTTACTCTAGCACTGATGATCTCCCTGATTGCTCCAGCTTCCTGCCATTAAAAACAATGTATGCTATTTTAAGGACATATATGATAATTTCTTAGAAATATATATTCAGGAATACAATTGATGGATCACCGAAACACATAATTTATGATTACTTAAGCACCAACACAAATTACTCCTCAAAGTTTTGTCAAAGATCTGATGTTAGAAAATCCTGTCTTTCTTGATTAGTAATGTGACAGAGGAAAAGACTTTTGAGTAGCATTTGAATTTTATTAATAATTAATTGTTTATTCATATTTTCTATCTCTTTTGGAGTTATTTAGATTATTTATTTCCTTTAACTACCATATCATGCTCTTTCTTCTCCTTCCTGCCAACACAAGCAGCCACTTCCTTTTTCATTTGTATGCGTTTTTACAAAATGAGTAGTGCTGTTTTATGCATATTATCAGTTTATCTCAATGGTTTTTAATCTCCTTTTCAACAGTTTTTCACTAAGCACTATTCATTTAATTTTTTTGTGTTGTTATGTGTACATCTAATTTATGGTTTCTAAATGTGGCATCATATCTTTGGGTGGACATCCTCTCACTTTACCGATCCACACACTCGATAATAGATGTTCAGTTGCAATAAACTTTCCATCACCACAAATAGCATAGCAACTTAAATGTTAATATGTTAGTCCTTTTATAAAGCTAGATGATAATTTATTTGTGTTATATAATATATCTAGAAGTGTAATATATATACTATATATGTGTATGTGTGTGTGTGTGTGTGTTCATCCAAATTATCTTCTAGAATATGTGTATTGGTGTGTAACTAGCAGTAACTAAGAATTTCTATTTTCCCATATCTCTGCCAATATTTGCATTTATCCAGCCTTCTGTATGTTTTTAATCTAGTAGGTGTTAAGTGATTCATCATTGTTTAATTAGCATTTCTCTGATTAAATTTGAACATTATATACTTGCTAGCTTTTGGGGGACTCAGTCTCCTAATTTTCATATTATTTGCATATTTTTTCACTTTTATTCCTATCTTCTTCCTTGAATTGTAAGATAATCATGTATACTCTAGATATTAATCTCTTGTTAGTTTTGGACATTGCAAATAAATTCCCCATCATCTATTAACTTTGTCCGCAGTATTTTACATTGAACAAAAATTCTAAATTTTTAATGTCATCAAATTTATAAATTTAGCTTTATTGTATGTGCTTTGGAATTTTCTGTAAGGAGGCTTTGTTCAGATCTAGAGGACAAACATATGTTGCTATATTTAATATTAACTTTACATTCTTTGCTTTTATGTAGACTTTCTGAAGTCCGTCTTTTAAGTATATTATGATGAAGCACAGGTTTATATTTCCATTTATAGTAAGATAGATTTTTCTTATATAATCTCAAATACTCATTTTTAACCTTTTGATTTGTAATATCAATTTCATCACATATTAAGTTCTTATACAGAGGGGGACCCCCCAAAACTGGAATTATCTTTTGGAGGGTGGTCCCCTTGTCATACACTCAGAATCTGTTCCTCTGTATCAAACAGTCAACCAAAGTTTTTATCTGGAAGTTTTGAGAAGATTGCATCATGATTTACTGAAGAAACGTCCCAAGTTGTGACCAAAAAAAGTGACTGGTTCTTTCACCATGACAATGCACCAGCTGAATGTTCAACAGTTTTTGACCACAAACAGCACAAACCCATGCCCCACTTCCCTATTCACTCGATCTGGATCTCGCCCCAAGCAACTTTTCTTTTTTTTATGTTTTCCCAGATGAAAAAAGTTCTCAAAGGGAAATATTTTGCTGATGTGGAAGAGGTGAAACAAAAAACAGCAGAAGCACTAAAAGGTGGCATCAAACCTGATGAGTTCAAAAGTTATTTTGAGCAGTGGACAAAAAATCTCAATAGATGTATTGCATCAAACAGAGAGTACTTAGAAGGTGACTGAAGTTTAAACATGTAAGAATAAATACACTATTTTTTATAAACAAAACCTAGGTTTTTTTGGTTGTCTCCCCATGTAAGTGTATTTATCTTCAAGATTCTTTTTTTGTTCCATGGGATTCTTTGTTCAACATGTGTTCTTGTAGCAATACCACACTGTATTTTTTACTATGATTATGTATTTTTTCACTTTAAATATATCTGAAATAAAGAATTCCTTTTCCTTTAGAGGTGGGGTCTCCATTTTAAAATTTTATTTTATTCTGCATTCAAGGGGTACATATACAGTTTTGTTAAATAGCTATATTGTGTGATGGTGAGATTTGGACTTCTATTCAGCCCATCTCGCATGTGGCAAGCATGGTACCTGATGAGCGGTTTTTAAACCTCATCCCCCTTTTTTCCCTCTCCCCTTTAGTAGTCCCCAGTGTCTGTTGTTCCTGTGCTGTATTCCATGGTGAATATGTAACACATTTTATTTATTCATTCACTGTTGATGGGCACCTAGCTTGGTTCCATGATTTTACTATTGTGAATAGTGCTGTGATAAGCATACAAGTACAGATGTCTTTTTGGTAGAACAATTTATGTTCCTCTGGGTATATGCCCAGTAGTGGAATTGATGTGTCAAATGGTAAACTATTTTTAGTTCTTTGAGAAATTTCTAAATTGTTTTCTGCAGAAATTGAACTAGCTTACATTTCCACCAACAGTGTTTGAGCATACCCTTTTCTCCGCAGCCTCACCAACATCTGCTGTTTCTTGACTTTTTAATAATAGCCATTCTGACTGGTATGAGATAGCATATCATTGTAGTTTTGATTTGCATTCCTATGATGATTAATGATACTGAGCATTTTTTCATACATTGTTGGCTGCTTGTATGTCTTCCTTTGAAAAGTGTCTGTTCTTGTCCTTTACTCTCTTTTGAATGGTATTATTTTTCTCCTGTTGATATGTTTGGTTGTAATGGCACTTTTTTCATTTCTGATGGTATTTATTTGGATTTTCTCTTTCTCTCTTTGTTTAATCTGGCTATGTGTCTGTCAATCTTATTTCTTCTTTCAAAGAATCATCTTTTCAACCGATTAACTCTTTTTATAGTTTTTTTTTTTGGTCTCAATTTTGTTAGCTCTGATGTTCATTATTTCATTTCTTTTGTTAGTTTTGGATTTAGTTTGTTCCTGTTTTTCTAGTTCCCTTAGATGCAACATTACTCTGCTTATTAGATATCTCTCTATTTTCTTTATTTTATTCTTATTTCTTTTCCTTTCCTTTCTTTTCTTTTCTTTTTCTTTCTTTCTTTTTTTTTTTTTTTTTTGAGTCAAGGTCTCACTCTGTCACCCAGGCTGGAGTGCAGTGGCACAATCATGGCTCATCACAGCCTTGACTTCCTGGGCCCAGGTGATCTTTCTGCCTCAGCCTCTCAAATAGCTAGGACTACAGGCATGTTCCACTATACCCAGCTATTTTTTCTTTATATATATAGAGAGAGATGAGGTCTCACTATGTTGCCCAGGCTGGTCTTGAATTCCTGGGCTCAGGCAATCCTCCCACCTCAGCTTCCCAAAGTGCTGGGATTATAGGTATGAGCCACTATGACTGGCTCATGATCTCTCTATTTTCGTGATGTGGGTGTGCAGTGCTATAAATTTCCCTATCAACACCACTTTAAGTCATCCCAGAGTTTTCTATTTGTAGTGTCTTTATTTTCATTTGCTCTAAGAATAGTTTTATTTCTGTCTTGATTTTATTGTTTACCCAAAAACAGTTCCAGAGAAAATTGTTAAATTTTCATGTATTTCTGTGTTCCTGGGTTTTTTCCTGCTGTGATGCCAATTTTTATTCTGCTGTGATCTGAGAAGGTATTTGGTATAATTTTGACTTTTTGGAATTTATTCAAGCTTGATTTTTTAAAGAGCATGTGGTTGATCTTAGAGTACATTCCATGTGAAGATGAGAAGAAGGTATGTTCTGTGATTGTTGAGTGCAATGTTCTGTACGTATCTGTTAGACCTAATTGGTCAAGTGTTGAATTTAAGGACCAGATTTCATTGCTAATCTTCTGCCTCAATGATCTGTGTAAAGCTGTTAATGGGGTATTGAAATCTCCCACTCTTACTGTATAGTTGTCTATGTCCTCTATTAGGTTACATAGCACTTCATTTTTTAATAAATCTGATTGCTTCTATATTAGGTATGTATACATTTTAGAATATTTAAGATAGATATGTTGTATTATTGAATTGAGTCCTTTATCATTATATATTGCCCTTCATTGTCCTTTTTTACTTTCATTGGTTTAAAGTATGTATTTTCTGATAGAATAGCGATCTCTGTTCATTTGTTTTCTATTTGTGTGTAGGTATTTGTTCAATATTTTCTCTTGTACCAATACCATACTGTGTTTATTACTGTGATTATGTAGTCTATTCTGTTTAAAAATATCAGAAAACAAGAACACTTTTTCTCTTCTTCTTTTTTTTTGAGATAGAGTTTTGCTATATTGACCCAAGCTGGAGTACATTGGCAATTCACAGGTGTGATCATAGGTGCAACGAAGCCTCAAACTCCAGGCCTCATGTGATCCTACTGCCTCAGCCTCTCAAATGGTAAATGCCATTGTATCCAGATTATTTTCTTCTTTTAAAAATGAATTAGCTACTTATAACTTTTTTCCTTATACATTTTAAGTATATTATTATAAAAACACAACTGCAATTTTTATTGGAATTGTATTTTTATTATAGATTTAGTGAGAATTGACTTCTTTTTAATATTGAATAATCTCACCCAAGAGCATGTTTATGTTTTTCTCTTTATTTTGATTATCTTAAAGCTTGTATGCTATAATCTGAGTTAAATCCTGGATATTTTATAAATTTTACTGCCAGTGTGAATTATATCTTCCATTTGAATATATTTCCTAATTCAAAGTGCTTGTGTAGAGAAATATTATTAATTTTTGTTGGTTGTTTCTTCACCTGGCAAACTCACTGGATTCTTAATTATTTCTAGTAGTTTGTATATTGATTCTGTCAGTGATTCTATCTAGATAACCATACCATCTAAAAATAATGACAGTTCAATCTCTTCCCTCCTGTGTTGAATTTTATTTACTGCAAAACACATTTTCACAAACTTAGCAGTTTAAGAAAACATCCATTTACTATCCCAAAGTGTTGTGTGTTAAAAGTCCTGACATGGCTAAACTGGGTTCTCTGCTTAAATACTCACAAGACTAAAATTAAGACATTGGTTGGGCCTGCAGTCTCATCTCAAGCTCAAGGTCCTCCTCCTAGTTCACGTGGATGTTGTTAAAATTTATTTTCTTGCAGTTGTTGGGCTCATGGAAACATCCTTCTTCCAAACTGGCAGAAGAATCTCTGACATCTAAACCATTTGTTGAAGGGTTACCTGATTTGGTCAGATCCAGGCAGGATAATCTCCCTTCTTATTAACTCAGAATCAACTAATTTGGGACCTTAATCACATTTCCAAACCTCTTCATATTTTTCATGATGGTAACCTAATCACCAGAGTGATATCTGTTTTATTTATAGGCCCTCTCTATGCTCAAGGTGAGGGGTTATGCAGCAAATAATTTATGAGAAATAATTTTAGCATCCTTTCTACCACACCTTTCGATCTGTAGGTATTTTATACTTTTCTATTTACTTATTACTTTGACTGGGACCTTAATCATAATTGAGTATATTAAATTCTAGTGGTGATGATGGAGATACCTTTCCCAAGTTTGAAAGAAATAAAACTAAAATATTTTCTTTAATTAAAAATTTGTTACAGATTTTTGTTGTATAATGCTTACCAAATTAGAGACAAACCCTTCTATTCCAAATTTTGCTAAAACTTATTCTCATAAATTATGTTTAAAGCTATTAAGTGCTTTTCCTGCATGAATCAAGATATACCTGCAGTTTTTCCTTTAGTCTAATGATGGTACAAATTATATTGATAATATTTTCTGCCTTTTTCCCCCTAGATTACACCCTTCTTGATCCTGATGCAATTTTTAGTCATAGTTGAAGTTAGTTTATTAGAATTCTTGTATCCATATCTGTAAGTAAAATAAACTTGTGTGTATTTTCTCTTATATTGTTCTACCAAGAATACAGTACAAATATAAAATTACCCTTTTGCTGAATTTCTAACGTAACTATATAAGATAGTATAAAGAATTCCTGACATTTTGGTAGACTGCACCTGTGGAATCTCCTGTGTAACTTTTTTTTTGCAGAGGAGGATTTTTCTTAGAAGTTCAAATTTAAGTACTTTTCTCCCCCAGACCTTTAGATATTCTTGTGCCAATTTTGAGATTTATTATCAAACTTATCATGTAAATCTTAAAATTCATTTGTATTCAGTTGTTCATAATAGCATTTTACCTTTTTTTTTTTTTTTTTTTTAGTTCTCATGCTTATATTTATTACTTCTTTTTGGTTTAGTATTTGTATAAATTTTCTTTCTTTTGTTAATTATTCCTAGCAGTATTCTAACTTATGAATATTTTTGAACATCAGATTTTAATGTATTAAGCATTTATATTTTTATTGATTTATTCCCCTAGCCTTATTATTTCTTTACTTAACAGTTCATTTATTTTGTTCTGTGGCTCCTTGTACATATGAATGCCTAAATTACTGATTTTCAATTTGTTGTTGCCTGATAAATATATTTGAAGCTATAAATTTCCCTCTATGTACTGATTTTGCCATCTATCTCAAATTTGGAATTGTAATATTTTTATTGTCAATCACTTATAAAAATTTCTAGATTTTCTAGTTTTCCTAGTTTATTTAGTAATATTATCCATTTTTCCAAGTATAGGATTATATTCTTTTTGTATTTCATTTCATTTTGCTGCATTATAGTTAAAGGCCATATCAATCCTTTGGAAATTAGAGAGCCTTCTTTTGTGTCCTTTTGTGGTCTAATTTGCAAATGTTCCATGTGAACTAGAAAATAACTATTTACTTTTTGTTGCATTAAAGAGCTAATTAAGTACATTCTAATAACTAGATTTACTAATTACTCATATGTTTGATCATTCTACTTAGATTTGTTTATATATTACATCATTTTCTAAGAAGAGTACATTAAAATCTTCAACTACAATTATTGCTATATATACTTCTTGGCACTGTCGTTTCAAAGTCCTCTAACTTTTCAACCAAAGAACATGTACAGTTTGACTCTAGATTCACTTTTTTGGCACTAAGAAAGTAATTCTCAAAATTTTGTAATGTTTTCCTGACAATGTCTCTTTACCTTTTATTTGGAACTTGTAAACCCACAGAAAATAGTACAGAGTTCCCATATAACATTTTACCCAACTTCTCTTAATATTAATGAGTTACATAATCTTCGTATAATTATCAAAATTATCAAAAATCTTCGTATAATTATCAAAATTCGTATAACTTAACATTAGTACATGACTATTTACTAAATACAAACCTTATTTCCATTTTCATAAGTTTTTTTAGTTAATATACTTTGTTCTTGCTTAGGATCCCACATTGCATTTTTTTTTTTACTGCTTCTGCTTTATCTCTCACAATCTGTGACAGTTTATTGATCTTTCCTTTTCTTTCATGAGCTTGACATCTTGAAGAACATTGGTCAGTTATTCTGTAGAAGGCCCCCAATTTATTTTCTGATGTTTTCTTGTGATTAGATTAAGAATGTGCATTTTTTCAAGAATATTACAGAATGATGTGACCTCAGTGTGTCATATTAAGTAGTTCATGATACCTTATTACTATTGACGTCTTATTACTATTATTGCTTGTTACTTGTTACTTACTTATTGCTTATTATTATTACTTATTACTATTGATATTGAACTTGATCACTTGGTTAAGTTGGTTCTTGCTGGCTTTCTCCCTTGCTAAGTTACTGTTTTCCTCTTTGCAATTAATAAAAGTCTGAGGGAGATATGTAGAGACCATACAGATATTTTGTTTCTCCTCAGACTTTCTCACACTGATTTTTGCATTCATTCATGTATCTTGATTGCAGAAGTTACTACGGTGTTTGCCTAGTGATAGTTATTTATTGTTCTTATTGCCCTTATTCCTTCTACACTTGCTAATTGGAATTTTTTTGAAAGAAAGAGTTGCTCCTTCTTATCTATTTATTTATTTATTTTATTATTTACTTATATTAATATCAACTCATGAGTACTTATCTTATTCTGTATGTTAAAATTCAACATTACAATTATTTATTTTCTTACTCAATTTGTTTCAATTTTTATCTTTAGAATTTTCTTCAGGTTGGCCCTTGTGTTCTTTTGACATGCACCTATTTTTTTATTTGTCATTGCCTTACTTTCTGATACCACAGGTTCATTGTGCTTTTCCTTGCCCTAGCCCTAGGTTAACTTACATCTCCAAGGAGAAAATGTTACTCAGTTCTTGCATAAACAAAAAGTAATTTCTGTACTGCTAACTCATACTCCTGTGTGAAACACATTTACTAATGAAATTACAGTATCTATAACATACTTTTTGTCTTTTTTTTCTAATCTGAAAAACAATATCTGAACAAGATATCTCGTCAAGATACTATTTTCAGATTGGTTCCTAGATTAGTGCTTTTCTTTCCCACCACTTTAGTGTGGTTAATTCATTTATTTTTATTAGAAGTAGGTTGGGGTTTTTTTAAGTGTTTATATTCCATTTTGGTTTTGTTTTGCATCCTGGTTTTAACTATTTGTTTACATTATTAATACTTGAAGTATATATGACACATTAATATAATTCTGAGGTATAAAACAGTTATACTCAGCAAAGTGTCACTCTCCCCTCATCTGTTCCCCCCTGTATCCTTCTTCCTTTATTCTAAATTCTTTCTCTTTTCCACTTAATCCCAGGATGTAGCCCATTTCTTTAATGTCTTTTTTATTCTTTTTGCAAGTTTTTTTGCACAGATGCTCAGGGAAAAGTATATTTTCTTACATTCATTTTTCTCTTACATGAAGGTTGGCATACTATAGGTATTTTTCATTTTGCTTTTTTCATTTAAACTTATGTTCTGAAAATCACTCCATTGTTTATTGTTATGACAGATATACTTGGTTTCAACGCTAATACAGTATTACTAACACAATATTTATGTTTTGTTACATGTTTTTGTTATATTTGTCATTTTCTTTCTCTGTGAAATATGTATAATAGGTGTGTGTGTGTGTGTGTGTGTGTGTGTGTGTGTGTGTGTGTGTGTGTTTGTCTGTGTTCATTTGCTATTTAGGAAGGTTTGTTTTCTAATGGTTGTTTTTAATCCCTTTATCTTTATACATTTTCACTCATAAAACTTTTGGAAACATTGTTTTGGAAATATTTCTGTAATTAACAGAAAAGATGCAAAGATAATATTGAGTGTGCTATAACCCTCAAATAATTTAGCCTAATGCTAACATCTTACCATGGATCATTTGTCAAAAACTAAGAAACCAACACTGGAACATAATTAAATAAACTCCAAGCTTTATGAATATTTCATTAAAAAAAAATACTAGTGTCCTTTTGTTCTTCTAGGAGTCAATACAACCAGGGTCCCATTGCATTTAGGCATCACATCTCTTCAGTCTACTCTACACTGCAATAGTTTCTCAGTCTTTTTTTTTTAATGACCTTGACAGTTTTGGAGAGTACTATGAAATACCTTGTAGAATGCCCTCCAATTTAGGTTTTCTTGCTGTTTTTCTAACTATTAGATGGGGACTATGTGTTTTAGGAAGGAATACCACAGAGGTGAAGTTATCTTCCCATCATAACATACCAGGGAAAAATTATATAAACCTGACATTTTTGGTGAGATGTTAACCTTCATCATATGGTTAAAGGAATACTTTCCAGGTTTATCCACTCCAAAATTACTATTTTTCCTCTTTACATACTTTATTCTTGGATGCAACAATAAGTCCATCCAACACTCAAAAACACGAGAAATTAAGATCCACCTCTTGGAGGAGAGAGTATTTACTAATATTATTTGAAATGTTTTCTAAGGAAGAGTTGTCCCATCTCCTCCACTTATTTATTTATCTGATAGTTTATTTACATCAGTATGAAGTCATGTACATTTATTTTATACTTTAAATTATAATCCAATACTATGTAATTTATTTTGTTGCTCAAAATAAATTTACTTTATATAATAAAATATAAATATATAATAAACATATTAGAATACATAATATACTTATGTATAATATACATCTTATATAAAATTTATATAATAAATATATTATATGTGAAACATTAAATTACTACATATATCATAAAATGTATACATATATTTAGCTATAAATATGCTTATGGTTATAATTGTATTTTTTCATAAATAATTATATATTTATATTTAAAGATGCATGAATATATACATATATTTAGTAAAAATATATAAATGCACATATATTATATAATATGTTACATAAATAATATATTATGGTTGTATTCTATTATATAAAAGTATATGATGCAAAATATAATATATAATTTATATTTTATATAATACAACTATACAAATATTTTTGTATATAACACTTTTATTTTGTTGTTCCAATTTTGGACATTGAAAGTTCTTTCAGGTTGATTTCTGTGACCCTTTGACACACACCTATCCTTGTGTTTCTTGAGCAGTCTTGTTTTCTGACACTACAATATGCTCCAAGCTCATCTTGTCTTTCACCTTCTTCAGCCTTAGAATCAGCCATTTTTTCAAAATGAACCCTATTTTCTTAAACTAGAGGGCAGTATTTAGAAACCAAGACTTGGTTGCAGAGTACTTTGCTATTGAGTTGTCAATGTGTCTATTTCCTCTAAATAAAAAGAATTAGAAAATATTTGTATGTATACTAACTCATGTGTATATATTTTTAAAAATAAACTTAGTTCCCTTCTTTTTAAAAAATGCAACTGTTTACTAGTTGGTTTTGTATTTTTTGTTGCTTTGTTTCTGTCTTTGTTTTCCCTAGTATCATTTGACACCCACCTATGCTATACAACTATCAGCATTTTCTATTTTTCTTTTTCCTTCTCTCTTTGCTTTTGAAGATGCATTATTTTTATTTTGTGGCAATATAAAATGTTTGTAAATTAGTTTTCCACCTTTATCTCCAACTTGGTTTTGGTCTTATGTATACATTTCTTTTTTGAAATGCTCAGCATTAGTCTTTTTGTTGGTTACCACTGTTCTCATTTGTATGAAATTTGTCCTCTAGTAGATTACCCAAAAATGGATGACGAGTTCAGAATTCCTTAAGTTCTTTTATACTGAAAATTGTATTTCAATAACATTGATATTTAAAGGAACTCTTGACTGAATATACTATCATTAGTTTACACTTCTTTGTTAAACAGTTTAATATTTTAAGCAAATTATATTTTATGGTAGTTTTAGATTTAGAGCAAAATTGCAAGGATAGTACACAGGTCCCATAGACCCCAAACCCAGTTTCCTCTATTATTATATCTTTCAGTAGTATGATATATTTTTAACAATTAATAAGCCTATAGTGATGTGTTGCTATTAAAAGAAATTCATATTTTTATTTAGATTTTCTATTTTTTATTTAAGACATTCCTGTGTTTCGTGATCACATTCAGGTTACCATATTATGTTTATTTGTCATGTCTCCTTAGGCTTCTCTTGGTTGTGGTAGTTTTTCAAACTTTCCTTGTTTTTGATGACTATGACAGCTTTGAGAACTATTGGTCAGATAATTTGCAGAAGTCCCTTAATTGAGTTATGTCTAATGTTTTTCTCATAATTAGACTGAGGTGATGGGTTTTTAGTAGGAAGATCAAAGAGAAAAAAAACGTCATTCTCATCACATCATATCAATCAATGTCACATACTATCAATATGACACAACACTTGATGTTAGCCTCAGTCATCTTTTTAAGTCAGTTTTGTCATATTTTTCTACTATAAAGTTATTCTTTTTCCTTCTTGGTTAAGATAAAGTAGCTACATAAAAATTATTTAGAATTCTTTTGCCAGGATATTTGACTCTTCACTTTACATTTATTTATTTATTTATTTATTCATTCATTCATTCATTCATTTATATCAGTATGGACTCATAGATATTTACTTTGTACTTTGCATTATAATCCAATACTGCTTTATTCATTCTGTTGCTCAAATTATTCCAGTTTTGGCCA
Source organism: Cephalopachus bancanus (assembly GCA_027257055.1). NCBI lineage: Eukaryota > Metazoa > Chordata > Mammalia > Primates > Tarsiidae > Cephalopachus > Cephalopachus bancanus. Next base: position 89,081 of record JAPVLO010001192.1, read on the forward strand.
CTGTGACTTTTTTTCTATTGTCTCTTGTGTCCCATTGTCATATTCCCGTCAGTGTGTGTGTGTGTGTGTGTGTGTGTGTGTGTGTGTGTGTACTTTCTGGCACTACAAGATACTACAGGTTCGTATTGTATATTTTATATCCCAGCTCAACAATAAATCGTTTTTTCCAAGAGGCCCTGCTTCCTTTTTTGAGAATGTTATTAGACAACAATTTCTTGATATTAGGTATACGCATTGCTCTCAGGTATTATTCCTTCTAGACTATGTTAGTGGACAGATCAATGAAATGTATGTTTTTAGACTATATAGTGCCTCATGTGTATATGCATACTTTTACATATGTCTATATATAATTGTCTGAATCTATATTAAGCTAAGTATGAGTTCACAATGATGTCTCCATCCCAAATTCATTACCACATGGATAATTCTAGGCTTCTCCCTTGCTGGTCTATAACAAAGAGAGAGAAATTTGTTTAATTCCAGAGTACATGAATAGTGGTTTCAGAATTGCTAAACTCTTTTTCCATATGAAACAACGTTATTAACTAGATTACAGTTCTTCCATACAGTTTCTTTTGTCTTTAGTTTTATTGACTCCCCCTCATTTGCAAAGTTACCTAGAATGGCAGTCTTCCCTTCTTTAGTGAAGTTGTATTATATATTTGTAATGAAGTTAAATTATTTCTCACAGTCTGCATTTTATTCTGGAATCTCCCAACTTTTTAAACAAATTCTAAAATTTAAATTTAATATTTGTGCTGTAAAGTTCGATGAATTTTGAAAAATGCATAGATCATTCATCCATTATTAAAGTGTCAAACAGAATAGTTTATCTACCTTAAATAAATCTCCTGTAATTCACCTATTCAACCATCCCCATACTGAATCCATGACAAAGATTGGTTTACTACCTCTAGAATTTTGATTTTTTTTTTTCAGAATGTCATATAGATGGCATCATACAGTATGTAGCCTTTTCACACTGGCTTATTTTACTTTGAAATGTACATGTAAGATTCATCCATATCTTTGCAGAGCTTGATTTCTTTTTATTGTTGAATAGTATTCCATCATCTAGACGTACCACAGCCTGTTTATCAGTTAACCCACTGAAGAACATTTTGGTTAGCTTTAATTTTTGGAGATTTTAAATAATGTTTTAAGCATTTAGGTGCAGGTTTTTGTGTGGACATAATTTTCAACCTAGTTGACTACATACCTAGGTGCATGATTTGCTGTACTGTATGATACAACTTGTTTAGTTTTGTGCAAGACATCCAAACTGTTATTTAAAGTGGCTATATATTTCCATTTTGCATTCCTAACAGCAAAGAATGAGATTTCCTGCTGCTCCTTATTTGTTTTATGTTTTCTTATTTGTTTGTTTTTGGTTTTTTAGTTTTTAATTTTTTTCATATCCTGAAGTGCTTGTTTTAGTATACTAGTTTTTTATTTGGTTTTTTTTAGTGTAGACTTAAAGTTTTATTCTGCCTTAATGTTATTTATCAAAGATGATTTTCAGTTGATATGAGAAAAATTTAATTCTTTAATTTTGTAAATATTTCTGTGTGAACATTGCTTTCTCTTTGTTCATTTTCATGGCATTGGGATAATTTACAAGAGTTCAAATTTAATAGTGCCTTTACGGTCAATCTAGCAAAGTCCTGGATTTTGGGTGGTATTTTATTTTTGGCTTTTTAAAAAATTTTGATGGTAAGGGAAGGATTGCAAATCTTTGATTGTATCTTTATCTTTTAGTTTGCAGGACCCTAAATTTTCAATTTTTCTTCTTTTCCCTTCACTATCCATTTTCTATAGAGTGCTTCTTCCTTCTTTTTAGCCTTTATCTCCCAGCCCAGAAACTAAAGGATTATAAATTTCATATAGCCCTATAAATTCCTTCTGTACCTTTAAATCAAGCTTATTTCAAGATTTCTTGCCTGTAGTTCATATTCTGATATGCCTGGACATTTTCCCACTGCATTTAGATTTAGGATTGGTTTAATCTTTTGGGTACACATTGCAAATCACTCTTGGGCCTCTTTGCCAGCCTCGGTCCTCTTCAGTTTTTATCAATTTTCAGTTGCTCACTGCAAAGCCTTGAAGTAGGGCAGAGCTGTGGGGACTAGGGTATGAGAAAACCTATTCTAAGTTTTGCTGATTTTACCCTTATTTTCAAAGTCATTTTGAAGTTCCAATATTCACTGTCTTGAGATAATGCTGAGTTGTGATTTTAGTGTAAAATGTTTATAGTTCTGAAATTATTTCAAATAGTTTGTAAAGAAAATGTTGAGTGTTGATATCTGTATTCTCTTTAGCTATCCAAAAGTTCCATCTATCTCTCTTTTTTCATGTCCATCACAAAATGCTGACTTTTCCAGAGAAAACTATAAGATAAATATGGGGGGGCAGCCCCCCAAAAGAGATTTAGAGGGTCCCTGGAAGGTGGGGCAGCGTCGGCAAATATTCTGGAGAAATAAGGAGAAAGAAAGAGACTGGACTCTGTCTAGTGCAGAAGCTGATTCTGTAGTAGGGATAGATATTGAAAGAAAGATGGAGGGATAGATATAAAGAGAAAGAAAGTGGACAACTGCTCAGTGAAATGAGCAGAAGCCGTTTATTGGGACCAACCGTGAGTCTTTTATCCCAAACTTTCACATGTTAAATCACAAGACTTTCACGTGAACACAAAGCCAGGTAGGTGGGGGCGTCCCCCACCCACCAGGCGTTTCCTTAGGCATGAGGAAGGACAATCCCAATCAAATCACAAGACTTTCACGTGAACACAAAGCCAGGTAGGTGGGGGGCGTCCCCACCCACCAGTCGTTTTCCCAAACATGAGGAAGGACAATCCCAAAATTATCTCACTGTTCCTTATGCTTGATTTATATTCCTCAAAAGCAATATAACTGACTAAAATCCTAATACCTTTTTTATCTGTGCTAATTTTACCTGTACTATAAACAACTCTTAATTATATCTCAAACCAGTTCCTAAAGAATGTGGCCCAGCACAAAGATCAAGCTGGGCCCCTTCCAGGAACAACTGATTATGATCTCTTAACAAAATGGCTATTCTAAAATCCTATGTATCTATCTTAATTTCTATAAAAGTTTCTAATTCCTAATCCTGATATATAAGGCTGATCGTCAGCAATAAAGCTTCTAAAATAAAACCCAAATACAAACTGTAATTGTACTAAAGCCAAAACTGCAATTAGTAGAAAGTGGGAACAATGAAATTTCTAAAGTTAGCTGTATTCTTATAAAACCTTAAAGTATCATGTTTGATCATGCTTGAACTAACATAATTCCCTCACGTAGCATGACCTATTCTACAATACTTTCTATGAATAAAATAAATTCAGTTTCTATTATAAGTAGAAAAAACTTACACTAATTGTAACTAAAGAACCGGTTTGAAAGAATGCAGCCCAGCCCAAAGTGGATGCTGGGCCCTTAGGAATGTGGCCCAGCCCAAAGTGGATGCTGGGCCATTTCTGGTAACCCTAGATAATCATCTATACCGTCTAAAGCTGGTAACAGCTCTCTAAATGTATATACTAATTCTACAAATATATTTTTAAATCTTATAAAGAAGCTTGTATCATGCATAAGGCTCCCAAATGTGATCTGACTTTGAACTGTGTTAAGTTTAAAGCCAAAACTGCAGTCTGTGAGAAACGGGAACAATGGATCCCTAGAGTCAACCATGCCTGTCATATTCTCAGAACTTCATGCTTAGATCATCAAAATCCCTGCCAGTGGGTAATGCTAAACAGCAAAGAAAGGAGGAGGGAATGGGCCTTCAACTCCTGAACCAAAACCTGGTGGTCTCAGGGTCCACAGCCCACCTGGATCCCTAACGCTCAGGCAGGACTCCATGGCCGGCTCCCAACAGATAAAGAGTGTAGTTTTGTAGTTATCAGCTTTGGACTTAAACCTGAGTTATACTTTGGCTTTTTTATTTTTCTTGGGCAAATTATTTAATCTGCTTAAATTTCAGTTTATTTATCCAAATATGGGTATAATAGAACCTATTTTTGTAGATGTTCTTATGAGGAACAAATTAGAAAAACAGCACGAGAAGTGCTAAATGAGTATGTAGACGTTTATTGAATGTCATGTTTATTGGCAAAGCATCAGTGTGGCAGTTATGGTTGGTTTGCATTTCTTCTATTTTGGGGTAGTTTCTGCATGAAAAAAATCCACTCACAAGCTCTACTAAGTCCAGCCACTACTAAAGTATCATGTTAGAGTTCAGTATACATGTAGCATTGTATAGAGAAAACACTTTGGATTTGTAGGTTATAGAAAACTTTACATTTAATTTTAATTTCACACACCAAAAAGACAAAATTTTAGTAATAATCACATATTGCCATGAAAAGCAAAATCTGACAAAACAAGTTTTTTCTAGTATATGCTTAAACAAAACAGTGGATAAATTATTGAGATAAAGCATTTATTATTTTTTTCATTCTGTGCCTCTGGAATTAACATTTACAGAAAAATTGATCAAGAGACAATATTAGAATCTCTTATTATTTGAATAATATTCTGGGAATGAAATGCTATAATTTTTACAAAGTACTCATTAACTCATTTTCTGTGCATGGATAAATATTTTCCTACATTTTTTCCCTCCTAGAAAGTTTAAATATCATCATTTTGTTGTACTGCTTTATTTAAATTATCCTTTTAATCATGTAATAAGGAGACAAGAAATGTTCTAGTTCTATATTTCTGCTTTTGTTTTACTAGTATTTTAACCATTATAATGTTTATTCTCACAAATCAAATCTTTTAATTAATATATCAGAATTTCAAATTCCTCTAATGGTGATTTCATAAATATTTATTTTGGGAAAATGATAATATAGGTCAGTTGGTTAATTTAGAGTTTGAAAACTATATGAGGGAAAAGTTTAAAAACCAAATTTCAAATAGTCAACTGTTTTCTTCAATTTTTCATATGTTTTGATCATTCTAAATGACCTTTGAATTGAAAAAATCTCCTGATACTTTAGGAATTTGTATTTTCTAAAGAATTTTTTTTTTCAGGCTACTTGAAGTTTTTTTTCTGGAAATACAAAATGACTTTATAACATAGAATCTGATGAGAATACCACTATTTAGTTTCTGAAAAGAAAACAGCAAGCATTTAAATTTGGCTGGTCCTGCAAAAACATATAAAATTGTGAATCAAACATCAAAGTTGTATAGCATAGTTCACCATAAAATTTGACTGACATGTCTTGTATATTTCATATAAATAAAACTGTTGCTACTAAATGCTCATGATCCTAAGTTAGGCTGTATTGTCTACACTACGTAGGTAGAAAAAAGTACTCCCATGTGATATGTTTTTTAATGCAGTAGGAAGAAGATAATACCATAGGAAATTGCTAAGTAACTTGCTAAGGCATGGTACTGAAGAGAAAGTTGGCAACATTGTGAAGAATATGATGCTCTTCCCCTTTTTGCCCAACTTATTTTCAAAATAAGTTGCCAGTGACATCATGGCACCTTCTTTGTGCCCAAATTCCTACAATACACTAACCTCCCACAGTATAATCCCCTAAAAGAACCTCAATAAGGTCTCTTTTTAATGAATGCATGTTTAATAGTGAGACAACAATTGTATCGGCAAGCCGTTGGGTCAGAGTAAAGCCAGAAGATGTGTTTCACAGAAAGAAATTGCAATTAATTGCCTTAGTTGGTCGCATGTTATACCTGTTTATGTCCCTGCACTTTTCAAAGTTGTGTTTTATTTCAATTACCTGGAGCTGTTTGAAATGAAAGGTCTGGTCTGATTTGATGCTAGGCTTTCTATGTTGCCCTTTAAAAATGTCAAATGGGAGGGAAAACAATGAAAGAAAAATCTATGCCATGGAAAGCAGGTGGAGGAGAGCTGCTGTCTGGCAGGGTAAAAATTCAAACACTGCCTTTGGAACTTTAGTAGAGACTAAAAGAACATTTAAACACATGTTTATTTCTTTTTAAGGATACACATACAAATTTCACTTATTTTGTTTCTTAGAGAAAATATTTTATTCTCCTAAGCTAGGAGAGCTACATAAGCACCTGAAAGATTTAACTAAATCTATGCCACAATCTCTAATAGAACATAATAAGAAATATAATAAGAAAATACAATGTATTTCTTCATGTATGTTCATAGAGACTCCTTCATTCTTTCTTCTTGTCTCTCCACCTTCCTCACGTCACCCTTCTTCCTTTTCCCATTCTTTTCCTTTTTCTTACTACATTTTGCTTTCAGTTGGCAAATCCATACCCCCACTTCATGGACAGATAGTAAGGCAGTGGGAAGTGGGTTCCAAGGCGCCCACACAACAGTCAGCAGATACGGAGATCTACAGATCATTTCTGAATCACAGGTCCCCACTCAATAAATCTAAAAACTGCAAAAAGTACAGACCCCCCCCATCCAAAGTCCAGCTCAAGAATTGAACAAAGCCAGGGGAACCACATAAGGAAGAATAGGAGATTGAGCAAACAGAAGTAAAAGCTACTCCCTCTCCCCTAATCCCTGTACAACAGAATTAAAGAGGAGATTAAGAAAAGGGGTGGGGGAGGAGTGGAAAATCTACACAAATGAAGAAAGCCCAAAGGAAGAATATGGGACTCACACAGACCCTTGGGAGGTCAGCCACTGAGAATATAGACTTCGAACGCAAACAATGAAGAACCCCCAGAATGACTGTGGTCTCAAACCACAAACCCAGATATCAAGACACTAATAGAAAGATTAAAAAGAATTGAGGAGAAACAAGAGGAAAGAATGAAGGCATCTCTATGAACATACATGAAGAAAATGGAAAGATCACAGGTTAACAGCCTAACAAGTCACCTAAGGGAGCTGGAAAAGACCACCAAAACCCTAACTTCAGCAGAAGAAACCAGATCACCAAAATAAAAGCCTAAATTCGGGACATAGAAGACAAAAAGATAATACAAAAAATCAACAAAACAAAAAACTGGTTCTTTAAAAGGATAAACCAGATTGATGGACCCCTAACTAGACTGACCAAGAAAAAGAGAAAAAAAACCAAATGAACACAATCAGAAATGCAAAAGATCAAGTCACAACTGACACCAAAGAAATTCAAAAGATTATCAGAGACTACTATGTACAATTGTATGGAAAGAAACTTGAAAACCTAAAGGAAATGGAGGACTTTCTGACATCACACAACCTCTACAAGTTTAAACAAGAAGAAATCAAGACATTAAATAGATCAATAATGATCCAGGAAATTGCCTATGTCATAAGAAAACTACCTATCAAAAAAGCCCTGGGGCAGATGACTTTCCAGCAGAATTCTACAACATACAAGGAAGAATTGATATCATTCTTATTGAAAGTTTCCAGGCAATTGAGAATGATGGAACTCTCCCCAAATCATTTTATGAAGCTAACATCACATTGATACCCAAGCTGACCACATGCAGAAGATTTAAACAGGACCTCTACCTATCCTCATACACAAAAATTAACTCTAAATGGATCACAGACCTAAACGTAAAACCTCAAACTATAAGAACCTTAGAAAATGCAGGAGACACCCTTATGGATATTGGAACTGGCAACCAATTCCTGATCAAAACCCCAAGTGTCCAAGACACAAAATATAAGATAGACAAGTGGGACCTCATCAAACTGACAAGCTTCTGCAAAGCCAAAGAAACCATGAAAAGAACAGGGAAATAGCCCACAGACTGGGAAAAAATATTTGCCAACTGTATGTCTGACAAAGACCTAACATTTAGGATCTACAAGGAATTCAAACATGCTGAAAAGAAAAAAACAAACAGCCCCATTACAAAGTGGGCAAAAGATATGAATACAGTTCTCAAAAGAAGACGTATAAGCAACCAACAGATAAATGAAAAAATGTTCAGCCTCAGTAGTCATCAAAGAAATGCAAATTAAAACTACACTGAGATACCACCTAACTCCAGTCAGGATGGCCATCACCAATAACTCAAAAAATAGCAGACGCTAGAGAGGATGTGAAAAAAGGGAACACTTCTACACTGTTGGTGGGAGTGTAATCTAGTACAGACTCTGTGGAAAACAGTGTGGCGATTCCTAAAAGTTCTAAAAATTGACCTTCCATTTGACCCCACCATCCCCCTACTGGGAATATACCAGAAGAACTCAAATCATTCTATAAAAAGGATACCTGCACATGTATGTTTATCGCAGCATTGTTCACTATAGTTAGAGCACGGAACCAATCGTGCTGCCCATCAAAAGAGAACTGGATTTTAAAAATGTGGTACATATACACAATGGATATTACACAGCCATAAAGAAGAACAAAACCATGAACTTCACAGCACCCTTGATGGACCTAGAATCTAGAATACTGAGTGATGTTTCACAGAAACAGAGAACTGAGTATCACATGTTCTCACTCATAAGTGGACCTTGAACAACTATCATAATACTATAAGAAAAGGATTGACATTGGGGTGTTGGGGAGACGGGAGGCGGGATTGACAATAGTTGGAAACTGCCTGGGGAATGAGGGGCACACCTCATCAACAAGTGTACCTGCATAATGAATATTTGTATAGGTAACCCTGAATTGTACCCCACAATTTTAAAATAAAAAATTTAAAAGTTAAGAAAAAAAAGAACTATTACATAAAAACAAAAAACATACCCATTAAAGGTAGCTTAAAATAATATTGTTGGCATGTATGCTAAATGCATAAATTATCTTATTCAAAGCAAAATCAAGCCCTTTCTGCAAGCAATTTATAATGTGAAAATTATGTTGGTGCTCATTAACAAAATAGATAAGAATTTCAATTAAACATCTGACTTAAAGTCTCACTGATGCAGTTAAGGTTTTGAATTTTTATCAATATCTTGTCCTATCATAAGATTTTTTTTAATTGTATTTTGTGTAGCCTGAACTTCTACTTTATGGGAAAGTTGAATGTATATTATAGAATTCCAACTTTTAAGTTAAATAGACACTATGTAGAAAAATAGAAGCTGGCTAGCATTGGCTACAATTTTAATTTTTTCTGTCATTCATTTGCAATTTCCTGAGCATTAAAGAAATTTTTGGAAAAAATCACTGAAGATATAAGCCAATTATCTTTAGAATATCTCTAATAATGATACTGCCTATCCATGAGCATGGAATATTTTTCCATTTGTTTGTGTTTTCTTGGATTTCTTTGAGCAGTGTTTTGTAGTTATTGTAAAGAAAGGTCTTTCACTTCTCTGGTTAGGAAGATGCCAAGGTATTTCTTTTTTGTGTGCGTTTGACTATTGTGAATGGGATTGTGCTTTTTATTTGGTTCCCTGTCTGCTTGTTGTCCAGTGTATAAGAATGCAACTATCTTTTGCACATTTATTTTTGTACCCAGAGACTTTGCCAAAGTCCTTAATCAGTGTAAGCAGGTTTTTGACAGATTCTCTTGGATTTTCGAGGTATAGGATCATATTGTCAGCAAAGAGGAATAACTTAACTTCCTCTTTTCCTATTTGGATACCCCGATTTCCTTCTGTTGTCTAATTGCCCTAGCTGCCGGGGTGGGGGGGTGGGATTGGCAGTTGAGGGAAACTGCCAGGGGAGGGAGGGGCACACCTTATCAACAGGGGTATCTGCATAATGAACATTTGTATGCCTAACCTGAATTGTACCCCATATCTTTAAAATAAAAAACAAAAGAATATCTCTAATGCCTTCAGAAACTAACTGAGGCAATGGATTTCTCCAAATCTTGATTCGCATATTCATAATAATTGATGTGAATACAACCAGATATATTTTCAAGCTAGTAAAGAGAAAAATACATCTTCTCACTTGATTTCCCCTACACAAAGTTGTGAAAATATGAAGTAGCAGGTATTCATTGGGAACTTGTAATCAATTCCTAACATACGTTTTAGAGCCCAGATGTTCTGGAGTCTAAATAACTTAGAGTTTTGTCAATTGAGTTCAACTAGTATGTGAATTGGAATGGGGAAAATTATATCTCTATTCTCACTATCCTTTAATTAAAAATTAGCATTTCCTTGGATTTCGAAAGTAAGCAACAGACCACAGTTATATCAGTTGTACCTATGATTTTGTCAGCAACAGAAAACAGATAACTTAATGTCGCATAAAAGTTATTATAATTATAGTGAAGTATAGTTTAGAGTCATATTGCTTCAAAATTATGATCATTTTGGACCCATTGCTAGATATTATTATCCAATGTGTTAAAATGAAACAAATATATTATTAATGTTATACAAATTTAAAGATATTTTGATAACTATATTTCAACATAACTGCTTTTTAATTTTAAATGAATATATTAAAAGTGCCTGCTTCCAATGGGTATAAAAATAAATAAGTTAATATATGTAAAGTGCTTAGAATTGTGTCTGACACACAATATAAGCTATTGTTACCTGCTTTTAGAGATTTCATAATCATACTATATGCACAGAGCATACATCCATGAAACTTAGCTATATAAGACAGATGTAATGTATAGAAAAATGAATAGTAGATGTGATCATTATTTCAGAAGTCAAAGAAAGGAAGACATTAGAACAGCCTAGTATTCTTCTAGGATGTCTCCATGGAGGAAAAAGATTGGCTTTAGCTAGGTTTGATGAAGGAATTCTCATAGTGTCTTCAAACTCCTGAAGGTAGTTTGTGTATGCATGCACTGGTGAGTGACAGCAGTGTATGCCTGCACTGGTGAGTGACAGCAGTAACTAGCATGGATTCTAGAATCCATCTGGGGGCATGGAGTTGGCACAAAAGGATAAATCAGTTCAGTGGACAGTCTCAACATTTGCATATGTCATTTTTGCTGTTGCTATCATGGAATATTGATATTGTTCATAGGCAAACAAGCAAACCAGTGTGACAGGGCATTGGAAAGCATGGATTCCTGAATTAGCTAGGCATAGTTTCATATGCTGCCTCTGCAGCTTTGAGAAGATTTGTTACATTCTTTAATTTTTCTCATATGAAATTATTTTTATTCATTCAGCAAATATCTATTACTTGTCTGTTTTGTGCCGGGCTCTATGGTGGGTCCTAAGGATAAAGCAACTAAGATACTTGAATTCTCATCGAATGTAAAGTCTCTAAAATGGAGAAATTTATACTTACCTAATAAGGTTGTATTGAAGATTAGGGATCTTATAAGTTTGTGTGATATTATAAAATGTAAAGGAAGTAATAGCTTGAGCTATGCGGTCTCATGCCCAGCTGATAGTAGGTCCCCAGTAAGTGTTAACTGGTATTGTTGATACAAATTCTTATAGGAAATTTTAATAGGTATTAGGTGATTCTAATCTGTAGCCATATTTGCTAATCACTAGTCTAGAGCAGTGGTTCTCAAATTTGACTGTATATTGGAATCACTTAGAAACTACTGATCATTGATTCCCACCCCCAGAAATTCTCATTTTCTTGAACTCAAGTGTGGCCTAAGTGTTGAAATTTTTTTAAGTTCCTCAGGTGATTATAATTTGCAGTCAAGGTTGAGAACATACTAAACACCTAAGTACATATGATCAACATACATCCATTTGACTATTTGTATTTTCATCTTCTGTCCCAAATATTTGGTGATGCCATTTATTAGGGACTTTGACAAATAAAACCTTATAATTACAGGATTCCTTACATAATAACAGTGGAGAAAAATAAGGTTGCTTATTTATCATGTATTATTTTCCAGTGTTACTATGATAGGATATGAGGAGACAGGTTTGAAAAGCAACACTGAAGAACATTTACCTATTCGCATAGTACCAGGAACTGAGGTGAATGTGTTATGTCATTGTGGTCATCCTTGTCATTATCGTTTTGTCATATGGGTTTTACTGACACTGACTGTGTATGTGCGAGTCTGTGTGTGTACAATCCTGTGAGCTATTATTATTCCATTTAGAGATGAATAAGAAGAGTTTCATGATAAATAACTAAACCATGGTTTTAAAAAAAATTACCAAGTTGCAAAGCCTGGATTTAAACGCAGTTCTGCCAGACTCTAGAACACACACTCGTAACTACTTTATATACTTTCAAATAAAAGAGAGTCCCATTGCCTGTAGTTTAAAGCACTTGCCTTGCTCTGAACAGAAAATATAACCTCATACTCTTTTCTGTCATCTGGATTTCAATTTGCTGCCTTTAGATTCTCAATGTTTATGTATGACTTTATTATGGTTCTCAACCTGATGTTGACCTGCAGCATTCTTTTTCATTTAGTATTCACTTTAACACTTAAATAAGGTAAATACAATTATTTCATATTACAGATGGGGAAATTGAGACTCACAAGTTAGGTAACTTTCCCTAGGCAACAACTTGTTAGTATAAAGCCAGTATTGGATCTCAGAAATACCAAAGTGCATGCTTTCATTCATTACAGAAAAATCATACAACTATTCTACCCAACTCTTCCTTCCACACCATTTCCCAACTCTCTTCCAGACTTCCAACTACTCTGCAACAGAACCACACCTAAGGGGAAACAAAACCCGCCAAGGCCTCAGCTTTTTAGGAGACACTGAACACCATTAATTTAAGATTGCATGCAAATTAAAATTACTTGATATAAAAACATTGAACTTGATATTCTTAAAAGGAGCATCTGCTCCAAAGAAAGGAAAACATAATATTATACCACCCATTTTGTGCAAGTCATCAAAAACATATGTTTAATATAAATTGTAAATTTTGGGAAGATTCACTTCAGAGATGACTAAATAAAAAGAAAAAATGATTTTGATGTATAAGGGTATAAGCTGCAGTTATCTAGAAAACTAACTTATATGTACTATTTTATTCTCCAATAATACAAGATAGCCATATGTGAAATGCAGTGACTCCCTGCTGGTAGATTTCCATCTCTGAGGTGAATTTTAATGTTATCCTCTCAGTTTTTATCTAAGAATTCTAGAAAAAAACAATTCATGAATATACTTACTATGGTATTTTTCTTGAGGACATATCCATGATACTATTTAATGCCGTGTATAAAGACATGCACAAAACCACTCATGCATACACAGTGCTTTCTTACTTATTTCACTTAGTTAAAGCTAAGATGCTCATTAATAATTAGTATGCTTTACAATAATTAAAATTGCTTAAATTTGACTTAGAATTGTTTAAAATGCCAGAAGTATTGACAGTCGTTTATATAGGGATGGAAAGTTGTCTATCGAATATAAAGAGGGCTTTATTTTACTTTATTTTTTGAGTTGAAGTCTCACTCTGTCACTCAGACTGAAGTGCAGTGGCACATTCATGGCCACCACAGCCTCGACCTGCTGGGCTCAGGAGATCGTCTGCCTCTGGCTTCCAAGTAGCTGGAATTACAGGCACGCACTACCACACCCGGCTTAATTTTTGATTTATTGTAGAGATGAGGTCTCACCAAGTTTCCCAGACTTGTCTCAAACCCCTGGACTCAGGCAGTCCTCTCACTTTGGCCTCCCAAAGGGCTGGGATTACGGGTTTGAGCCACCGCACCCAGCCTAAAGAGGATTTTTCAACAAAGTAATAATAAATTAATTAGGATAGCTTTCTCCATAGCTTCAACCTACTATGGAACACTAATTTCATAGGGTGTTTAAAATTGGTATGTAAAAAAAAAACCTTCCCATAATAAGTTTGAAAACACCCAATGAAGTAAATGTATACATGTTTTCTTGTACGACTTCTTGTGCCTTTAATGTACTAGTGCAAATGGTGATTTCTCAAGAAAAGAATACATTATGCAACAGTTCCAAAATATTTTTGATTATTGAACCATTTGTTTACAGGATATTCCATAAAACACATGAGAGAAAATGTTGCTTTTAGATATTTTAATGAATAATGAAGGTTTTTAGAATTTTGTTTACAATGAATTAAAGGAAGAGACAGAAAGTAGAATTGTAGCAAGGCTTGCTTGTCTTTCTTATCTCTAGTCTGAAGCAACTGTTTTAATGGCTTTGAGTAACCAAGATACTCTTGTTCCGTTCGTGTTAATCTGGATAAAAGCCAGATTCCAGGTATGTGTGGGATAGACACATTCCAGGAAAGAAAAACATCACAGGACTTCATCTTCCCAAAATGTAAAGAACAAAAGCGCCCATTTCTTAATACAGATATTTAAAAGAAACTCGGCACTGATCTGGAAGCCATATTAGCATAGAGAATGAGTGGATGACTACACATGTATTAATGGTATTTGTAGGTCTATACATATAGTTAGTACTTCCTACTAGAGCATTTCATACCATAGAAATGAGAAAATATAGGAGCAGTAAAGAGACATATTTTCCAACGGTGAGGGGAAATATTTTATCACCGACATTGTTTAGAATTGCCATTGTATAATGTTATCTTTTAAATACCAACTTTCGGGAATTTTATCATTTTTAAAAATTCTCCAGCCAGGTGTGGTGGCATGCATCTGTAGTTCCAGCTACTTGGAAGCTTGTGACAGAAGGATTGCCTAAGCCCAGAAGGTCGAAGCTGCGGTGTCCATGACCGTGCCACTGCACTCCAGCCTGGGTGACAGAGTGAGACTCCAACTAAAAAAATAAAAAAATTCTCCAAAAGCAATGCACTCTCTGTGTCTGTTCCTGGACCACTTCCACCACTCTGTACTTGGTATTTTATGGCTGTTAGAAGTTGTCTTTAAAGAAAAAACCACTTAATAAAATTAAATTTTAAAAAGAAGCAACTACTTCTGATATTAAGATGGTAGCAAACTTCCACAACACAATGATTCATTCATATATCTTTTAAAAACACCTAAAACAAATTTGTACCAATACTGAACATTTTCACATATGCCAAGATTATTCACAGTTGAAATAAATTATTAGAGCCTCTTACAACAGCATGAATATGACCATAGAAATAAGTAGTTTTAAACATGGCATGCTTATTTTGAAATTTGCTCAATAAAACCTATTAATATCAAGTGTCCTGGAAAACTCCTTTGCATAAATTTACCTCTCCTTCATTAAAGTAATACTTCAGTTGATTGCAACCTATATCTTTTATTTCTTGCATTTTGAATGTACACAATATTTAAAGTAGACCAAGTGATGTCCCTCACCAGATACCAAATTAAAAGGTTTATTATTAACTGGTTTCCTCTACGTTCTCTGTCTATCCCTTCTCTGCTACACCTCTAATTCCAGCAACTCGGAGACGTTATCATTCGTTCTCTTCCCAAAGGTTTTACTGACTTTGTTTTATGCCCTCTAGTCTCTGATCCAAAACTACTTTTGCCCCTAAGATTACATTCTCTCCTACTTCTTAAAAAAAATGACATAGTATAGGACTATGACTCTTTTTATCCGGAGAAAATTGGAAAGAAAACCTCAGGGTATGGTTAAGAAGTAGAGGGTACAAAATGTTTATCAACATCACTTAACCTCCCAGAATGTGAGAACTGTCACAGTACTTTATTGTTGGTAATAGAAATGTAGAAAATATAATTCCTAATTGATTATGGATTAAAAGTCAGTGATCACTAGAAAATAAAAGGAAAATTTATTGCATTCATTATTTCATTTTTTGTATTACTATTAAAAGGATAAAAATTCATCTAGTCTGTTTAGTTCTAAGAATATCACTTATATATTCATTGTCTAATAGACAACTATTATAGCAAATATTAATGAACTAAATTACTCTAGGTATTTAGCAGGTTAAGAAATTTGGCATCTAAAAGGTCTTGAACTCAACTTCCAACAGTATTCAAAAGCTAAGGCATATTAGAAAAGGAGAATTATGGATTGTGGATGCAATTGACATATATAATGCATAAATAATGTTACTTTAAAAATTGAAAGACAAACTACTCCTAACTTGCCACACACATAATAAACATCATTATTAAAAACAAATCAACAAAGTCAGTTGTAAAACAAAAAGAGTATAATGTAGATGAAGGATTGAGCTAAAAAAAAAATGACATTCTTAGAGAAGTTCTGCCAGTAACTGCTGACTGACCTTGGGCAAATCACTTAACCTTTCTAACTTTCAAATTTCTTATCTGTAAATGAAGGCTTTGAGTAGATCATCTTTAAGATCATTTTCAGCTTTCAAAATATATTATTTGAAATATAGCCATTGTTTGACCTGTATCACTGCATTTAAAAAGAGTCAAGTGCTTATCTGCTTCTTAAAAAGTACTTTTTGGCCGGATGCAGTGGCTCAGCCTGTAATCCCAGCACTTTGGGAAGCTGAGGCCGGATGATCAATTGAACTCAGGAGTTCAAGAACAGCCTAGTGAAACCTTGTCTTTATTTTTTTTAATTAAATATTTCTTCTCTTCATGTAGAAGAAGTGAGTATTAGCAGAATTTTGGCAATATGAGTCGGTATATTAAAAATATTTCTCTTCCTAGATTTGACTCATTGTAGCAAACATTTGCTGTGGGAGGCATGAGTGCTGAATAAAGGTAGGCATTTGCTATATCTGTGTGTTTTCCCTCTATCCATTGTGTTAAGTAAAAACTTTATGAAGTTTCAATTGTTCTCTTTATTGTGAACATCAGTCTTGGGAATCACAATTTTTCCAATCATACAGTCACATTTACAGCAGTAACCAATTCTTATTTATGTATATTTAGGTGACTTTTATTAGGAAACTTTATTCAAATAATTATGCTTTTATATAGCATCTAAAGGACAGTATTCAAATATATTGGTAATTACATTTTATAGTAGGAAAATACCCTTGGAAAAACGATGTTGTAAACAACCCTCGTTCAATTACTAGTCACAAATTAAAATTCTGTTAGCATGCTTGTCAAGTGATTTATCTCTTTCTTTGAGAATAACGGTATACAGAAACAGAAACCCAAATTAACATAAACTCAAATAAACAAAACATCAATATTTTAAAAACATTTGGGAGTTATTGGCACTAATTCTATATATTACTGATAATATGCTATTCTTGATAAATGAAAGTGTCATCCTTTCCAGCTTCAGAACAAATCTTTGTGATTTGTCTTAATCAAGCATGGTAAAAGACACACACACATACACACACACACACACACACACACACACACACACACAATAGCACAGGTTTAGGAGTAAGATTTGTATTCTGTTCTTGGGTCTGTTATTTTCTAACTTCAAGTTACTTATCTTTTCTCGGCTTTAGTTTTCTAATTTATGAAATGGAAATAATTATACTTCATTTTTTAAATTATAATGAAAAGGAAACAACCAAATGTATATAGCAGAATGAAAATATATTATTTTAACATTTGGTAGCAGAGTTCCTCTTAATAAAGAAAATATCTTTATTTAGAAAAGTGAACTATTTAGGTATGGGAGATAAATTTCTAAAGCCATGATTTAGAAACAGACAGCAAGAAATAATTAACCTATCTGTCTGAGAAATGAACAGAATTTTGTGGGCCATGAGGAGAAAGAATAGATAAAGAGATGGTCAATCAAAACTACAGAAATCTAAACTATGAAGAAATAGGTGACTGGAAATATTTAATGTCAGAGTGGACAAAAGGCTCTTATGAACAAAAATAATTTTAAGTTGTTATGTTTTTGCAGTATAAAAGTCTTCTACCTGCTCAAAATTTTAGTAAGGTATACTACGAACAAATGCGTTTTATACATTTTTAATTGTTTAGTGCAGTGAGGAAGAGAAAATAGCTGTGTGATGTTAGAAAATATGACTCGGATATCAAGTGCAATAAGAAGCTTAGAAGCTTAGAGCCAGAAGTGACTATGTAAGTCCACAGGACAGTAGAAATCTTGGGGAAAGGCATTGGGATTTAATGGATGAGATATGCAACACTTGAATTATCTCAGTGTCTAAAGCCAGAGTAATCGTTGCTTATATCTGGGTAATTTGTACAATTAATCTGTATAGGGCATATATTCAGCCCTCAATTAATATCAACTACTATTGTACAAAATGTAGGTAAATGTTGGATTGTACTCCAGGAATGATTGAATTGAAATTAGAAAAAGTTAAGTAAAGTTTCAAATGCCTCCTCCCTTTTCCCCCACAGTTGAAGTTAGTTGGTTTCTCCTTCACAGTTCCAAAGGAACATTCATGTTCACAACAGACTCTTCCAGAACACTGGATTTCTTGAAGGTAGGGGACATTCAATAATGGATTCCTGTTGTACACCAAAAGACATGACTAGCAATAAATAGTCAAATGAAACCCAGCGACCAAATGCTTAGAATGGTGCCCCAGCAATTTGAAAAGATAGAAAAATCCTAAAATAGTGATATGAATATGTCTTTGTATTATATCATCTGCTGATATAATAACATCTGACAGCATTGGGACTGGGTCCTTTTCTTGTACCCTGCACCATAGAGGCTGTAGCCATTCTGACAAGTCTATCTTGAAAGTTGAGGAAGGTATGGTTCTGTGATTTTTATTCATAGGTGATAAAGTTTTATTTATGGATGACTATAAAGAGCACAACAAAAATTATCTTTGATTATTTTGTTTTTATTTTAGGGTCACCATTTTGTTCATATTTACAAACTCTCTTCATCTTAGGTGAGTAAACATGAAACATTTACATTTTATCCCCATTATATTTCACCTTTGTTGCTTAAAGTCTTGTTTCAGTGGTGGGTCCAATATTTATATTGCCTTTTTTTTTTTAACACCATGGTGCCATTTAGGGTTGGCTGTCAGGGACAGTTAAAATAAATATATATGTATGAAAAATACAGGAAATGGTTTTTGATCATTTCAATTTTTGCTTTTCATGTGTTTGGATAACTTTAATTAACAAGGTATGAGTTTAAATATGATTTTTAACAAAATACAATGATAATGTTTGGGTGACATAGCCAAGATGGTGGAATAGGAAGTCTCAGCCCTCCTTTCCCAACAAAGATAATGAATTAACAACAACCCATGGGCCAAAATATGTTTATGAGAAGTCCAGAAACCAATTAAGAAGTTTCAATATTCCAGGTAAGTGAAAACTCAACAGCAGACACATTAAAATAGGCAAGAAGATTCATTTTACTTTATCTGTGATTGTCCCTCTTCTAAGTTAGCACAATTTGGCTCAGGAGATTAAGAGAGGAGTGGAATGCACTTCCAACATTCTGGCTTCTTAGAGAGATTCCTCAGGGAGTGGTTTGTGTTTCATCTGACTCAAGGCACTAATAAAACTGGCATAATTTGGACTCCTAGGAGCCATTGAAAGCAGGGGAGAGCCGTGCTCGGTGGCTCAGCCTGTAATCCTGCGCCTTTGGGAGGCTGAGGTGAGTGGATTGCCTGAGCCCGCGGGTTCGAGACCCGCCTAGGCAACTTGGTGAGACCTCATCTCTACAATTAATCAAAAATCAGCTGGGCGTGGTAGCCTGCGCCTGTAATTCCAGCTACTTGGAAGGCTGAGGCGGAAGGATCACGGAGCCCAGCAGGTCGAGGCTGCAGTGGCCGGGAGCGGCCACTGCACTCCAATCTGGGCGACAGAGTGAGACTCCAACTTAAAAAAAAAAAAAAAAGAAAGAAAAGAAAGCAGGGGAGAATGAGAGTAGATTTCTAGAGCACCAGAGTGCTTGTGATGTTGCAGAGGCTGGCATGCTTTGACATGATCAGTAGAAGGTGCTGAACCCGTGATTTC
The DNA here is from genome assembly GCA_027257055.1 of Cephalopachus bancanus. NCBI lineage: Eukaryota > Metazoa > Chordata > Mammalia > Primates > Tarsiidae > Cephalopachus > Cephalopachus bancanus. Next base: position 108,736 of record JAPVLO010001192.1, read on the forward strand.
TTCCTTGAAGGAGACCAGGGTTGCTTGCCACTATAATTCCAGAGAGCCAACAATACTGCAGACAGATACCAGAAAGTGCAAGAAATTGCAACCACTTGAAACAGAAACCAAAAATCCTTTCTAATTAAGAAGATGAATGCACAAGTTCAGAGAAGGCACCCCCCCCAAAAAAAGGTTTCCAAAATCTCTACCTAGTCTGATTGTTGAAGGTTTTCCCCTATATAAAGTCAGTCCATAAAGACTGTGTCTTAAAATGCATAAAATTCAGTAGAAAATCACAAGGCACATGAAGAAAGAGGGACATGTGTTTCAACAAGGAACAAGAATAAATCTCCTTCTGGAATTCTGCAAGCAGTGGCAAACTATAAATTACTCAATAAAGAATTAAAAATAATTGTCTAAAGAAAACTAAATGATCTGTGAGAAAGCGAAAATAAACTAAAAAAATTTTACAAAAATGATGCGTGAATAAAATGAAAAGGTAAAAAAAAAAAACAACAAATCAATAATTATTTAACTAAAGACCAGTCTGGGCAGCTTGGTGAGAGCTCGTCTGTACAATAAATTGAAAAAAAAAAATGGCCTGGTGTGGTAGCCCACACTTCAAGTTCCAGCTACTTGGAAGGCTGTGGTGGAAGGATTGTTGGAGCCCAGCAGGTGGCCATGAGAGTGCCACTGGACACCAGCCTGGGCGACGGAATGAGACTCCAAATCAAAAACAAAACAAAACAAAACAAAAAACAACGAATGCAATAACTAAAATAAAAAATTTACTTGAGGGGTTCAATAGCATACTTGGTCATATAGAAGAAAAAGTCAGTAAAATTAAAGGTAGGTCATTTAAAACAGTGGATTCAGAGGTGCAAAAGAAAAAAGAATAAAGAAAAGTAAAGGAAGTGTAACGGACTTATAGGACAATATTAAAGGAATCAATTTACACATTATAGAAGTTCAAGGAGAGTAGAAGAGAGAATGGAACAGAGAGCACATATGAAGAAATACTGGTGGAAAACTCTCAAATCTAAAAAATAAATGATCATCCAAATTGAAGATCAAAAGACTCCAACCAGAGTAAATCCAAGGAATCAAAGAGCTTCAAACTCAGACACATTATATTCAAACTGCAAATGTCAAAGACAAAGAAAATCTTGAAAGCAGTAAAAGAAAAGTGAGTCAATATGTACAATGACGCTTCAACTGGATTATCAGAAAATTTCTTAAAAAAAAACTTACAGACCAAAAGGAAGTGTGATGATGCCTTCAAAGTGATGAAAGAATAAAACTTCCAACCAATAATACTATTATGATCAAAACTGATCTTCAAAAATAGAGACTTTCCCAGATAAACAAAAGCTAAGAAGTATCATCACCACTAGTCTTACCTTACACAAAGTAATAAAGGGAGTCCTTCAGGTTGATATAAAGAACACTAGACAGAAACATTAAAGCACATGAAAATATAAAGCTAGCTGATAAAGGTAAATATATATATTTTTAAAATACAGAATACTGTAATACTGTAATGATGGAACATAAAACACTTAATTCTGTTATAAAACTTAAAAGACAAATGGATCAAAATAAGCGAAACTATAAGACTATATTAATGCATACACAATATATAAAGATGCAATTTGTGACATCATAACATAAAGTAGGAGTTGGTAAATGTACAAGATTAGAGTTTTTAGACACGATTAAAGTTATTATCAGCCTAAAATAGATCATTATGCAGTAGTATCCCTTTATCTGTGGTTTTGCTTTCTGCAGTTTCCATTTTCTGCAGTCAACTTTGGTCTAAACATAGGTGAGTACAACACAATATGATATTTTGAGAGGATGAAAGACCACATCTACAAAGCTTTATTATATATATTGTTATGATTGTTCTATTTTATTATTAGTTATTGCTGTTGCTTTCTTACAGTGTCTAATTTATAAGTTAAACTTTATCAAAGGCATGTATTATGGGACAAAATGTTTCGAGCATCCACTGAGGGTCTTGAAAAATATCCTCTGTGGATAAGTGGGAACTACCATAACTATAAGATATTTTACATAAGCCCCAAGGTAACACAAAGAAAATAACTATAGAAGATACACAAGAGAAAGTGACAGAGGAATCAAAATGCGTCAATACAGAAAAAAAAAGAGAAGGCAAAGGAGTAGAAATGAGAAACAATGTATCTACAAGAAAGGCAAAACAATTAACAAAATTAAATAAATTTTTCTCTACCAGGAATTACATTAAATGTAAATTTATTAAACTCCCTAATAAAAAGAAACATGTTATAATTTTATTCTGTTTATGGGAAACCACCTCAGATATGAAAACATGCATACGCTGAAAGTGAAAGATGGTAAAAATATTTTATGCAAATGATAACTAAAATAAAGCAGAAATGGCCATATAAAATACACTTTAATCAAATACTGTCACAGAGACAGAGAAGGACACTGTGATGGTTAATTTTCTGTGTCAACTTAGCTGGGTTAAGGGATGCCCAGATACCTAATAACTTATTACTGAATATCTCTATGAGGGTGTATCTGGAAGAGATTAATATTTGAATTGGCAGAGTAAGTTAAAAAGATCACTTTTACCAATGTAGGTGGGTATAATCCAAGTTGTTGAGGACCTAAATAGAACACAGATGTGGAATAAAAGCAAAGTTGCTTTCTCTGATTGACTGGGACATCCATCTTCTCCTGCCTTCAGACATGAGTGCTCCTGGTTTTCACACCTTTAGAAACAGACCAGGATTTGCAGCATCTGTGCCCCTCACCCACACATTCATTTATTTCTTCCCTAATCTTTATTATTTTCTTCCTTTGCTAACTTTGGTTTATTTGTTCTTCATTGCCTAGTTCCTTGAGATGTAAAGTTAGGTTGTTGATTTGAGATCTTTTTTTATTTTCTAGATATTTACTGCTATAAATTTCCTTCTTAGTATTGCTTTTGATACATTCCATTAGTTGTTGAATATGTGTTTTCATTTTCGTTTTTCTCAAGACATTTTTTTAAGTTCCTTTGTGATTTCCTGTTTCACCCATTGGTTGTTCAACAATGTGTCATTTTATTTCCACATGTTTGTGAATTTCCCAGGTCTCCTGCTACTATTGATTTTTGGGGGGGTGAATCATCTGGGCTTCTGCATCTGCTGTTTCCTGCCTGGGCTTGTGCACTGGAGGCAATGTTCTTTGATGTTGCAAAGTGAGGCCCAGACATTACCTGTACAATGTCCATTTGTATACCTAACCCTGAATTGTATCTCACATCTTTAAAATAAAAATTAAAAAATAAAAGAAAATAGAAGAAGAATAACAAAACTAAGAGGGTTTTTTTAAAAAATAAAGATTAAAAAGATTAAGTCCTTAGCTAAATTAACTTAGAAAAGAGATTCAAATAAGCAATTTCAGAAATGACATTACAACTAAAGTCATGGAAATAGAAAGGATGATAAGAAACTACTACGAACAATTATACTCCAAAACATGTGTAATTCAAAATAAATGGATACATTCCTAGAAATACACAATTTATCAAGGTTTAAACATAAAGAAGCAAAAAATTTAGCCAGGCACAGTGGCTTATGCCTGTAATCCCAGCACTTTGGGAGACAGAGGCAAGAGGATTGCCTGAGCCCAGGGGTTTGAGACCAGCCTGGACAACTTGGCAAGACCTCCACATCTCTATAATAAATCAAGAAAAATTAGCCAGGTGTGGTGGCACACACCTGTAGTCCAGATACTTGGAAAGATTGCCTTAGTCTAGCAGGTTGAGGCTGCAGTGACCATGAGCATGCCACTGTACTTCAGCCTGGGCAAAAAAAAAAAAAAAAAGGAGTAAAAAATTTAAATAGACCCATAACTAGTAAGATTTAATCAGTAATCAAAAATCTTTCGACAAAGAAAAGTTCAGGATCAAAGAGTTTCACTAGTGAATTCTACCAAACATTTAAAAAACTAATGCCAATCCTTTTCAAAATCTTTCAAGCACTTAAGAAGAGAAGCCACTTTCATATTTATTTTATGAGGTCAGCCTCACCCTGTTTAAAAGTCAGAAAAAAGACACTATAAGAAAAGAAAACTACACGCCAATATTCCCGATGAATGTCAATGTAAATATCCTTAACAAAATACTAGCACACTGAAATCAGTAGCACACTAAACAGATCACATCCCGTGACAAAGTAAAACTACTCTTAGAATGCAAGAATGAATCAACATACAAAAATCAATCAATGTAATATACCACATTAACAGAACAAAGGATAAAATCACATGGTCATCTCAACAGATGCAGAAAAAGCACTTGACAAAATTCAAACTCCTTCCCTGATAAAAACACTCAACAATGCAGGAATAGAAAGAAATTTTCAACATAATAGTGGTCATTAATGAAAAGCTTACAGCTAACATTATAGTTAGTGGTGAAAGCCTGAAAGCTCTTCAAACAAGGTCAAGAAAAAGATAAAGATGCCCATTTTTGCCGTGTCTCATCAATAGTACTGGAAGTTTTAACCAGAACAATTAGACAAGAGAAATAAATAAAAGGTAGCCAAATCAGAAAATGAAGTTAAATTGTCTCTGCTTGCAGGTGATATGGTCTTAGGTATAGAAAACTTTAAAGACTCCATAAACAAAATACTGTTAGAACTAATAATGACTTCAGTAAAGTTGTAGGATACAAAATTGACATATAAAAATTAGTTGTTTTTCTATATACTTAACAATGAGTGACCTGAAAATAATTAAGAACACAATTTCATTTACAACAGCACCAAAAATAATAACTAATTTAGGAATAAACTTAACCAAGAAAGCAAAAGAGACCCTGAGCAGCCTGTATCCTGAGACCAAGGGGTGATCTCCACACCCCTCTGAAACTGACTAACTTTTGCCCTGAGAGGGTACTCCAAGTGAATGATACTGGAGAAACAGATGTTCCACCCCCACAATGGACTAAACACAGACAATGCAATCAGAGTGGGAGACCTAGTGGCAGACAATTTGGGAGTTCTTTCTGGGAAGATCTCCTGGAGTGAGGTGAGCACTGGCAGTGAGAGCCATGGAGGGAACGCAGTGGGGGGAGCCTGAGTCAGACTCCCAAGGAGGCATCAGGGAAAGCCCACCCTAAACCTGGACGGGGCTCCAGAGCCTTGCCACCAGGTCCTGAGATCCAGAGACTGGTAACTGCTGGGAAGGGAGCAACAGCTCCTGGCAGAGAAACTGAGCAGACTCTCTAATGCCTGGGCAGAGAAATGCTACAGGGTGGCCTCCGTGGAACAGTAGAACTGCATGATGAGACCAGGCACTGATCTCTGTGCTGTGTTGGGGTTGCTCTTTGCAACCTAAGAGAACATCACCCCCAGTGCACAAGCCCTGGTGGGTAATAGCAGATGTGGAATCCCAGATGATACACCCTCCACCTTGAGTCAGCTACTGCTGTGTGACAGAAACAGATAGAACTGACTGAGAAGGAGGCAGGTAGTGATATTGATTTGTTTGATTATCTCATTTGGCTGCTTTGTTTGTTAGTTGATTTTCTTTTTTCCTTCCTTCTTCTATTTCTGTTTCACTGTTCTTTCTCTGGTGTGTGTGTGTGTGTGTGTGTGTGTGTGTGTGTGTGTGTGTGTGTGTGTGTTTCTTCTTTTTTTTTCTTTCTTCTTTCCCTTTCTCCTCCATTCCCTTTTTTACCTCCTTCTCCCCTCTCTTTGCTGTCTTATACCATGTCTTGGACTTAGGGGCTATGCAAACATACCCACTGTAAGGTCATATTGTACAGAGACAGAGAGTGAGTCCCAGCTGGTCCCTTTACCAGATAGCAAACATTAGGACCTGGCAGTAGGTTCTGAATCCTTGCAGACTACCCCCCACCCCTAGTAAGTGCTCAAAATTTTAAAGACACAACACAATGCCCCACCCTGAGCCGTGCTTCATAATTGAACAAACTCAGAGCCCTGGCTCAAGGAAGAACGAAAGGTAGAACAAATATCAGAAGTGACTGCTTCTCCATATTCCCCTGAGCAACAAAATTAAAAAGAAAGATAAAAGGACTGCTACAAATGAAGAAAAACCAACAAAGAACTGCTGGTTTTCACCAGAATCCCAGTAGAGTCAGTGCTACTAGGGCACAAACAATGGGTATCTCTGTGAATGACAGTACCCAGAAGGTACTTACAGAGATCAGAGAATGTTGGATAGAATAAATAAAAATCAAGAAATGCAAGGGCTAAAACTAAGTGAAATTGCAACAGAGCTGGACACATTCAAGAAAGTGTACTTAGAAATAACAGAAATAAAGAACTCCATTCAAGAAATAAATAAGCACACTGACAGGCATGGGAAGCAGAATTGAGCAGGCAGAAGAAAGAATCTCAAAGACGGAAGACAAAAATATGAAATTAACCCAATCTATTAAAAAGATAGAAAAAAAACCTTAAGAAAAAGAAGAAACTCTCCAAGAGATGTGTGATTTTATCAAGAAACCAAACCTACACCTGAGCAGACTACCTGAAATAGAAAGAGAAATCAAGGCCGGGCTCGGTGGCTCAGCCTGTAATCCCAGTGCTTTCGGAGGCCGAGGTGAGTGGATTGCCTGAGCCCGTGGGTTCGAGACCTGCCTGGGCAACTTGGCAAGACCTCATCTCTACAATAAATCAAAAATTAGCTGGGCGTGGTAGCACATGCCTGTAGTTCCAGCTACTTGGAAGGTTGAGGCAGAAGGATTGCTGGAGCCTAGCAGGTCAAGGTTGCAGTGGTCAGGAGTGGCAACTGCACTCCAGTCTGGGTGACAAAGTGAGACTCTATCCCCCCCCAAAAGAAAAGAAAGAAAGAGAAATCGAAAATACCCTGGAACAAACATTCCATGAGGTCATTCAAGAAAACTTCCCTCATCTGGTCAGAGAGATGATTATACAAGCATAAGAGATTCAGAGAACCCCTGAAAGACATCTTATGAGAAGACCAACCCCTAGAAACATAGCAATTGGCCGCCACAAAGTAGGTATAAAACAAAAAATCCTAAAGGCAGCAAGAGAAAAAGGTCAGACTATGTACAGAGGGAGACCAAGCAGAATTTCCACAGACTTATCTGCAGAAACACTACAGCCCAGAAGAAACTGGATCCCAATCTTTAATATCTCAGAGTTAAACATTTTCAATCAAGAATTTCCTACCCAGACAAGATAAGCTTTATCAACGAGGGAGAATTAAAATACTTTCCAGACATCCAATTCCTAAGAGAATATGCTGCTTTGAGACCAGCTCTGCAAGAGATGCTTTAAAAATTGCTGTACACAGAAGAAAAAAATAATAAAGACCATACACTTCACAATATCACAAACACAGAAGCAGCAGAACACAGAGCATACCCACAAAAATGAAAACAGACACATATAGGAACACAAAAGCTAAATCAAAACAAAACAGCCTTATAAAAGCATTATCACAGGGACAAACTCTCACATTTCCACAATCAGCCTGGATGTTAATGGACGAAATGCACCACTAAAAAGTCATAAAATGAAAACTGGATTTTTAAAAAATTACCCAGAAATGTGTTGTCTTCAGGACACTCATCTCACCACAAAGGATGCCCACAGACTCAAAGTTAGAGGATGGAAAGTGAATTTCCAGGTGAAAAGATCACAAAAGAAGGCAGGAGTCATGATCTTAATATCAGACAAGACAACTATAAAGCAAACAAAAATTTTAAAAGATAAGGAAGAACACTACATAATGATAAAAGATTTGATCCATCAACAAGAAATATCCATTTTAAACATATGCACCCAACAAAGAAGCACCAACATTTATAAAGCAGCTACTAAGTAAAAAAAAAAACATATATTGACTCTAATGCTATCATAGTTGGAGACTTAAATACCTCATTAATAACGCTAGCTACATCATTGAGGAAAAAAATTAACAAAGAGATTCAGAACCTCAACTTGACACTTGACCAAATGGACTTAATAGATACCTACAGAACACTCCACCTAGCAACCACAGAGTATACATTCTATTTGTCACCACATGGAATGTACTCCAAGATTGACCACATCTTCAGCCATAAATCAAGCATAAACAAATTTAACAAGATTGAAATACTGCCATGCACCTTCTCAGACCACAGTGGAATAAAAATAAATATCACCACCAACAAAATTCCACCAAAACCTATAAAGACGTGGATACTAAGCAGCATGATACTAAACGACCCTGGGTCAACACAGAAATCAAAACAGAAGTTAAAAGATCCCTGGAAACAAATGAAAATGAGGAAACAACTTACCAAAATCTCTGGGATATCATGAAAGCAGTACTGAGATAGGAATTTATATCTCCATTAACATATAGAAAGAAAACAAGTTAACAACTTAACAAATCAACTAAGGGAGCTGGAAAGTCATGACCACAAAAACCCTAACTTCAGCAGAAGAATGCTGATCGCCAAAGTGAAAGCCCAAATATGGACATAGAAGACAAAAAATATCATAGAAAAAAATCAACAAAACAAAAAGCTGTTTTTTTAAAAGGATAAACAAGATTGATGTACTCCTAGCCAGAATGACCAAGAAAAAGAGAGAAAAAGCCCAAATAAACACAATCAGAAATGCAAAAAATCCAATCACAACTGATCCCTAAGAAATACAAATGATTATCAGAGATTACTATGCACATCTGTGTGGAAACAAAACTCAATAATATAAATGAAATAGAGGACTTTCTGATATCACACAACCTCCCAAGATTGAAACAAGAAGACACTGAGCTCCTAAACAGACCAATAGCAATCTAAGAAATTGACTCTGTCATAAGAAAACTACCTAAAAAAAAGTCTGGACCAGATGGATTTCCAGTAAAATTCTATGAAACATACAAGGAGGCACTAATACCAATCCTATTCAAAGTATTTCAACTAAGAAAGAGAACTGCAGGCAAATATCTCTGACCAACATAGATGCAAACATATTCAACAAGATTGTAGCAAATCAGAACCAGCAGCACATCTCAAAAATCATCCACAATGACCAAGTAGGCTTCATCCCCAGGATGCAGGGCTGGTTCAACATCCACAAATTGCTAAACAGACAGAATTTGGAACCATTTTCCCCAAAAACTGGAACAAGACAAGGCTGCCCACTCTCACTCTTCCTGTTCAACATGATATTGGAAGTTCTACCTAGAGCAATCAAACAAGGGAAGGAAATCAGGGGTATCCAAATAGGAAAAGAAGAAGTCAAGTTATCCCTCTTTGCTGACAATATGATTCTATACCTCGAAAATCCAAGAGAATCTATCAAAAACCTCCTTGCACTGATAAAGGACTTTCAAAGTCTCAGGATACAAAATAAAGGTACAAAAAACAGTCATATTGTTATACACCAACAGCCAATAGTCAGAGAACCAAATAAAAAACACAGTCACATTCACAATAGTCACACACAAAAATGAAATACATGGAATCCTCCTAGCCAGAGAAGTGAAATGCCTTTACAATGAAAACTACAAAACACTGTTAAAGGAGTCAAAGATGACACAGACAAATGGAAAAATATTCCATGCTCATGGAAAGGAAGAATCAACATTGTTAAAATGTCCATCCTACCCAAAGCAATCCACACATTCAACACTATACCCACTAAATTACTAACATTATTCTTCTCAGACCTGGAAACAATACATAAATTTATATGGAAACATAAACAACCATGAATAGCCAAAACAACCCTTAGCAAAAGAGACAAAGCAGGAGATATCACACTTCCAGACTTTAAACTTTATTGTAAGACTGCAATAATCAAAACAATTTCATATTGGTACAAGAACAGGAATATAAGCTGATAGAACAGGACAGAGATTCCAGAAGCAAAACCTCAACTAACTCATCTTTGACAAAGCCTCCAACAACAACCACTGTGGAGAGGAGAACCTATTCAGTAAATGCTGTGGGGAAAACTGGCTGAGCACATGCAGATGAATGAAACAGGATCCCTACTATCACCATATACAAAAATCATCTCCAGATGCATCAACAACCTACACTTCAAACAATAAGAATCTTAGAAAACTCAGGAGACACCCTTATGGAAATAGGAATAAGAAATCAATTCCTGATCAAAACCCCAAAAGCCCATACCATAAGAGATAAGATTGACAAGTGGGACTTCATCAATCTGAAAAACTTCTGCAAAACAAAAGAAACCATTAAGAGAGCAAGGAGACAACCCATAGAATGGGAAAAAATGTTTGCCAACTGTATATCTGACAAAGGTCTAACATCCAGCATCTACAAGGAACTGAAACATGCCAAAAGGAAAAAAAAACAAACAGCTCCATTAAAAAGTGAGCAAAAGATATAAATAGACACTTCTCAAAAGAAGACATATGAGCAGCCAACAGACATATGAAAAAATGCTCAGCCTCACTAACCATCCAAGAAAAGCAAATCAAAACTTCATTGAGATACCACCTAACTCCAGAAAGAATGGCCATCATTAATAAAACAAAAATCAACAGATGCTGGCAAGGATACAGAGAAAAAGAAAGCTTATACACTGGTGGTGGGAATGCAAACTAGTTCAACCTCTATGGAAAACAGTGTGGCGATTCCTAAAAGAACTAGAAATTGACTTTCCATATGATCCCACAAGCCCCCTTCTGGGAATATTCCTGGAGGAACTTAAATCACTCTATAAAAAAGATATCTGCACATGCATGTTTATTTCAGCACTATTTACAATAGCAAAAACATGGAACCAATTGTGCTGCTCATCAAAACTGGGCTGTATTTTTTTAAAATGTGGTACATACACAATGGAATATTATGCTGCCACAAAGAAGAACAAAATTATGGACTTTGCAGCAACTTGGATGGACTTAGAGTCTATGATACTCAGTGATTTATTACAAAAACAAAGAACTGAATACCACATGTTCTCATTAACAAGCAGACCCTGAACATATACCATAATACAATAAGAAAGGGATTGGCAGTAACTGGAAACTGCCAGATGAGGGGGTCACATAATATCACTAAGGGTACCTGGTCTCAAACCAGGCAAAGTGGGGATGAAAGGGAGGCCCAAACCTTACCTGTACAATGTATACCTAACCCTTGTACACCTAATCCTGAATTGTAGCCCACATCTTTAAAATAAAATTTTTTTTATCTAAAAGTGTTGAAAAAAATTAAAGAAGACACAAATAAATAGACATCTTGAGTTTGGGAAATGGAAGTCTCAATATTGTTAAAATGTCCAATGTATCTAAAGTGATCTATAGACTTAATACAATCCCTATCAAAATACCAATGGCATTTAAATAGAAAAAAGTCCCTGAAATTCATGTGGAATCTCAATGGATACTGAATAGCCTAAACAATTAAAAAACAAAACAAAAAAAACCTGAAAGCCTTACATGTCCTGATTTCAAAATATATTATAAATGTACAGTAATCAAATTGGTGTGCTATTAGCATGAAAACAGACATATAAACCAAGGGAACAGAAGACTGAACAGAGAAATAAACCCTCATATATTTGGTCCACTAATCTTCAACAAAGGTGCCAAGACTACACAGCGGGGGAAGAATAGTCTCTTCAAACAGTTCTGGAAAACCTAGAAATCTACACGCAAAAGTTGAAATTGGACACCCACCTTTTACGACATACAGAAAATTAATTCCAAATGGATTGAAAACCTACGTATAAGACCTGAAGCCATCAAAAGTCTAAATTAAAATATTTAGGGAAAACTTCATGACATTGAAATGGACAATTATTTGTTTGGACAAGATGGCAAAAGCACAGGTAACAAAAGCAAAAATAGATAAATAGGATGACATCAAACCTAAAACTTTTTGCAACACAGTAAACAATTCACAGAGTGCAAACACAACCTATAGAATAGGAGAAAATATTTGCAAACCATATATCTAGTAAGGGGTAAACATTCAGGTTATATAAATAATTCATGCAACTCAATAACAACAAAATAAAACTTGATAAATAAATACCTTGGATAAATATTTCTCTAAAGATACACAAGAAGCTAGACAGGTATATGAAAAAAGATGGTCAACATCACTCATCATCAGAAAAGTAAATCAAGAGGGAGTTCCAGTAAGATGGCTATGGCACAGGTGTGACTGTGAGATTCTCCGAAAGTGAGTTCCCATAAAGACTCTTACTTTCCTTCCCCCACCCCCCTGCCCGCTGCCAGCTGCACCAGTCCGAGAGGCCTGGAGACCCTCGGTCCCACGCACGGCCGGCTACCATGGCCACTCTGCAGCTGCTGTTCCACCCCAGGTGGCCCTAGTCTCCAGCCAAGTGGAGCTCCCAGCTCCCTCCCCGGCTACACCATCGCAACCAGCCCCAAGCTGCCTGCCACTGCCTGTGAAGGCCCTCAGATACTACCTTGTGGAGATCTGGGTTCCACTGCTGTTTACACTGATTGGCCCAGCACTCAGCCACTGCCAGCTTCCTCTCTGGCTGGGTGCCCAGCCCACTCTCAGGCCATGGCAGCCTGGGGAGGCCCTCCATGCCTGCCCCTTGGAACTACAGGCTCGAATCCCTCCTGGGGCGCCCCACCAGGTCCAAGGCCACCGCTGCCCACGCAGGCCTCCAGCACTATGCCTCCGGGCTCTGTGCCACCATCTGGGCTGAAGTACTCAAAGCCGCAGCCAGTGCTTGACCCTCAGAGTTCCAGGCCCTTGCCCTGGGTTCCAGGTTTCCACCCAGTCCCATCTCAAGCTGCCATCACCCTGGGAGGTTCTAGGTGCCCGTCCCTCAGAGACACCAGCTCCATTCCTGACTGAAGTGCCCTGTGGGGGGCCCAAAGCCACTGTCGCCACCCACCACCTGCCCTATCCACAGACTGGACGAGTGGAGAGAAAGGGCCAGTGGAGAGAAAAGATCGGCGATAGAGGAACTGCCCACCACGGTCATTTTCCAGGCAGAGATTTGCATTGCACCACTCATCTATGAGTAGCCTCCACCTTGGTTTCTAAGGTAACCTAGTCAAAGAGGAGACACAAGGCCCTGCCTATGCTGAATCAGACACAGGCAACTCAGTCCTGTGGCAGACCTCTCAGGCAGCAAGCCAAGGGAACCTACCCAACTTATGAGTAAGTCTATCTGCCTGCAAAGGGGACAGGCTAGAGATCAGAGCTGAAGAGACTTTAGACACTCAGGAAAGACTACAGAATTAGTCTGGTTTCTTATTTTGATTTTTTATTTTATTGTTTTGACTGTTTTGCTCACTTTTGTTTGCTTTTTTAGTTAGATTACTTGTTTGTGTTGGGGAAAAGCACATCAAAAGGCATGAATTTATTGGACTCTCTTTGAGTGACTACTGGTATGCGGGAATCTTGTGTTTGTTTGTTTTTTACTCTTTTCTGGCCTTGTGTCTCTTTTCATTCATTAGTTGGTATGTATGTCTGTTTTCCCTCTTACTCTCCTCTGTATCCAACTTCTTCTTGACTCCCCCCTCTTGCATTATTTTTATTTTTCTTCCTTCTTTGATTCCAGGGAACAAACCTAAACTCCACTTCATGGACAGATTGTAAGGCAGTGGGAAGTGGGTTCAAGTGTGCCCATACACCTGTTGGAGGATACTGGGATCTGCAGATAGATTCTGAATCACAGCTTCCCCCTCAATTAAACCTCAAAACTGCAAAAAGTACAGCAGCAAATACAGTACAGCCTCAAAAGTGAACAAAGTCAGAGGACGCTCATAAGGAAGAACAGGAGATTGAACAAAAAGAAGTAAAAGCACACCACATTCCCTGAAAAACAAAATTAAAGAAGGGGAGGGAAAGGGGGGAGAAAAGTCTACACAAATGAAGAAAAACCAAAAGAAGAATATGGGTCTCTCACAGACTCCTGGGAGGTCAGACACTGAGAAAATTTGACTTTGGAATGCAAACAATGAAGAGCCCCAGAATGACTGGTCTCAAACTACAAACCCAGATATCAAGACATTAATGGAGACATTAAAAAGAATTGAGGAGAGACAAGAGAAAACTAGGAAGGAGTTGATAACTGAGATAACAGTAGTAAAGACTACTGTGAATGAAATAAATAACAAACTGATAAGCATGGAAAGCAGAATTAGTCAAGCAGAAGAAAGAATCTCAGAACTTGAGGACCAAAATATAGAACTAACACAAACTGTCAAAAACATAGAAAAGAAGCTTAAAAAGACAGAACAACACCTTCAAGAGATGAGTGATTACTTCAAGAGACTGAATCGAAGAGTAATTGAACTTCCTGAGGCAGAAAGAGAGACAGAGTCCTCTCTGGAACAAACATTCCATGAGATTATTCAAGAAAACTTCCCTCATCTCATCACTGATATGAAAATTCAAACACAAGAGATTCAGAGAACCCCTGCAAGACAACAAAGGAGAAGAACAACTCCCAGACACATAATAATTTACTTAAACAAAATAGGTATAAAAGAAAAAATCCTAAAGGCGGCAAGAGAAAAAGGTCAGATTACTTAACATGGAAGACCGATTAGAATAGTAGTAGATTTATCTACAGAAACCCTTCAGGCTAGGAGAAACTTGGAGTCCTATCCTCAAAGTTCTAAAAGATAAACAATTTCAACCAAGAATAACCTACCCAGCCAAGCTAAGCTTCATCAGTGAAGGAGAATTAAAATCTTTCCCAGATATCCAATCCCTAAGAATTTACGCTGTCACCAGACCACCTCTACAAGAAACATTTAAGAAAGTATTGAACACAGAAGAAAAGGAAAAAAGAACAAAAACATTCTTCACAAGAGTACAGGCAAAAGATTAAAAATACACACGAACCAATGCCAAAACCAAAAGAAAGACAACAATCAAACAGGCATAACAATAACATCTCTAGAACAACCTTATGATAGGGATCAACTCTTACATTTAAATAATTAGCCTGATTATGAATGGACTAAATGCACCACTGAAAAGACATAGAATGGCAAAATGGATAAAATATCACAAGGCAACAATATACTGCCTTCAAGAGACTCATCTCACTAGAAAGAACACTCACAGACTCACAGTAAGAGGATATGAAACAAATTTTCAGGCAAACAGAACAAAAAAAGAAAGGAGGAGTAGTGATCTTAATCTCAGACAAAATACCCTTTAAGCTATCAAAAATTTTAAAAGATACAGAAGGCCACTACATAATGATAAAAGGCTCAATGCATCAACAAGAGATATCTATCCTACACATATATACACCCAACATAGGAGTGCCAACTTTCATAAAGCAGCTTCTAAGTAAACTCAAAAAAGATATTCACTCTAAAGCTATCATAGCAGGGGACTTTAATAACCCCATTCACAGTGCTAGACAGATCATCAGGACAAAAAATCAGCAATGAGATCCAGAACCTCAATGTGACTCTTGACCAAATGGACTTAATTGATACCTATAGAACACTCCATCCAAAACAACCACAGAATATACATTCTACTTATCACCGCATGGAATGTACTCTAAGATCAACCACATACTTGGCCATAAATCCACCATAAATAAATTTCAAAAGATCAAAATTTTGCCATGCACCTTCTCAGACCACAGTGGAATAAAAATAAACATCAACACCAACAAGGATCCCCCCAAAACCATTAAGACATGGACACTAAATAGCATGATGCTAAACAACTCCTGGGTCTATGATGAAATCAAAACAGGGATTAAAAGGTACCTGGAAACAAATGAAAATGAAGAAACATCTTACCAAAATCTCTGGGATGCCATGAGAGCTGTAGTAAGAGGGAAATTTATATCGCTACAAACGCACATGAAGAAACCGGAAGGATCACAAATTAACAGCCTAACAAGTCACCTAAGGAAGCTGGAAAAGCAAGACCACCATATCCCTAACTTCAGCAGAAGAATCCAGATCACCAAAATAAAAGCCCAAATCTGGGACATAGAAGACAAAAAGGTAATACAAAAAATCAATGAAACAAAAAGCTGATTCTTTGAAAGGATAAACAAGATTGAGGGTCCCCTAGCTAGACTGACGAAGAAAAAAAGAGAAAAATCCCAAATAAACAAAATCAGAAACACAAAAGATGAAGTCACATCTGACCCTTGAAGAAATACAAAAGATAATTAGAGACTACTATGCACAGTTGTATGGAAACAAACTTGAAAACCTTAAGGAAATGGAGGACTTTCTGACATCACACAACCTACCTAGGTTGAAACAGGAAGAAATTGAGACCCTAAATAGACCAACAACAATCAAGGAAATTGGCTATGTAATAAGAAAACTACCTATCAAAAAAAGCACTGGATCAGATGGCTTTCCAGCAGAATTCTATAAGACATTTAAGGAGGAGCTGATACCAATCCTACTGAAAGTATTTCAGGTGATTGAGAATGATGGAACTTTCCCCAAATCATTTTTTGAAGCCAACATCACATTGATACCCAAGCCAGATAAAGATCCAACAAAGAAAGAGAACTACAGGTCACCTTTGTTGAACATAACTGCTAAAATTCTCAACAAGGTCCTAGCAAACCGGATTCAACAACACATCTCAAAAATCATCTATCATAACAAAGTAGGCTTCATCCCCGGGACGCAAGGCTGGTTCAACATTTGTAAAATCAAAAATGTAATTAAATACATCAACAGATGTCAAAACAAAAACCACATGATTATATCATTAGATGCAGAAAAAGCTTTTGATAAAATCCAGCACCCCTTCTTCATAAAAACCCTTGAAGATCTAGACATGGATGCAACATACCTCAAAATAGTAAGAGCCATCTATGAGAAACCCACAGGCAGCATACTGTCAACCAGAGAGAAATTGGAACCATTTCCCCTGAAAATGGGAACAAGACAAGGATGCCCACTCTCACCCTATCTGTTCAATATAGTATTGGAAGTCCTGGCTAGAGCAATCAGAAAAGAGAAGTTGATCAGTGGTATCTAAATAGGAAAAGAGGAAGTCAAGCTATCTCTCTTTGCAGACGACATGATTGTACCATTCACAATCCCATTCACAATAACCACACACAAAAATGAAATACCTTGGCATCTTCCTAACCAGAGATGTGAAAGACCTTTGCAATGAAAACTACCAAACACTGCTCAAAGAAATCAAAGATGACACAAACAAGTGGAAAAATATCCCATGCTCATGAATTGAAAGAATCAACATTGGGAAGATGTCCATCTTACCAAAGGCAATCTACAGATTTAATGCAATACCCATCAAATTACCAGCAACATTCTTCTCAGATCTAGAAAAAACAATACAGGAATTCATCTGGAAACACAAATGACCAAGAATAGCCATAAGTATCCTCAGCAAAAAAAAATAAATAAATAAACAAAGCAGGAGGTATCACATTACCACACTTTAAATTTTACTATAAAGCTACAGTAATTAAAACAACTTGGTATTGGTACAAGAACAGGCATATAGACCAATGGAATAGAATTGAGATTTCAGAAGCAAAACCCCAATTTCTCAACCAACTCATCTTTGACAAAGCCTGCACCACCACCACTGGGAAGAGGAGAACCTATTCAGTCAGTGGTGCTGGGAAAACTGGCTACGACATGCAGAAGATTCAAACAGGAACCCTATCTATCCCTATACACAAAAATTAACTCTAAATGGTTCAAGACCTAAATGTAAAACCTCAAACCATAAGAACTTTAGAAAATGCAGGACACACCCTTACGGAATTTGGAACTGGCATCCAATTCCTCATTCAAACCCAAAACACATGGGCCATAAGAGATAAGATAGACATGTGGGACCTCATTAAACTGACAAGCTTCTGCAAAGTCAAAGAAACCATCAAGAGAGCAGGGAAACAGCCCACAGACTGAGAAAAAGTATTTGCCAACTCCATGTCTGACAAAGTCCTAACATCTAGGATCTACAAGGAACTCAAACGTGCTGAAAAGAAAAAAAAAAAACCCCTTTGCAAAGTGGACAAAAGATATGAACAGACACTTCTCAAAGAAGACATACAAGTGGCCAACAGATACATGAAGAAATGTTCAACCTCACTAGTCATTAAGGAATGCAAATTAAAACTACACTGAGAGACCAACTAATTCCGGTCAGAATGGCCATTATCAATAACTCAAAAAATAACAGATGCTGGAGAGGATGTGGTGAAAAGGGAACACTTCTACACTGTTGGTGGGAGTGTAAACTAGTGCAGCCTCTGTGAAAATCAGTGTGGTAATTCCTAAAGTTCTAAAAATCGACCTTCTATTTGACCCTCCAATCCCCCTACTGGGAATATACCCGAAGAACTCAAATCACTCTATAAAAAAGATACCTGCACATGTATGTTTATTGCAGCATTATTCACAATAGCAAGATCATGGAACCAACCATGCTGTCCATCAAAAGAGGACTGGATTAAAAAATGTGGTACATATACACAATGGAATATTATACAGCCATTAAAAAGAATAAAATCATGAATTTCACCGCAACCTGGATGGAATTGGAGTTTATAATACTGAGTGATCTCTCACAGAAACAAAGATCTGAGTATCACATGTTCTCACTCAGAAGTGGTCCTTGAACCACTATCGTAATACTATAAGAAAAGGATTGACAGTGGCAGGAAACTATTGGGGACAGGGAGCGGAAGGAAGGTGGGATTAACGGTAGTCAATATCTGTCTGGGTATGGGGGGCACACCTCATCAACAAGGGTACCTGCACAATGCTTATTTGTATACCTAACCCATAACTGTACCCCACAATTTTAAAATAATAATATGTTAAAAAGTTAAATCAAAACCATGTATATTTCTTTATACCTATTAAATCAATGCTATCAAAAACTAGGAATTAAAAAGTGTTGGTGAGGATGTAAACAAGTATAATCCTCGTACACTGTCAGGGAGATTATAAAATGGTACAGCCACTATGGAAAACAGAATGCAGTTTTCTCAAAACACTAAAAATAGAACTTACATGTGACCCAGCAATTCCACTTTTAGGTATATACCACAAAAAAATTAAAAAAAGGACCTCAAAGAGGTATTTGTACACCTATGGGTATTTGTACACCTATGTTCACTTCAGCATTTTTCATAAAAACCAGGATGTGGAAGCAACCTGAATGCCTGCCAAAGTATGAAGGAGTAAAGAAAATGTGGTATAAGCATACAGTGGAATGTTATTCAGTCTTAAAAAAAATTCTTTTTATTGTTTTGCTAATTAGCTTGAATTTATTTAACGTATGAGATAAAATTCTCTTCGTCGTATTTTGATTGCATATAGCAGCGTCCCACCTCGTGCAGAAATATTCTATCATATTTTACAAGGATGACTCATAAAGTTAAATAAGCCAATCACAGAGAAAACAAATACTGCATGATTCCACTTTACATGAGTTATCTAAAGTAATCAAACTAGAAACAAAAAGTAGAATGGTGATTGTCAGGAGTTGGGGAGAGAAGAAATGGGGAGTTGCCTTTCAATGGATATGGAGTTTCAATCATACACGGTGAAATCATTCTAGAGATATGTTGTACACCTTTGAAATTGTTAAGTTAATTTCTGTTATGTCTTTTTTTACCACATTAAAAAAATATAAGGCAGATATTCAAAATGTGCTACATAAGTCATTTTACTCTTTACCCAAAGTCTTTCTGTGATAAAATTGGAAAGCATCTCTTGTGGAATTAGATACTGCTTGACCTATTGCCGCTCTTCAGGATTGTTCAGTCAGTGTCTTGGATCTGGAATATTCCCTTATGTGAAGACTGTATGCCTGAGCTGTCTTAAGCTGCTCCTAGGCTCCAGATTCTTCTTCTTTATTAGGATAGTTCTTTTACTTTTTTGGGAACACATTGTACTTCCTTGTACTCCTTAAGTATGTGCATTATATGGCACCTGACCAGCCTCACTATTCTGTCTGCCCCTCAAAGGGAGAGAATGGGTCATCACCTGTAGCAAGAGGAGGGTGTGTAGCTCATTTTCCTGTGTCACCTATCAGCAGGGACCCTCTGGATATGGGAGACTGGAACACTCTAAAGACACTAATCATGTTATGTTTTTTCATCTTCTCCGTGAGTAAAACGTTGCTCCACATCAGCAATCTGTTTGTTGAGTCCTACTTGGCAACTCTGAACCCATAGTAGAAGCAGTGGGTTGAGGTCTGTGGACTGCTATTTCTGGTCATTGGCATTATTTTGATCTTTGCCATCTTCTATATGATGGAAATCCTCACCAAAGATTGTTAACTGGATCTTCCTACTTGACAAGATTAGTGGCTGAAAAGAATGCATTGAGGTTGGATGGGTAAATTTTAAAAACAAAGTGTGTACACACACACAAACACATACACACACACATACACATGAATCCATGCTGAGTCTCAGCTGAGTTATTAGGGCATCCTCTTAGGACTAGCTTCTCAAATACTGGTTTGTTAGAATGTATTTTTCCAAGTATTTTAATATAATAGGAAATTGGCAGCAAAATCAAGCTATAATATATGTTTCCTTCTGCTCTGAAGTAATAATAATTTGTAAAGAACATAATGCTTTGTGAAGAGATGCATTTAAAGAGGTAAATGCATATTATATAATTGATTTACATTCCCTTATTTACTAGGGAGAACATAGTATAGTGAAATGTAGTCTTTAATTGTTTACACAT
The DNA here is from genome assembly GCA_027257055.1 of Cephalopachus bancanus. NCBI lineage: Eukaryota > Metazoa > Chordata > Mammalia > Primates > Tarsiidae > Cephalopachus > Cephalopachus bancanus. The sequence goes on from JAPVLO010001192.1 coordinate 129,412, forward strand.
AAACAAAATCTCTTGCCTTTATAAATTATAAAGATATAAGATTCAGCAGTGAAACAATCAGGTTCTTCTGTACTCTTGCTAGGGCAGTTATATTTCTAAGACTAATTCAGTTTATTACAAAGCTCACAGATTTTTGTCCCTAATAGGCGTGTAGTCTACTTATATTTTATTTTACTCCAGATTTCTTGGTGTATAACTGACAAATAAAATTGTATATATTTAAAGTGTATAATATGATGATTAGCTACTGCAGTGTACACTAAATGCCATGCCGCTTTTCCACTTCCATTTTAGTATAATCAGCTTGACATGTCACTCAATAGCCATCACAATTATTGCTTCTGTATGGAACACTTTTACAACTACCATTTACAGTCATCACATGGCCCATTTTCTTTGTTTCTTTTTCATAGAGTCATTGTTATTTTCTCAAATACTGTAGCTTATCTATATATGTAATTGTATTCCTGTCTCTCCTCACAAAAATGTAATTCTCATGAGAGCAAGCATTTTATGTGTCTTGTTTAGTATGTAATATAAGTATCAAATAAACATTTGTTGAATTAATTGTTGGTTGATTATTTGCTGCAAATTATCCATTGACTGGAAATACACTTATTCTTTCCTTCATTTGATATTATTGTAAGAAATATTTTGGTCAGCACCTTCCAGATTTCTTTATATTTTGAAATATTCCTCAGAAGCAAATAGATCTGTAAGAGGGCCTGAATATTTTTCATAAGCACATCATTGAACTTTCTAAAGTGTCAATTTCCTTATTTGTAAAATGAATATAAAAAATTATGCCAATAAAAATTTATGCCAATATCATCAGCTGGACTTGTTGAGACATACAAATGAGCTAATAGATGGGAAGTGCCTTGTAAATTCTAGGAAAATATATTCATAAAAACACTATTATTTTATCTTGAAAGCGTTTATGAGTAGAGATTTCTTTTTACATGTGATAATGATTAGGTAAAACTGCACTATGACACAGCAATATTGAAGAATCACCAAGGACACTATGCCTTAAGAAGTCTTAGTATTGTTACCTGAGTTGTGGGTGGAGCAGAGGTCCATGTTACAAAGCAGTCTTGTTGAAGAATGATGACTGTATGATACATGCTGAGTGAAGAAAAGACTATCTAGTAATATAGCTGGTAACTACCTGGTAACTATTGTTGGTATGTACGTTAAGTCATACTTTTCATAGTAAAGGGTAAAATGAGATTGTATTGTTGGGCCCATGGGAATGGGTAGGTAGAACTGAAATGGCAGAGGGATAGAGAAATGCAATTATTTAAATTGTGGCCACAGCATGAACTAAGATACAGAGGAAATTATTTTGTACTCTGAAGTACTGAAAATTTTGATGGTGAGAACTAAAAGGAATTGATACATGTGCAAGAATTGACAGGTCTGGGCAATGTAATAAGGAGTGAACAAGATGAGTAAGTTTCCTATTCTTGTCCTAGAGAATTAGTGTGTTCAGGAAAAAATAGGGAGGTAACCAGGTAACTGAAGGACATTCACAGAAATGTCCAGTAAGCAATTTACATCAGAGAACTTGAACTCTGATGTCAGGATAGGTCAAGCCTACAGATCTACAGGAGATAATTGAAGATATGAGAAAAAATTTACCAGAGAATTAATTTAGAACAGTAATTTTAGGTCAAGAACTGAACCCTTAGTATAGGCTCTTATTTGGAAAAATCTGGAGGAAAGCTAAAAATAACAGAGTCAAAGAAGTAGTAATTAGAGGAGTAGAAGATAAAGCTGAATATTAAAATGTCTTGGAAACCTAGAGTGAATACACTCTAAGCCAGCCTTGAAGAACCAGTCAACAGTGTCATATACTGCAGAAAAATTGAGACAGAGTACCCAAAAAGTTGACTGGAGTTTGTACTTCTGACCTTAACTATCTTCAACAAAGGAGCTTTAGGGAATTGAGGGGCTAAAAAAAATGATTTTATAAAATTAAAGAGTAAACGAACTGTGGCTTAATGAAGACAAATAACATAATTAATTCCTATAATACATAGTTTATTCACTCACTAATTCATTCAACAAATATTCGACAGTACCATATGATAGGGACACATGGTGCCTACACATATGGAGACACATATTTTAATCAAATATTCATACATACAAGCTAATGTGAATTATAAAACTCTGGTAGTAATATGGGTGAGAAGCATTTGGCTCTAGAGAGTGTTGGATATGAAGATTTGAACTAGACTTGGAATGATAACCATGAAGAAGTGATAGCAGATTCTAGGGGAATGTAGATTATAAGAATGAAAGTTAGAGGAAATAGTAATTTCATGATTTAATTTAATTTTTTTATTGTAGAGATGAGGTCTCACCGTGTTGCCCAGACTGGTCTTGAACCCCTGGGCTCAGGAAATCCTCTTGCTTCTGCCTCCCAAAGTGTTGGGATTACAGGCATGATTCACTGCCCCTGGCTAATTTTTAAATAAACATAGGAAAAACGTATGCATATTTAAAGGCAGAAAAAAGAAATTATTGTAATATATATGGAAATATGTGTATGAGTTGAGGGGCAGAAGACAATTTGACTGTGTTTGAAAAGGGCCTCAAAGAGTATTTGTACTGTAAAAGATTTTCACAATTTTGGAGTCACAAATTCATTTAGATCAATTTACCAAAGAAGACTCAACTCTTGAGTATTGCTAGCTATTCTCTGAAAAGAGCGATTTTTAAAAATAAAAGAAATCAATTTATTTGTTAACACTAAGCAATAAAACCGCCAAGTGGAATAGAAGACTCCTATTGACTAGCTTGCCCGCTGCCTACCCAGTAGGAAAACCATGTCAATACCAGAAAGTTGCTTGACGAGAGGTCCAATGCAACGATTTCAAGAAGCAGTGTCCAAATTAGAATTACCCATTGTAAAAATAAACCTGTAGAGGAGGTAGAAAGAATAAAAGAGACATGGCTTAAGAACATTATCAATAGACCGGTTATATTGCAATTTGATAAGCTGAAATTTGCCCTTATTTCCAATATGAAGTAAAAGTGAATATGAAATTGAGAAGACAGAGTCAGTGAGAAAGGGTCTCAGAGCAATTGAATTGAATATCATTTAAGTAAAATCTAGGTTATTTGTGACAACTTTAAATTCCCATGATGCTATTTAATTTGGAATTTTCACACATAAGTACACATTTACACGCATACACACACACACACATTCATTATCACGGAATGGCCACAGAAGAAAAATTCTTAATCTTTGTTATGAATACCTTGAGATTGCTTTTCTCCACAACTTTTAGAAATTATTCAGCAGCCTCAGGACCCAGCTGAGTAAGAATCAAGTAAGTTTAAAATTATAAGAAATTCTTACATCTATTTTTCTATTTTGACTTTGTAATATCTCATTTCCCCCATCCTATCCCTCTATCTTTAATCACAAGTGTACCAGAAGTTAAATCTACTTATGTTTTTCTCTTCCTCTTATTCAACTTCTCAAACATGTGTCCAACAGATATCATGTTCACATTGAAGGCTAAGCCTCCTGAACATACCATATGAGGAGCAAGTTACATTTGAAGAGTCCATTTTTTCAGCCAGACTTACTCCATCTCATATTTCCTAATCAATAAAACTTCTGTTTCTTTAGACTTTGAGACCATATTTAGTCCCTCTTTTAGTCTAGCAAAGATATGAGAACATGTCTTTTCTTATTACTCTAGCAAACAATATTGAAAATTTTAAAAAGAAGATCTGTGCAAGAATTTACTTTATCATGTTTCAGAATATAAGTCTCAGCGGCATATTTTAGGTGGCATAAAGTTTTTAGTTCTTTTTTCATCCTTTAACCTTGTCTAGTCTGGGTGCAAAACAAAAATAATGAAAATTGAGGGAAATATGGGCAAATCCCACTAGAAAGGCTAGTGGGAGTCATAGATCCCTCCCCACTCCCAGAAACTGTTTACATTCATGAATGAGCGAACAGGTGAAAGATGTATACTAATTCAGCTCTGCAGATAATCCAATCCCTACAGATATTGCCTTAGCTTCTGATCTTCAACTATCAAGTTGCAGAAGGCAGCTTTGTATCTGCTTCAGAAAATTACTCCACTCAATTTCAAATTGCCCTGATCTAATTTTGGGTGTACTAGTTTTTCCCCTTTTGTAAAATAAAATCATTGTTTTGGGGGAATCAAATAGAAATAAAAAGCAATAAAAGCAATGTCCCTCAAAATATGCTCCACAGGCTTTGCAGGAGACGCAGTCAGTGTGCTGTTTAGATCACCTAGGTTCTCTTTTCCTTAGCTTGAATGTGGCTTTATAAGGACCTGCAGGTAAAACTCTTCTTTGGGAGACTGATTAGGTTACTGCAGCCACAAACTCAGACATAAACTTACAGAGTCAGAAGTACTGGGTGGTATTTGGGACTCAACCTATAACTGATAATAAAGGCAGAGTATAAAAACCTAGCTCCCTTGAGCTTGATTGGGACAGAATTTGAGGTTGAAATTTATGGTTTTGACCTCTCCATGGAATCAAACTGAGTTTGGAACTTTTCCGAAACTGTTACTCCTGCTTGACTTCATCTCTTTTTCTTTATTGTTTTTCCCTTTTATTATTTTTTTCCTTGGAGCATTTTCTTAATAAGTGAATCCTTATCTTAGGGTTCACTTCTGGGGACTATAACCTAAGATATACCCCTTTATCAGAGTCACGTGTGATACTTGTTAGAATTGATGATTCCTGGCTCAATCCCCGGTAGTGACATCTGCAGTTTTATAAACTGTGGATAGTGAACAATAAAACTTAACCAATGGCTTGAGTCAATTATTCTGAACCTAGGTTTCTGTCTTAATCTGTTTTGTACTGCTATAACAGAACATTTGAGATTGGGTAATTTATAAGAAATAGACATTTATTTCTCACAGTTCTGAAGGCTGGGAAGTTTAAGATCAAGCCATCAACATCTGGTGAGGGCCTTCTAACTGCCTCCTCACATGGTGGATGGCAGAAAGGCAAAAGGGACAAACGCTCTCTGTCAAGTGCTTTTATAAGGCCACCTAACCCCAAACACAAGGGAAGAGCTTTCATGGTCTAATCACCTCTTAAAGGCCCCACCTCTTAATACCATCACATTGGCAACACCTGAATTTTTGATAGGATGCAATCAAACCATAGCAGTTTCTAATCTAAACTGCTGGCTTAGCCCCTGAAAATGATCAACACCATCTTCCCTTGATACCTATCTTCTTCACATCACTTCCCTTCAATATCCAGAATGGCACACAAAAAGTAAACGGATATTTTGCCGCATATTTTCTTTTCAAAATAAATTCCAGACTTCAAATAAGTTGTACATAGCAGAGGCTTTAAAAATAAAATAAACAGGCACAGTGGCTCATGCCTGTTATCCCAACACTTTGGAAGGTGTAGGTGAGAGGGATTGGAGACCAGCCTGGGAAACTTGGCAAGACCTCGTTTCACAATAAATCAAGAAAAATTAGCCAGGTGTGGTGGCACATGCCTGTAGTTCCAGCTATTTGGAAGGCTGAGGTGGAAGAATCGCCTGAGCCCAGCAAGCCAAGGCTACGGTTGGCCGTGAGTGTGCCACTGCACTCCAGCCTGGGCAACAGAGACTCTGACTAAAAAGTGTATCTATACATATAATACTCACTCTTGAATTTCTGAATTTATATAGTTATGAAAAATAGTGTTTATAAAAGGTGAATAGATCTAATAATGATTCTGAATGTGTTTTCGAATAAGCTCTGAATTTATGACCTTAGGTTCAAGTTCTGATTGGGTATGGTGGCTCATACAGGTAATCCCAGCACTTTGGAAGGCAGAGGTGGGAGGATTGCTTGAGACCAGGAGCTCTAGGCTGTGGTGAGCCATGATCATCATGCCACTGCACCCCAGTCTAGGTGACAAAGTAAAAAAAAATTACTCAAAAAAGTAATTTTGAGTCTAGGTCTCCAAAAAAAAAAATTCAAGTTTTTCTACAATCTAATATTAGTCTAACTATACTGACTTTGTTTATCAATCTAATTGTTTGTGTGTTACTTGGTGTTTTTGGCAAGAACGACTAGTGACAATGACCTGAACTCTTCAGCTACTATTTACATAGAGTAACATTGATAGAGTAAGCAGGTTAGAGTAGGGGAATATCAGGGCTGTAGGAGGCTGCAGGAAAATTCAGAAACCATTGAAAACTCTTATAAACCGACCCCGATTTCAAGACTGTTAGAAAGTCCCCCCCAAAATACTAGAATAATTCTCACTCAACATGCCTGCTGCAGCCTAATCAGGAAATTTGTGGTTGACACCTAACCACCAGGGCAGGAACCAGCTTAGAGACTTCCTGGAGCGTGCACATCAATAGCCAAGGTTAACGTAAGGTAACCATGACCCACTTTTACCTTCATTATATGCTTAAAGCACACCCTCTGGTACCATGACAGATCTGACATTGCCCATTTATAGGAATAAATTGGGTGATACCCCAATTCCAGGAATTTCTCACCCATTTCTCAGAAAAAGGATACCCATTTAATAGAAGATTCCACACCTTCATTATCGTAGCACACAAAAACCACAAACCAACCCCCAGCATGACACTTCCTTGTGTTCCCTGAACTTCATCTGGAAGTGTGTACTATTCTTTGGCTTTTACTTTTCCCTATGTTCATTTGAGATTAAAGGGGTACACATGCATGTTTGTTACATGGACATATTATGTAGTGGTAGGGATAGGGTCTCAGGTAGCTCATTCCCCAAATAGCGAACATTGTACTCCATAGGTAATTTCTGAATCCTGCCCCGCTCTTCTCCTCCTCCAAATTGTTAACTGCCTTACTACTTTTGATTTGCTCTGAAATTCTCTTCTGTGGTGAAGTCAAGAACATGGTACAGAACACTGGTAACAGACACCGAATCCTGATAACAATATCACCACCCACAAATTTCTCCAACTAAACTTTGCAATGTAAGACAAATTTATCTCAAATTTGAGAGGATAGGATAATTCACAGGGACGCGTGGTAGGTGAATATTTTAACTCGCTGGATTCAATTTTAGGTAAAGACAAAGATACATCTTGATTTTTATCTACATATGAAACTACATTATTTTGTAGGGTCACAAGTCACTTTAGTGATAGAGATCAACTTGCTAGTTCTTCAGAAACTCCTCTTTTTCGCAATCATTTAACCTATATTCTTTGAGGAAGCAGGAATCTTTCATTCTACATGACTTGAAATTACATTTATAATCAACACTATTGTGCTGAGCCTTTTCTAGAGCCTTTGGTTTTTGACCACATTGATTTTTCTGTTTCAATCTGTTGATATACTGGATTATAATAACTGATTTTCAAGTGTTGAACTAGCTTTGCATACCCAGAATAAATCTCACCTGGTCATAGTAGACAATTCCTTGAAAACATTGTTGAACTTGATATCCTAAATTTTTGTCAGCCGGGCTCGGTGGCTCAGCCTGTAATCCCGCACCTTTTGGGGGGCTGAGGTGAGTGGATTGCCTGAGCCCGCGGGTTCGAGACCCACCTAGGCAAAGAGACCTCATCTCTACAATAAATCGAAAAAAAAAAAAAAAAATCAGCCAAGCGTGGTAGCGCATGCCTGTAATTCTGGCTACTCGGAAGACTGAGGCGGAAGGATCGCTGGAGCCCAGCAGGCGAGGCTGCGGTGGCCGGAAGCGGCCACTGCACTCCAGTCCGGGCGACCGAGTGAGACTCCAACTCAAAAAAAAAAAAAAAATTTTGTCAAGTGTTTTTGTATGCATGTGCATGAGATATATTGGTGAGTAGTTTCAGTTTCCTGCAATGTCTTTTTCTGGTTTTGGTATTCCAGTAAGTCTAGTATCATAGAATGAATTAAAAAAGCTCCCTCTGCTTCTTTTTTCTGGAAAATGTTATGAAAAATGGGTATTACTTTTACCTTAAATGTTAGATGAAATCACTTGAAACCATCTGAGAATGGTGCATTCTATTTTGGAAAATAATAAATTATAGATTCAGCTTCATTAATACATTAATACATTCAGATTCACACAAGCTTCTGTTTATGTGAGTTTTGATAGTTTGTGTCTTTTAGGGAATTGGTCCATTTTATCTAAGTTACCTAATTTGTCGACAGATGATGTATATTATTTCTTTATTAGGCTTTTAATGTGTTAGAGTTTAGTAGGAATGACCACTCTTTCAGTTCTAATATAAGTAATGTGTGAATTTTCTCTTTTTTTTTTCCTCTAAGGTAACCTGGATAGAGGTTTAGATTGATCTTTTTAAAGAATCAGCTTTGGTTTTGTTGATTTTCTTTATTAATTTCCTGTTTTCACTTTCATTGATTTCTGTTCTAATTTTTTTTATTATTTTTTTCTGCTACTTTAGGTTTAAATTGGTTTTTTTTTGCTTCCTAGAGTAAAAACTCAGATTATTGATTTATAATGTTTCTAAATTTTCTAATATATACATTCTAAATTTTCTAATATATACAGTGCTATAAATTTCCCTCTGGTCTCTGTTTTTGCAGCATCCCAGAAATGTTGATAAGTTGTATTTTCTTTTTGTTTACTTTAAAATATTAATTTCAGCCTGATACTTTTTATTTGGCCCGTGTGTTATAAATGTGTTGTTTAATCTCGAGATATTGGAGATTACCCAGCTCTTTTTGTTACTGATTTTTTGTTTGATTCCCATATAATATAATGCCATACTTTGTACAATTTCTGTGTTTTAAAAAATTTGTTGGGATGTGATGTAGGGCCCAAATGCGGTCAGTTTTGATGACTGTCTCAGAAAGTTTATGAAGAATGTGTATTTTGCTAGCATTGAATGGAGTAATCTACAAATGTCAATCAGATCAAGTTGATAAATAGTCCTGTGAATATTGAGAGGGAATATTGAAGTTTCTAACTTAATAATGAATTTGTGTATATCTCCTTGAAATTCTGTTAGTTTGGGGTTTTTTCTCATTTATTTTGATGCTCTGTTATTAGGTACATAGACATTAAAGGTTGTTATGTCTTCTTAGAGAACTGATCCTTTTATAATCATAATGTTCCACTTTATCCCTGATAGTTTTCCTTGTTCTAAAGTCTGTTTTTTTCTGAAATTAACATAGGAACTTTAGCTTTCTTTTCCTTAGTGTTATCATGCTATATTCTTCTCTGTCTTTTTACTTTTAGTCCACCCGAGTCTTAATATTTAGAGCAGGTTTCTAGAAGACCCATAGAATTAAGTCTTTTTGTAAATTCAGTCTGACAATCTATCTTTTAGTAGGTATTTTGGATCATTTACATTTAATGTGTTTTATTGCTATAGCTAAATTAATATATACTATGTCTGTAATTGTTTTCTGTGTTATGTTTATACCTTGTTTCTTTTTATCCCTCTTTTACAGCACTCTCTGATTTTAAATATTTTTATGACTCCATTTTATTGTTAATTATACTTAAAAATTGTTGTGATTACTCTAGAGTTTACAATACATACTTTTAGCTAATTTCAGTCCACTTTTAATGCCTTTAATAACACTATTCCACTTTACATGCAGTGCAGCTACTTTATAACAGAGTATTATTATTTATTGCTATTGTTTTATTGCTTTATTGTTTTATTGCTTTATTGCTATTATTTATTTCACTCACTTATGTGCTATAATCACTCATTACACTGTTATTTTCAATGAACACATGTTTTATGTCAATTAAGGATAAGAAAAAAGAAAGATTTTCCTTTACCTTCATTTGTTACTTCTTCAATGCTTTTTTTCATTCATGTAGTTCTGTTTTCTGACCTATGCCATTTTCCTTCTGCCTATAGAAAAACATGTTAATATTTCTTGCAGAAAAAGTCTGCTAATGATGAATTCCCTTTTTTAAAAAGCCTTCATTTTTAGAACAGTTTTAGGTTTATAGAAAAATTAATCGGCAAGTTTTTCCCATGTACACCTGCCCCCACAGATATACAGACTCTCCCACTATCAACATCCTGCACCAGAGTGGTATAGTTATAATTAATGATCCTAATTTGACACATCTTTATCAACCAAAGTCTACAGTTTACTTTAGGATTCACTCTTGGTGTCGTACATTCTATGAATTCTGGCAGATGCATTATGACATCATACAGAATAGATTCACTGCCCTAAAATCCTCTGTACTCTGCCTATAAATTTCTCACTCTTCCTAATCCCAGGCAACTACTGATTTTTACTGTCTTCATAGTTTTACTGTTCCTGAATATCATATATCTGGAATCATACAGTATGATTTCATGAAATAATATGCATTAAAGGTTCTCCATATTTTTTCTGGCTTGATAGTTCATATATATGAGAAAGCTTCCTGCAATGTTGCAAATCCTTCCTTAATGCTACTAACAATTTAAATAATGTCTATAGTTAAAAAAAGACCTACTGATTGAAAGGATTAACTAATTGGCTTGACATATTTAAAGTATTTATAGATAAATTATTTTATGTACTATATTGTGAGTAATATGACCTAATAAAATATAAACATATTGATTATTTTTTTTTCTGAAATCACAGGATATTAAGTTGAATCAGTTCCTTATATATCACTGTGATGTTTGACATTTACTATGATGTCCCTAAGGTCCTGTAACTAGATCATGAGGTGCCTTTTCAGTAATTAAAGAATATAAAATGTGTTCAGTGTTGCCTTACAGTGAAATGTCATTTTGTTGAAAAAGGGTAATTCATATAATGTATATATGTTAATTGTCAGTTAAATAGAAGAGCAAATGAACTGAATCATCCAATTAACCATTTAGACAAATGAAGATATATTTGGGTCAAGTAAATGCACTCAGCCCACTTTCAGGAGTCACTTAGTGGAAGTTTGCTCACTGTGGCATAAATAAGCATTTAATACTTTTAGAGGTCCCCCCCTGGGCTGATACACAAGCTATCTCAGCAAGGTGTTATTTTTCTATTACTTGACTCAAATGATTAAAATCTCTAAGAAGTAATTTGTCCTGAATTTACAGAATATTTTAGTAACATCTATGTTAAAGTAAGATTTTTTTAAAGATGAAGTTAATATTTTAATTTCCCTCATTGTATTATCCTGCTGTCTGAAGCATCTGTCAGCCTCTGTAAAGCAGGGGAAAATGGTTTAGTCTCTTAAAATATATCTAAGAACTAAAAGTAAATGTTAGCCAAATGTTATGCTAACTTTCCAATTCTAAATACATAAATAAGTAAAAAGCAAATTAACATAACATTTTAGATTGATTGCAAGTGGAAACTAATTTTTTTAATTATCAAAAATAGTTTAGTGAGTTATCACCTTTAATTTTCCTCAGAACTTATAGGTTGCCAAGGAATGATTATTTTATAATTAAGTTACAGAAAATTATTTGACCAGTCTTCTTGTCAATCAAAAGCTTATCTCCCCTCAGATTCACACAGCTTTTTAGAAATAAAGATCTTATTTCAGAATCAATTCAAATATTATGAGATCCTTTATGCATCTGGCCTCTAAGGACTGAATTCTGTTCCTTCAAAATTGTATGTTGAAGTCCTAACTCCCATTGTGGTGCTATTTGGGGAGAGGGGCCTTTAAGAGGTAATTATGTTAAGATGAGATTATGAGGGTAAGATCCCCGTGATAGAATTAGTGCTCTTCTAAGAAAAGATCAGGCCGGGCTCTGTGGCTCGGCCTATAATCCCAGCACTTTGGGAGGCAGAAGCAAGTGGATTGCCTGAGCCTGTGAATTCAATACCAGCTGGGGCAACTTGGCAAGACTTCATCTCTACAATAAATCAAAAATTTGCTGGGCATGGTAGCCTGTGCCTGTAGTTCCGGCTACTTGGAAGGCTGAGGTGGAAGGATCGCCAGAACCCAGTAGGTCGACTCTGGGGTGGCCATGTGTGTGCCACTGCACTTCAGTTTGGGCAACAGATTCCAACTCAAAAAACAAACAAACAAACAAACAATCAAAGATCAAAAAGCACTCTCTCCCTCTCTTTCTCTCTTGCTCTCTCTCTTTTTTCCCCTCACCTCTCCCTTTCTTTCTGCCTTGTGAAGTCATGGTAAGATGATGACCTTCTGCAAGCCAGAACCATCAATAGGAGCTGAATTGTCTGGCACCTCAATCTTGGACTTCCCAATGTGAAAAATAAATGTTTGTTCTTTAAATCACTCAGTTTATTTTTTTTTTTTTTTAAAAACATAGTAGTCTAAGCAGACTAAGGCACTGGCAAACCTTTATAATTTTCTCATGATGCAAGGTTTGTATTAATTTATCCATTTGCTGGTTGCGTGCATAATTTATTCTAGGAAATATGTTTGTTACTGGGAATACAAATAACTTAAACATAACTCTTGCCCTTTTGAAGCTTACAGAATAACCAGAATGACTGGCAGTAACAAATCCAATGTGAAAAGTTATATGACAAGGAGGTAGAGGATTATATGAGAGTATATAAGTGGGGCATCTAAATTAAAATGCATTGTGAGCATGAATCTATTCTTTTACTTAGCAAGATAGTAAACACTGAGAAGTTAAGTTTTGGTTTGAGAAGACGGCTTTTGGTATTTGGAATTAAAATTGTGGTGGTATCAAATGGTAATGTGTCAGATTATTGAGGAACACTTAAATCTGCCTTTGCCCCAGCTCATCCTTCGAGGTTGATTAGAAAGATATATGCACATGTAAAAATTCTAGATAAGATATGGTGCTCAATTATTATCCAAGTCAATATAAGTTGAAATGTAGGAATTTTTCATATGACTAAATTGGAGCATGTAACTTTTAAAAAAAAGAAAATTCTAAATTTACAACCAGACTTTTGCTAAACTCAAAGTAAAAAGAAGGCCTAAATTCCAAATATTTCATAAAGAAAAATGCTAATTATCTTCACTTTCTAAATTTGTCTCCTTGTAAAGAGATGAAGGTTGAAAAGATTTGTGATCCTTTTTCATAAAGTTACTGCTCACTAGTAATTGTGACTTAATCCATTTCCCCGTATCTGACCAATATGATTATTATTCTACCCAATTTGGTTTTTAGAGAAGGGAGGAAGGTAGTCACAGAAGCAGTCAAAGGGGTGAGGAACTTACACCTTCTCTGATTCTTCTACTTTTCTTTTTAGTTTAGGTCCTCAAGATTAACAGCCAAGCCTAGGAGGTAGTTTTCCACATTGGAGAAAATGGATAAATTTCAGAGATCCTACTATCTTTGATAAGACTGACTCATTTTTTTACAGATCCTATTGATACTTCTTGGGCCCAAAACAATGTACATTTAGCTGATTAACTCTAAGGGCCTTCCTATTCCTGAAGCTGAATATTTACCTCTTACTCGTTGGTCCAACTAATGATGTGTAAAGCTAAATTGTCCTACCCAATTCTTCAGAAAGGTTTTTTATGCAATGAATATTACTTTGTAGAAAAGCTCATATCAGAGGCTGATGTGGTCAATTGGTGTGAAGTAAATGAAGCGTACACAAAACTGTTCACTATAGTCATGGCTGTAATCATAGTTCAAAATGAGATTATGTGAGATGATATGAAAGAAATGTCTGATACTATTATCCCCTTCATTAGTCTGAATTGTTTTAAAGTTGGTGGCCCGTCTCAATCTTTTTAATAGTCTTAATACATGAAGTTAGTGGAAGAAGCTACAGTCTTGCTATTACTGATTCTTAGGACATAATTGATATTTATCCGCCTCCTTAATTATGTCACTTTACACTGTGATTAATAGTAAATAAGGGGGTACATTTTCCCCAACTCTTATCTATGATAGGTAGTGTAAGTAAAAACAAAAAATTTTCCCAAAATCAATTGACAAATGGAATCTCGCTGCTTTAATTTTGCTACTTGATTTGTAGAGAATTTAGGCGAATATTTTCAATGTTCTTTTACACTTCGCTTTTTGCGAAGACTATATTCTTCTCTTTTTAAAATTATTCTTCTGAGATTTCTCTAAATTTTTATTAATTTTTAAGAGAGCAGAATTAATTAAATTATAATGAAAGTCCAAAAAATAAAATGACTCTTGAAAAACAGATGGGATGCAATGACAATTGTTTAATTCCTTTTAAATTTTACTGTGTAGCACTTACTTATTTCTCTGCACTACCATAATTACAAAATAGACTTATAATGAAGAACTCTGAAACCCTTTCACTTTTTAAACTTTTTATGATGGTAGGTCATTCTTTCTACAAAAACTAAAAGAAGGGATTTTAAAAGTCTATACTATTGATATTTTGGACTAAAGTGTCATTAATTACTTGAAGATATTTTCTGGTTCTGTTTAGATAATAGAATCAAAGTGTTTGAATGATATATGCTCATGCACATTTCTCTAATTTTTCCAAGTGGTTATCACCAAGGTTGGGTATCAATCGAGGTTGCACGTTTATCAGTCACTGCAGCACTGTTTCCCTTATGTGGGCTTCCTTAAAACCCATGTCAGGGAAACCCAAATTTAATTTTCTGCTCAAGAGCGCTGTTTAATTTATATTCAATGTGCTCTGTTGTTTGAGATTTAGGATTTTTCAGAAAATAGTTTTAGCGGAACACTTCCTGAGGCAGGTAAAAAATTCTAAGTTGCAAAATGTCACTGAAGAAATTTAGACAAGTGCTTGTTCTTTAATTAAGTTCACTATATAAATTGGCTTTTGAGTAGATGTTATAGAAAGGCAAGTTTTGGGTTTAAAACAAAGAGAATATTTAATAAATTTAACTGCTTAAAATTGGAGAATCCTACCTCAAAAGAGAGTGAATTATCACACTATCATGGTTAAAAGTCCAGACACTCAATTGTTTTAGAGGGAAATCCTGCTAGGAATGAAGGATTGATTAGCTGGTATCTTTATAAGGGTAGTCTAGGTTCTGCTACATTAACAATATTAGCATACAACTGTAAAAGAGGTTTAAGACAACAAAAATTTTTTCACACACTAAAAATTCAAGGAATTGTGAGAGTTGTGCATATTTGGCTCTGCTCATCCTTGTTACTTCGAGCCTTAGGTTTACAGAAGCTTCATCTTGACATGAGCTTCCATCTTTATTAGAGTACTAAGATAAAAAAAAAGGGTTTTTTAAAGGTTTTTCCCTTTTGACACCCAATTTTATTGGCCAATATTTTTTCCGTATTTTTAAAAGGGGATCTGTCATTAGACATAACATGGATGGACCCGGAGGACATTGTGCTAAGTGAAATAAGCCAGACACAGGAAGAAAAATACTGCATGAGCTCACTTATATGTAAAATCTGAAAAATATCAAAAATATAGTTAGAGAATAAAACAGTGGTTGCCAAGGTTGGGGGTTTGGGAAAAAATGTGGAAATGTAGATCAAAGGATACAAAGTAGCAAATGTCAAGGAGGAGCAAGGATCTCATGTATAGCAGTATATCTATAGTAAAAAACAGTGTATTATATTCAAGATTTTTGCTACATGAATAGAATACAGCTGTTCTTGTCACAATGGGGTGGGTAACTAGGTGAGGTGATAGCTTGTTAATTTGTTCCAACGGTAACCATTTCACTATACATATTTATCTTATAACATCATATTGTGTACCTTAAATATACACAATAAAAATTATTTTAAAAAATAATAACATATTGCCTAACTTTTACAGGAGCTTGGATTGCCACCCTCTCATGTCCCCATATGAAAATCAACTTGTGAACAGCTCTATAAGCAACTGGAGTGTTCAACCATCTTTCATTTTGGAGCTGCTTTATGTCCACATATCACAAAGCCAATTAGAAGATATATAAATAGATCCTCCTTTAGTACAGCAGAGATTCAACTATTCTGCATTCTGTGTCTTTATGAAAGGGTTTCATGAAAGCAAACAGTGAATACAGCCAAGAAAATGAATGAAAACTATCTGCTACCACATATAATGTCTGCATGAATATGTCTCTTGTTACTTTTTTATTTTTAATTATTATGGATCATATCAGTTCTACATAATTATGAAATACATGGTATTTTCATACAAGCATACAATGTGTAAGGATCAAATCAGGGTAATTGTTGTATACATTACCTGAAGCATATATCATTGTTTGTGTTTGGAATTTTGATACTATTCTTTTAGCTATTTTGAAAAGTACAATAAATTATTGTTAACTACCATTACCCTATTATGCTATTAAACATCATATCTTATTCCTTCTATCTAACATTATTTTTTGTACCCATTATCAATCTCCTTTCTACTCCCTACCCCAACCCAACTACTCTCTCCAGCTTCTAGTAACAACATTCTACTCTCTAACTCCATGAGTTTTTTGTTTTGTTTTGTTTTGTTTTGTTTTTTTTTTTTTTTTTTTTTTTTTTTTTTGAGTTGGAGTCTCACTCTGTCGCCCAGACTGGAGTGCAAGTGGCCGCTTCCGGCCACCGCAGCCTCGACCTGCTGGGCTCCGGCAATCCTTCCGCCTCCGCCTTCTGAGTAGCCGGAATTACAGGCGCGCGCTACCACGCCCGCTGATTTTTTTTTTGTAGAGGGGAGGTCTCGCTGCCCAGGCGGGTCACGAACTTTTGTTTTGTTTTGTTTCACTGCAATAAGCATGGGAGTGTAGATACCTTTCAATACACAGATTTCCTTTTTTTTTAATATACAGGAGAAACCCCCCAAAATTGGAATTATCCTATAGAGGATGGCCCCTTGTAGTACAAGCTTCCCCCCACTAGGAAAGTGTTCTAGAAACCCACAGGCATGAATGTACCAGTTAATGATGTTATGAGAGGCTGTATTTGGCTTCAGTGAATTTTTTTTTTTAGATTCTTTCAACGTGTTTGCCCATTTCATTATGAGTGATTTACAAGCATACCTGACCACACTGCACTAAGTTTTAAGCAGTTTTTGACCACAAATTGGCATGACCCTCCTTGCCCCACCCCTTCCTAGTCACATGATCTTATCCTGAGTGAGTTCTTTTGTTTCCCTGAATGAAAATGTTATCAAAGGAAGAGGTGAAACAACAAAGGGCAGAAGTACTAAAAGTCATCAAAATTTGCAAGTTCAAAAACTTTGGAGCAGTTGAAAAAAGTGTCTTGATAGTGTACTGCATCACATGAGGAGTACCTTGAAAGTGACTGAAGTTTAAACGTGTAAGAATAAAGGAACAATTTTTTTTTTTTTTTTTTTTTTTTTTTTATAATCATATTTTTTATTATCGTTTTGTAGGGTACAGTTAAGGGTTAGGTGTACAATTACGTTTCATTCAGGCACCCTATTGATAAGAGTGTTTTTCCCAGTCCCAGATAGATATTAGCTACTGTTAATCCCACCCCCCCCATAAATTCCCAGTACCATCAGTCATTTCTTATAGTATTACATTGATGTTCAAGGTCCATTATATGATGAAAACATGTGATATCTGATCTTTTGTTTCTGTGAGAGGTCACTCAGTATTATAGACTCTAGTTCCATCCAGGTAGCTGCGAAATCCATGATTTTGTTCTTTTTTATGGCTGCGTAGTATTCCATCGTGTATATGTACCAAACATTTTTTTAATCCAGTCCTCTTTTGATGGGCAGCATGTTGTTTCCAGGTCTTGCTATTGTGAATAACGCTGCGATAAACATACGTGTACAGGTATCTTTTTTATAGAGTGATTTGTGTTCTTCAGGTATATTCCCAGTAGGGGGATTGCAGAGTCATAAGGAAGGTCAATATTTAGAGCTTTCAGGAATCGCCACACTGCTTTCCACAGAGGTTGCACTAGCTTACACTCCCACCAACAGTGTAGAAGTGTTCCCATTTTCACCACACTCTCCAGCACTGTTATTTTTTGAGTTGTTGATAATTGCCATTCTGACTGGAGTTAGGTGATATCTCAGTGTGGTTTTGATTTGCATCTCCTGATGATTAGTGAGGTTGAGCATTTCTTCATGTGTTTGTTGGCTGCTCGAATGTCTTCTTTGTGAAGTGTCTGTTCATATCTTTTGCCCATTTTATAATGGGGTTGCTTGTTTTCTTCTTTTCAGTACGTTTCAGTTCCTTGTAGATCCAGGATGTTAAGCCTTTGTCAGACCTAGAGTTTGCAAATACTTTTTCCCAGTCTGTAGCTGTCTCCCTACTCTCTTGATGGTTTCTTTGGCTTTGCAGAAGCTTGTCAGTTTAAAAAGGTCCCATTTGTCTATCTTCTCTCTTAAGTCCTGTGGGTTTCGGGTTTTGTACAGGAATTGGATGCCCGTTCCGATTTTCATGAGAGTATTTCCTTCCTTTTGTAATGTTCTTATTTTGAGGCTTTACATTTAGGTCTCTGATCCATTGGAGTTAACCTTTGTGCATGGGATAGATAGGGGTCCTGTTTCAATCTTCTACATGTGGTCAACCAGTTTTCCCAGCACCATTTACTGAATAGGTTCTCCTCACCCCATTGGTAGTGGTGGGGGCTTTGTCGAAGATGAGTTGATTGAGGAATTGAGGTTTTGCTTCTGGAATCTCAATTCTGTTCCATTGATCTATATGCCTATTCTTGTACCAATACCAAGCTGTTTTGGATGATTGTAGCCTTATAGTAAAGTTTGAAGTCTGGTATTGTGATACCACCTGCTTTGTTTTTTTGCTGAGGATTGTTCTGGCTATTCTTGGACGTTTGTGTTTCCATATGAATTCCTGTGTTGTTTTTTCTAGGTCAGCGAAGAATGTTATTGGTAATTTAATGGGCATTGCATTGAATTTGTAGATTGCCTTAGGTAAGATGGACATCTTCACAATGTTGATTCTTCCGATCCATGAGCATGGGATATTTTTCCACTTGTTCATGTCAGCTTTGATTTCTTTGAGCAGTGTTTTGTAAGTTGCATTGTAAAGGTCTTTCACGTCTCTGGTTAGGAAGATGCCAAGGTATTCATTTTTTTTGTGGCTATTGTGAATGGAATTGTGTTTTTATTTGGTTTCTGTTTGTTTATTATTGTGTAGAGAAATGCGATTGTCTTTTGTACATTTATTTTGTATCCTGAGACTTTACCAAAGGCCTTTATCAATGTAAGGAGCCTTTAACAGATTCTCTTGGGTTTTCAAGGTACACCATCATATCATCTGCATAGAGAATAACTTGACTTCCTCTTTTCCTATTTGAATACCTCTGATTGCCTCGTCTTCTCTGATTGCTCTAGCCAGGACTTCCAAACTATGTTGAACAGGAGGGGAGAGAGTGGGCATCCTTGTCTAGTTCCAGTTTTCAGGGGAATTGGTTCCAATTTTTGTCCATTTAGGAGTATGCAGGCTGTAGGTTTCTCGTAGATGGCTTTTATTATTTTGAGGTATGTTCCCCGTATGCCTAGATGTTCAAGGGTTTTTATCAAGAAGGGGTGCTGGATTTTATCAAAAGCTTTTCTGCATCTAATGATATGATCATGTGTTTTTGTTTTGACATCTGTTGATGTATTTAATTACATTTATGGTTTTACGAATGTTGAACCAGCCTTGCATGCCAGGAATGAAGCCTACTTGGTCATGGTGAATGATTTTTGAGATGTATTGTTGAATCCTGTTTGCTAGGATTTTGTTGAGAATTTTAGCATCTATGTTCATCAAAGATATTGCCTGTAGTTCTCTTTCTTTGTTGGATCTTTACCTGGCTTTGGGTATCAGTGTGATGTTGGCTTCATAAAATGATTTTGGGAGGGTTCCTCTTTTCTATCGCCTGGAATACCTTCAGTAGGATTGGTATCAGCTCCCCTTGAATGTCTTGTAGAATTCTGCTGGAAAGCCATCTGGACAGGGCTTTTTTGTAGAAGTTTTCTTATTACGTAGTCGATTTCCTTGATTGTAATTGGTCTATTTAGGGACTCAATTTCTTCTTGTTCCAACCTAGTAGATTGTGTGATGTCAGAAAGTCCTCCATTTCCTTGTGTTTTTCAAGTTTGTTTCCATACAAGTGTACATAGTAGTCTCTAATGATCTTTTGTATTTCTTCAGGGTCAGATGTGACTTCATCTTTTGTGTTTCTGATTATGCTTATTTGTTTTTTTCTTCGTTTTTTTTTGGTCAGTCTAGCTAGGGGACCATCGATCTTGTTTATTCTTTCGAAGCACCAGCTTTTTTGTTTCATTGATTTTTTCAATTATCTTTTTGTCTTCTATGTCCTGGATTTGGCTTTTATTTTGGTGATCTGGATTCTTCTGCTGAAATTAGGGTTTTTGTGGTCTTGCTTTTCCAGCTTCTTTAGGTGGCTTGTTAGATTGTGAATTTCTGTTCTTTCCATTTTCTTCATGTGTGTTTGTAGGGATATAAATTCCCCTCTTACTACAGCTTTTCAGGGCATCCCAGAGATTTTGGTAAGATGTTTCTTCATTTTCATTTGTTTCCAGTATCTTTTGATCCCTGTTTTGATTTCGTCATTGACCCAGGAGTTGTTTAGCATCATGCTGTTTAGTGTCCATGTTTTGTGGGTTTTGGGGGGACTTTGTTGGTGTCAATATTTATTTTTATTCCACTGTGGTCCGAGAAGGTGTTTGGTAGAATTTCGGTCCTTTTAAATTTGCTTATACTTGATTTATGGCCGAGTATGTGGTCGATCTTAGAATATGTTCCATGTGGTGATGAGTAAAATGTGTATTCTGTGGTCTTTGGATGGAGTGTTCTGTAAGTATCAATTAAGTCCATTGGTCCAAGGTCACATTGAGGTTCCGGATCTCCTTGCTGATTTTTTGTCCTGTTGATCTGTCTAGGGTTGTGAGTGGGGTATTAAAGTCCCCAGTTATGATAGTGGTAGAGTCAATATCTTTCTTTAGTTTTCCAAGAAGTTGCTTTAAGAAGGTTGGTGCACCTATGTTGGGTGCATATATGTTTAGGATAGATATTTCTTGTTGATGGATTGAACCTTTTATCATTATGTAGTGACCTTCTGTATCTTTTTTGATTTTTAATAGTTTGAAGTATTTTGTCTGAAATTAAGATGGCTACTCCTCCTTTCTTTTGTATTCCGTTCGCCTGAAAGACTGTTTCCATCCTCTTACCTTGAGTCTGTGGGTGTCCTTTCTAGTGAGGTGAGTCTCTTGAAGGCAATAGATTGTTGCCTGATGATATTTTATCCATTTTGCCAATCTATGTCTTTTCAGTGGTGCATTTAGTCCGTTCACATTTAGGCTAATAATTGAAATGCAAGAGTTGATCCCTGTCATAAAGTTCTTACAGAGTTGTTACTGTTTATTTGTTGTCTTTCTTTGGTTTTGGAGTTGGTTTCAGGTGTTGTTTTTTAATCTTTTGCCTGTACTCTTGTGAAGAATGCTGATGTTCTTTTTTCTTTTCTTCTGTGTTCATACTTTCTTGAGTGTTTCTTGTAGCGGTGGTCTGGTGGCAGCGTAGGTTCTTAGGGATTGGATGTCTGGAAAGATTTTAATTCTCCCTCACTAATGAAGCTTAGTTTAGCTGGGTAGGTTATTCTTGGTTGAAATTGTTTTCTCTTTTAGTACTTTGAAGATAGGGCTCCAGGCTCTCCTGGCCTGAAGGGTTTCTGTGGATAAATCTGCTGCTATTCGGATTGGTTTTCCCTGGTAGGTAGTCTGGCCTTTTTCTCTTGCTGCCTTTAGGATTTTTTCCTTTCATAGCTACTTTGTTTAGGGCGAATTATTATGTGTCTGGGAGTTGGTCTTCTCGTTTGTTGTCTTGCAGGGGTTCTCTGAATCTCTTGTGTTTGAATTTTTCATCTTTACTGAGATGAGGGAAGTTTTCTTGAATGATTTCATGGAATGTTTGTTCCAGTGTGGCTTCTGTTTCTCTTTCTGCCTCAGGAAGCCCAATTATTCTCAGGTTGGTCTCTTGAAGTGATCATTCATCTCTTGCAGGTTTTGTTCTGTCTTTTTGAGTTTCTTTTCTATGCTTTTGACAGTTTGGGTTAGTTCTGTGTTTTGGTCTTCGAGCTCTGAGATTCTTTCTTCTGCTTGGCTGATTCTGCTTTCCATGCTTATTAGTCTGTTGTTCATTTCCATCACAGTATTCTTTACTGCTGTCATTTCTGACAACAGCTCCTTCCTATTTTCCTCTTGTCTCTCCTCAATTTTTTTAATTCTCTCCATTAATGTTTTGATGTCTGGTTTGTTGCATGTAGCCAGTCATTCTGGGGAGTCTTCATTGTCTGTGTTCCAGAATCTGTTTTCTCATTGTCTGATCTCCCAGGGTCTGTGTAAGCCTATATTCTTCTTTTGGTTTTTCTTCATTTGTGCGGTTTTTCCACTTCCCTACTTCTTCCTTCCCTCCACGTCACCGTCTTCTTTAATTTTGTTTTTCAGGGGTAAAGGGACTGGTTTTACTTCTGTTCATTCAATCTCCCATTCTTTATGTATGTCGTCTTACTTTGTTCAATTTTGAAGTTGCACTGTAGGTTGGAGGTGGTCCTTTTTGCAGTTTTGAGATGTATTTAAGGGGAGAGCTGTGATTCAAAATCTGTCTGCAGGTCCTGCTGTTCGCTGACAGGCGTGTGGATAATGTGGAACCCACTTCCCACTGCCTGGAGTCTGTCCGTGCAGTGGGGCTGTAGGTTTACTCCCTGTAATAAAATGTGGTTAGCAGGGGGGAGAGAATGGAGCAGATAGGGGTTGAAGAGGGGAGTGGAGAGATAGAGAGTAAGGGAGGAAACTAACGAGTGTGCCAACAAATAGAGAGAGAGGTCTATACTGAAACAGCTAAAAACGATGGACCACAGCTACAGTCGAACCAACTCTCATACAACCACAAATAAAACATATTGTGATGCTAACATACCGGCTATCCAACCACCTATTGGTGTGTTGTTCCTCTATACAAAGACATGGTTTACAGACAGAAGAAAAGAGAAGAAAAGGAAAAGGAAAAGAGAAAAAAGGGGAACAATACTGTAGGAATAGAATTAAGTCATTAAACTAATAGAATCAATGAAGCACACTCTGAGACCTTTCGTTTAAGTCCAATGTCCTTTCAGGTCTGATTTGTAGTTTTCTTTTCAAGTCGGTGAATTAGTTTGCAGTTAGAGTCAATTGCCCCTGATATGTTGTGAAGGACAGCTCAGGTCAGCTTTCCTTCAGCAGTTTGGTCTATGTCTTTTCAGGCTTATTTCTCCGTTTCGGTGTTGTTACCTGATCGCCAGCAGGTGGTGCTATCTCATCTGCTCGCCCCAGAGGGGGTGGGGGCCGGACAGGTACAAGATGCTGCCTGCCTCCGAGCAGGCAACAGAAGCCCCACGAGCCAGCAGCACAATCTCAGACACAGGAGATTTGGCAGAAATCCCTGCAGACCTTCCTTGAAGCCGACCCTGTGGGATCTCCTCTCAGGCTGGGCTGTGATGAGCTGTGCGGGCCGAGCGCCGGGGCGCCGGGAGCGCCGGGCGCCGGAGCGCCGAGGCGTGCGCGGGAGGCGGGAGCGCTGGGGCCGCGGGAGGCGGGAGCGCCGGGGCCGCGGGAGGTGGGAGCGCTGGGGCCGCGGGAGGCGCAGGAACAATTTTTATAAATTAAATTCCATTGGGATTCCTGTGGGATTCCAGCATCATACGGTAGTTCTATTTTTAATTTTTTGAAGAACGTCCATACTTTTCTCCATAGTGGTTGTATTAATTTACTTTTTTTTTTTTTTTTTTTTTTTTTTTAGAAAGTAGGATTTATTCAGATTTAGGGAAGAGAATTGAAACTAAGACTACAGATAATCCTTGAGAAGTTTCATTCAAAAGGGAGACCAAGGAAAAGGGGCAGAAGCTGGAGAGAGAGGTAGCATTAAGAGAGACTTTCTTTAAGTTAACTTTTCTGAGGTATAAGCTACATGTGACAAAATTCACCAATTCTCTTGACAAATGTATACCCTGTGTAAGCACTACCACCATCAAGATATGAATGTTTTCACCACCTCAAACACTTCTTTTGTGCCTTTCTAGTTTATCAGCCTCACACCCCCAAACTCTGGCAAACACTGAGTTGCTTTCTGTCATTATAGATTAGATGTGGTTTTTTAAAAACTTCACATACATGGAATTATACAGTGTGCCATCTTTTGTATTTGGTTTATTTTTCTCAGTATACTGTTGCTGAGAAACATCCATGTTGATGTATTTATCAGTAGGTCCTTTCTATGACTGAGTAGTTTCCATTGTATGGCTACACCACAGTTTGTTTATCCATTCACTTGCTGATGGACATTTGAGCTGTTCTCCAGTTGGGTTTTTGTGAATAAAGCTGCTATAAACATTTGTGTACAAAAAGAAAGAAAGAAAGAAAGTAGGATTTATTGAGAGAACAGAAAAGCTCCCACAGTGGGAGGGACTTGAGGGAGTTGTGCACTAATTTACATTTCTACCAACCATGTTTGAGAGTGTCCCCTTTCTCCACACCAGTGAAAATGCTGAAAGTGGAGTGTTGAAGTTCCCACGTATTATATTGGAGTCAACTTCGCTCTTTAGCTCTAATAATATTTGCTTTTATATATATTGCTCCATCACTGGGTGCATATATATTTAAATTGTTACATTCTCTTGCTAAATTGACCCCTTTATCATAATATAATGACCTTCATTGTCTCCTTTTACCATTTTTTTATTGAAATCAATTTTATCTAAGTATAGCTGCTCCTATTCTCTTTTGGCTTCATTTGCATGAAATTTCTTCTTCCCATTCCTTTATTTTTAGTGTATGTGTGTCTTTATGGATGTCTTAAGTGAGTTTTCTTGCAGGCAGAACATAGTTAGATCTCTTTATTAAATCCATTTAGTCACTCTCATTGAAGAATGTAGTTTATGTTAAATGATATTCTGACAGGTAAGGAATTTTCTGCTGCCATTTTGTTATTTGTTCTGTGGTTGTTTGGTTGATAATTTTTTTCCTTCCTTCCTGTCTTCCTTTGTGCAAAAGTGATTTTCTCTGGTAGTATGTTTTAATTCCTTATTGTGTGTACTTTTTTGTATTATAGGTTTTTGGTTGGTATAAGTTACCATGAGGCTTGCAAAGAACATCTTATAACGATTATTTTAAAATGATGAAAACTAAACTCTGATTACAACTAAAAAGAAAAAAGGCAAAAAAAAGTGAAGAGAACTAAAATCTCTACATTTGAACTCTACCTCTCTTGCTTTTTGACATTTTGCTTTCTATTTATGTATTTACATATTGTCTACCTCTTTAAAAGTTTTTATTATTTTTAATTAAGTTTATCTTTTAGATTTTTTTCTAACTATATGAGTGAACTACACACTGCGATTACAATATTAAAGTGTTCCAAGTTAGTCTGTTTACTTACTGTTACCAATGAGTTGTATACCTTCAGGTTGTGCATTTCTTGTTGTTCCTTGACAACCTTTCTTGAAGAACTCCTTTTAGCATTTATTGTAAAATATATTTAGTATTGATAAAATCCCTCAACTGTTGTTTGTTTGGAAAGTATTTATTTGTCTTTCATATTGAAAGGCATTTTGCTGTATATAATATTCTAGATTTGAAAGACTCTTTCCTTCAACACTTTGAATATATCGTCTCAATCCTCTCTGACCTACATGATTTGTAGTGAGAAGTCTGTTGCCAGATATAGCAGAGCACTTGTAGAAGTTATTTGCTTCTTTTCTCTTGCTGTTTTTAGGATCTTTTAAAAAAAATCTTTGACCTTTAAGAGTTTGATTATTATACATCCCGAGTTGGTCTTATTTAGGTTAAAATTCTTAGTGTTTTTTTTATCTTCTTGTACTAGATATTCATATCATTCTCTAGGTTTGGAAAGTTCTCTGTTTTTATTTCTTCAAATAAACTTTCTGTTTCTTTCTATGTTCTCTTCAAGGTCAATACCTCTTAAATGTAATCTTTAAGGTTAATTCCTACATCTTGTAGGTAAGCTTCATTCTTTTTTAATTTTTTCTTCCCTGTGTATTTTCATATAGCCTATCTTCGAGCTCACTCATTCTTTCTTCTGCTTGATCAGTTTTACTGTTGAGAGACTCTGATGCATTTTTCATTTGTCAACTGAATTTTTCAGCTCCAGAATTTATGCCTAATATTTATTTTATTTATTTTAAAGATGTGGGGTACAATTCAGGGTTAGTTATACAAATGTTCATTATGCAAGTACTCTTGTTGATGAGGTGTGTCCCTCCCTCCCCTGGCAGTTTCCCTCAACTGCCAATCCCACCCCCCGTCCCCCAGGGCAGTTTCCCACTACTGTCAATCCCTTTCTTATAGTAGTATTATGATAATTATTCAAGGTCCACTTATGAGTGGAACATATGGTACTCTGTTTTTTTGTTTCTGTGATAGATCACTGAGTAGATAGACTCTAAATCCATCCAAGTTGCTATGAAGTCCATATGTTTGTCTTCTTTATGGCTTATGGTTAATTTTAAATTATTTTGATCACTTGTTACATATATTTGATAGAAGTCTGAATTCCTTCTTTTTGTTATTTTGAAGTTTATTGAGCTTCCTTGAAACAGCTATTTTGAATTCCCTGTCTGAAAGGTCACATGTCTTCATCACTCCAGGACTAGTACCTTATTTAGTTCATTTGGGGCAGTAGTGTTTTCCTGAAGATCTTGATGTTTGTGACATTTGTTGATGTTTGGTTCCTGAAGAGTAATATTTATTCTAATCTTCACAGTATGGACTTTTTTGTATCCATCTTCTTGAGAGTGCTTTCCACAAATTTAAAGGGGATTGAATGTTGTGTCCTAAGCCTAGAGACACTGTGGCTATTTTAGCACTAGAAGCAACATATGCCCAGATAAATTACACTCTGCAGACTCCTACATACACTTCCTTGGTAGACTTCGGTAAAATACTGTAAGGGAGAATTTTCTGAGATACCAGGCAAAATCTCTCATTGTTTTCCCTGAAGAAGTGCAAAATATGGCATTTTGTCTCAAAGTCTCACCCAAGCTGCTTCCTCTCCTTATTATCTCATAACTACTGCAGGAAAGGAGAAAGAATTAAATCAGAGCTGGCACAACCATTTTACAAAAGAATGTCTGTCTCTTGGGTTTATTCAACTTCAAAAGACAGTTATCTAAAAGTCATTCTGTTTTCCCTCATCCATTTCTTCTCTCAATCATTTGTTACCCTCAATATATTTCCTTCTTTCCTCTCCTATGGCCTGTTTATTTTTGTATTTATTTATTTATCTAGCTATTTATTTATTTATATTTATTTATTTTTTTTGATTTGGAGTCTCACTCTGTCGCCCAGACTGGAGTGCAGCGGCCGCTCCTGGCCACCACAACCTCGCCTGCTGGGTCCCAGCGATCCTTCCACCTCAGCCTTCCCGAGTAGCTGGAATTACAGGCATGCGCTACCACGCCCGGCTGATTTTTTTTTTTATTTACTGTAGAGATGAGGTCTCGCTACTCAGGCGTCTCGAACCCATGGGCTCAGGCAATCCACTCACCTCAGCTTCCCAAAGGCGCGGGATTACAGGCTGAGCCACCAAGCCCGGCTTATTTATTTATTTTTAAAGATGTGGGTACAATTCAGGATTAGGTATGCAAATAATCATTGTACAGGTAAAGTTTGGGCCTGACTTCAGTCCCACTTTGCCTACTTGAGATCAGTTACCTTTATTGATAAAGTGTGCCACCCTTGCCTTCCCCTGGCAGTGTCTCACTACTGCCAATACCTTTTATGTATATCACAATAATTTTACAGGTCCTCTTACGAGTGAGAACATGTGGTACTCAGTTCTTTGTTTCTGTGATAGATCACTGAGTATTAAAGACTCTAAATCCATCCAAATAGCTGCAAAGATCATAATTTTGTCCTTCTTTATGGCTGCATAATATTCCATCTCACTAATCATTAAAGAATTGCAAATTAAAACTACACTGAGATACCACCTAACTCCAGTCAGGATGCTCATTGTCAATAACTCAAAAAACAACAGATGTTGGTGCGGATGCGGGGAAAAAATTATACTTCTACACTGTTGGTGGGAGTGTAAACAAGTACAAATTCTGTGAAAACAGTGTGGCAATTCCTAAAAGATCTAAAAATTGACCTTCCATTTGACCCACAATCCCCCTTCTGGGAATTACCTGAAGGAACTCAGATCATTCTACAAAAAAAAAAAAAAAAAGTATATACATGTTTATTTCAGCACTATTCACAATAGCAAAAACATGGAACCAACCATGCTGCTCACCGAAAGTAGACTGGATTTAAAATGTGGTACCTATGGCCGTTTTAATAGAATCCAAGCCTCCATTCTTTCTGTAACCTTGAGATGGTATTAAAGTTTCTGTAACTCATTGGAAAGTTATTATAGGTCTTCATATTGAAGACTCCCATGCATACATGCTAAATAAATTTGTATGTTTTTCTCCTGGTAATCAATCTGCCTCATGCCAGTGATTTTTCAGTGAATTTTAGGGAGCCAATAACCATAGACCCCATGTTTTGGCATGGTAAAACAGGATGAATAAAGTCAATCTTCTCTTCTGAAAACTGCCATGAGAGAAATCAGGAACCCATCTACCAGTAATGGGTTTAAGAATTTCTTACGAGTCAGGAGCCTGGCTTCTCTCTGTCTAAGTACTGTAGTGAGAGGACGGTAAAAAATCACTATTTTCCTCACCTGCATGGTCTTGATTAATGGGAAAAAAGGATTTGTTTGGTCTTGGATTGTAGCAACTCTGGTGTACTTTTGGGCCCTTTGTGATATGAATATTCATATTTCTTGATTCCTTTTTGTCTTAGAAATTTGTTTTTCATTGTCTTTGTATATCTGTGTTTGTCTGTCACAGAGAGGGATACCATAGAGTGAAACATGTGCCTAGCACCCTAGTTCTAGGAAACCTAG
Organism: Cephalopachus bancanus; assembly: GCA_027257055.1. Classification (NCBI taxonomy): domain Eukaryota; kingdom Metazoa; phylum Chordata; class Mammalia; order Primates; family Tarsiidae; genus Cephalopachus; species Cephalopachus bancanus. Next base: position 158,179 of record JAPVLO010001192.1, read on the forward strand.
TTTCCCACTACTGACAACCCTTTCTTATAGCATTACAATAATTGTTTTAGGTCTGCTTATGAGTGAGAACATTTGTCAGTCACAAAGAGGATACCATAAGAGTGAAACATGTGCCTAGAATCCTTATGAGCTCACTGTGCGAGTTGGCCCCGTGGAATGGTTAGTTTTGCAGTTGTGACTAGACTGGTGTCTGTTATGACAAACTTTGTTCTTTGTTATTGTGATAGATCACTCAGTATTATCAACTCTAATTTTGTCCAAGTTGCTGTGAAGTTCATATTTTGTCCTTTATGGCTGCATAACATTCCATTGTGTATATGTACCACTTTTTTTATCCATTTATTTTTCAATGGGCAGCATGGTTGGTTCCATGTTTTTGCTATTGTGAACAATGCTGCAATAAACATAAGTGTGCAGGTATCTTTTTCATAGAATGAATTGAGTTCCTCTGGGTATATTCCCAGCAGGATATTGTGGGGTTGTATGGAAGGTCGATTTTTAGGTCTTTTAGAATCGCCAAACTGTTTTCCACAAAGGCTGTATTAGTTTACACTTCCACCAACAGTGTAGAAGTGTTCCCTTTTTGCCGCATCCTCTCCAGCATCTGTTATTTTTTGCGTTATTGATGATGGCCATCCTGATTGGAGTTGGGTAGTATCTCACTGTGGTTTTAATTTGCATTTCTTTGGTGACTAGTGAGGCTGAGCATTTTTTCATATATCTGTTGGCTGCTCGTATGTCTTCTTTTGAGAAGCGTCTATTCATATGTTTTGCCCACTTTGTAATGGGGCTGTTTGTTTTTTTCCTTTTTGACACATTCGAGTTCCTTGTAGGTTCTAGATGTTAGGCCTTTGTCAGATATACAGTTGACAAATATTTTTTTTCCCAGTCTGTGGGCTGTCTCCCTGCTCTCTTGATGATTTTGACTTTGTAGAAACTTGTCAGTTTGATGAAGTTCCACTTGTCTATCTTATCTCTTATGTCATGGACATTTGGGGTTTTGATCAGGAATTGGTTGCCAGTTCCAATTTCCATAAGGGTGTCTCCTGCATTTTCTAAGATTCAGTTTAAAAGCCAAAAAAAAAAAATCAGCTATTTGTTCCAGCTATAATCTGGTAAAGATATTTTAAAGGATTTTTTAAAGGACTCTATGGTTAAAAGTTAGCTTAAGTAAAAGCTAATATCTAAGTGCTGTACCTATTCCATTTTCTTTTTTCTTTTTTGAGTTGGAGTCTCACTCTGTTGCCCAGGCATGAGTGCAGTGGCACACTCAGGATCACTGCAGCCTCGACCTGCAGGGTTCAGGCGATCCTTCTGCTTCTGCTTTCTAAGTAGCTGGCACTAACGGCATGCACCACCACACCTGTCTAATTTTTTGATCTACTGTAGAGACAAGGTCTCACCAAGTTGCCAGGCTGGACTCGAACCCTTGAACTCAGGCAATTATCTTGCCTCAGCCTCCCACAGTGTTAGGGATTACAGGCTTGAACCACCGCACCCGGCTATACTGCATATATTCTTAAAGGATTTCATGCTTTTTATATTTTTGTATTTCGTTTTGGGGACTTTTTTTTAACTGACTCAATTCTATCTGTTTCTGTCTGTTCCTACCTCCTTTTGCCATCTCAATGCCCATATGAGGGGACCTAAAATAATTTCTAGCAGTCTTGGATTCATTAAGGAAAACTGAAAAGGTGTCATAGACTCCCTTTTGGAAGAGGTACTGCTGCTTTTCCTTATGTAACTTAAGGGTAGTAAGCAGAGATTCCTCTAAGATCTAAAACTCTGCTCTCTTTTCTACTACATTGCCCAGTTCATTTTGGCTCTTGTGGGTACCAGAATTTACTTTGCAATGTGTTGAAAACTTGATCATGATATGTGTAATGAGTAGGTAAGAAATATTCACTTTAAGAGATGACTGGCAGTTGCTTACAATGAATAGTTGTTAGTTCCTTGGTGTTTAGATAAGAAAAGCATAGTTTAGGCTCTGAAGTCCACAGGCTTTCTTGGTCTCCTCCTTCCTTAAAGCGCTCCACCCTGAAGCCAATAATCTAAAAAACTAAATTAAAATATAACTTTCTGGCATGTAGCAAGCTAAAGCCTTTTAAAAAAGAAACTTACATCTTTAAAGAAATCTCCATTTGTAAGGGTGTCAGACTGTTAATTAAAGTTTATAAGCCATACCTTTGTTTAAAGTGTTTTCCTGGCTATTTTCACTAAATGTTTTAACTATATTTTTTCCTAGTTTCAGCAAATTATGGTATAATAGTCAAGCCTGACATCTTAAGTCTGTGCTTTTAAAATAAAAATTGTCTATCTAGTTTCATTTGTTTTCCTAGAAATGCAAATTTAGGGTTACCTGGTACAGTGAAACAGGTAATAAAAAGGTAAAATAAAAAAGTCTAGACTGATAGTCTAGACTGGAAGAGAAGAACATAAAAAAATCCCATAGAAAATTTTATAAATAATTTTATATATATATTCACTACAAAATATATAAATGAGTTTTAAACAATTGTCTTAAAGAAAACAAACTAAGCGCTTTAATCAATTGTTTTATCAGAAAAATAGAAATTTAACTCAAATGCCTTTTAGTTCACTTAACTTTAATAATCTGTAATAAAGACAGTTTTAAATTATTGGTAAAATAAAATAGAAATGTCTTCAGAGTTTAATTTAGACATGTTTTTATTGAGCTGTTGGTCCAATACTATTTCTACTAGATGTTTTAAGATATAAAACTTTGCTTCTGTAACATTTTTTACTTGCTTAAGTGGTCTATGAACTTTCTTTAGATTTAAACTAAAATAAGATAGATTTAAGATAAAATAAGGTCTAAACCCAGACATTGTCCATCGTCCTGGGCTATGCAGCTGACACATAATTAAAATTGCTTCCCTCCTAGGATTTCACTGAAAATAAGAGTCACTAAGAGTTAATATTGTAACTGATCTATATAGTTAAAACTACTAGACACAAGAAAAGCAATTTTACATACAAATACATAAGAAAAATAAGATGTGTTTTGGTAAAAAAAAAGTATAATAAGGCATGAAAATGTGGTTTTTGTTCAAGGGAAAGTAATGTCTAATTTAGACATTTCTACATTGTTTTAAAATTAAAGTAAAAAAATTAAAACTAAAACTAAATAGATGTAGAAAATTAGAAAAAAAAAAGTATTCTTTTGTCCGAAGGTAAAATGTTAGGATAAAACTGAAGGTTTAAATAATTTGTAAAGATTCATAGCAGATTAATCTTATGAGAAAATAAATTTTATGAGTGATCAAGCTAACATTTAAAGATATATTTTTAGTTTTTCTATAGATTCAACACACAGATGCAAGCCGGAATGTAAGCCCTTTTGTCAGAATAACAGGGTTTTCTTGAAGCATTGATCTCTTTAATTTAAAAAAAAAGTTGAAAAAGGTTATAAAAGGTTTATTAAAAACTTACCTTGTGGTGGTAGTCATCAAACAAGTAGATTTTTTGCTAAATTTTATTAAAATTAGCTTTGATGTTAATACCTTAATGCTAAGATAAAATTTGTTTTTCTCTTTTGAATAAGATTTTCATTTACTTTCAAGAAATAATAAAATATTTTTGCTTACTTTTTGAGTGAACTGCAAAAAATAAAATAAAAATAAAATAGAAGAGATGAATTCAGTTGACCTTATGCTGTCTTTCTTAAGTATCATTAAGTTTAGCAAATAAGTCTCTTCTATCAAAGAGTATAGTTTTTGCTTTTAAAATCTTGAATGACTTTACAGTGACCTGTGATCCTGTGTTGTGCTATTAAATGTTTTGCAACCTTTGAAATTTGACAAACTTTCCAAACCAAATTTCAAGTTCTAAATTCAGTTTCTTTTGCCTCACTAATTTTAGATATTAGGACCCTTGAAGCGAGACATACTTGGTTTATTTCGTATGTTGAAATTATTCATAAAGTATTGTCAAATGTGAAAGGGTATTTAATTTGGGGGGTTATATTTATATGTGTTATAGGTATGCTGTACCAAAATTATATGACATGCCTATAATTCTGACATGTCTTAGTATATTTTATCAGTAATAATAATTATTGTGGAAAATTTATGTATGTCACAAAGCAACCAAATTTTCTTGTCAATTGTGGCTTTGACCAAATTTAAGACTTTCGTTGTTCACAATTATTGTTTTGCTTTGATCCTTCTCAAAAGGTGGTTTATAATCAGCCTTGACAAGTACTCTTCAATACAGCTTTCTAATAACTTTCTTGAAATTGTGTCATCAGACTAGGAAAAAAAAACTCAAATTTTTAATAGAAAGCTTATATGCAGATGAGGACTGGTGATCCAGTATTAAGGAACATGAGAGTTAACTGCATGAACTAAATCAATAGAAGGTTGAAATACTTTTTTAATGACTACTTTGTTTTAAAAATTGCTGATACACCTGGAAATGACAATACAGAAATTCATATAGAAACATAAACAACCACGAATTGCCAAAACAATCCTTAGCAAAAGAAACAAAGCAGGAGGTATCAACTTCCAGACTTCAAACTTTACTATAAGGCTGCAGTAATCAAAACAACCTGGTATTGGTACAAGAACAGGTACATAGATCAGTGGAACAGGATAGAGATTCCGGAAGCAGAGCATCAATTCCTCAACCAACTCATCTTTGACAAAGCCTCCAACAACAACCACGGGGGAAAAGAGGACCTGTTCAGTAAATGGTGCTGGGAAAACTGCCTGACCACATGCAGAAGATTGAAACAGGACCCCTACCTATCATCATACACAAAAATTAACTCTAAATGTACCAAAGACCTAAACGTAAAACTTCAAACTATATGAATCTTAGAAAATGCAGGAGACACCCTTATGGAAATTGGAACTGGCAACCAATTCCTATTCAGAACCCTAAAGGCCAATACCTTAAGAAAGAAGATAGACAAGTGGGACTCCATCAAGCTAACAAACTTCTGCAAAGCAAAAGAAACCATCAAGAGAGCGGGAGACAGCCCACAGAATGGGAAAAAATATTTGCCAACCGTATATCTGACAAAGGCCTAACATCTAGAATCTACAAGGAACTCAAACACGCCAAAAGGAAAAAAAACAAACAGCCCTTTAAAAAGTGGGCAAAAGACATGAACAGACACTTCTCAGAAGAAGATATACAGGGCAGCCAACAGACACATGAAAAAGAGCTCAGCCTCACTCATCATCAGAGAAATGCAAATCAAAACCACACTGAGATACCACCTAACCCCAGTAAGAATGGCTATCATGAATAAAACAAACAACAACAGATGCTGGCAAGGATGTGGAGAAAAAGGAACGCTTCTACACTGCTGGTAGGAATGCAAACTAGTGCAACCTCTTTGGAAGACAGTGTGGCGATTTCTGAAAGAACTAGAAATTGACCTTTCAGATGACCCAGCAATTCCCCTATTGGGAATATACCCCGGAGGAACTCAAATCATTCTACAAAAAAGATACCTGCACACATATGTTTGTTGCTTCTCTATTCACAATAGCAAAAACATGGAACCAACCATGTAGCCCATCAAAGCTGGACCGGATAAAGAAAATGTGGTACATATACACAATGGAATATTATGCAGTCATGAAGAAGGACAAATATAGGGACTTTGCAGCAACTTGGATGGATTTGGAGTCGATCATACTCAATGATCTATCACAGAAATAAAGAACAAAGTACCATATGTTCTCACTCATAAGCGGACCTTGAACAATTATAATACTATAAGAAATGGATTGGCAGTAGTGGGAAACTGCTAGGGGGAGGGGGATGGGATTGGCAGTTGAGGGAAACTGCTAGGGGAGGGAGGGGCACATTCATCAACAAGGGTTCCTACATAATCAATATTTGTATACCTAACCCTGGATTGTACCCCACATCTTTATAATAAATAAATAAATAAAAATAAAAATAAAAACATTGCTGAAACTTTTTGGTTTGTTTTTCAGAGTCAAGAAAACTATCACTGAGGTATTTACAACTGTTAACAGTTGATTAAAGTACGCCATGTGAGTAAAATGTGAAGCATATTTCTATCTACCTTATTCCTTCAGAACTTGGAAATTATTTGAATTATGGAAATTTTGTTATATGCATAATTTCAATAAGAATTTGTTTTGAACACTGGTTGGAGACACTGGTTATTTTTACCAAGGCTTTGACTGGAATGACATCTCAAATATGAGCAGACTGCTTTGAGGAAATGAGATTGAAATCTACAAAGAGCTGATAAAAGTTCCCTGAAAAAGCTGACTTTGTACCTTGTCAGCTCCTTTACAGGGCTCCTGACCTGTGGTAGGTAAAGAATGTCACTCACTGACTGGCCTAGGAACTCCGAGTATTTTCGAACCTTGAAAAGAGAGAAATTCACCCAATTCACACAGATATCTTCAGGCGCAGATAAATCCGCGACTGGACTTGAGAGACTTTTTAAAAGGTCCAATCTAAGAGTCCGTATGAAAAAAACTTCCAGCAAAGCCAATATAAGAAAAGATTCTATGAGATATAATTATTCTTGCTGCATGTTATGCAAATAATCAAGCCAAGTATAATAAGACTAAAACTTAGTTTGCAAATAAATTGGTCCTACTATGATTAGTCTTTTGTGTAGAGATGAAAGACTGAAGCAAGAAAATTGTGTTTCAAGAAACTAGAGTATACCTGTTATTAGGTTCTCTTGTTCACCATCTTTTAGTTATTATTTTCTGCAACTTGGACTGTATCTTGAATTATTTCCTGGGTACAAGTCTCCAAACTAACATTTCCAAATTTTTCTTCAGTTTTTTTTTTTTTTACTTGAAATCACTAAAAATTAAAAGTGTGCTTTTCTTAAACCCCTGCAAACTGGAGCTAGACACTTTATATATAAATAACCTTCACGCCTGCCTGATGATGTATGGACTTCCCAGAAAGTTCACTTGAATGTTTAATTCAAGCTACAATCCAAAAGAATCTTTTCAGATTGCCAGTGCAATCTGAGGCTGCAGCAGAAACTCTAGAAAAGCTAGTCTATAGATTGCTCCAGACATTAACCTTTGTTTTTCTTCTGTCTTCATAGAAATTCCTCTTATTAAAGATCTGTTTGGCTACATCATCTATGGAGGCCTAGCACATTTTTAATGCCACTTTTAAAATGAAATGCAGCTATTTAGTGGGACTGGCCCATATCGAATTTTTTACTACACAATTTTGGACGTCGTTTTGTTTGTTTGTTTTTGTTTTTTTGGTTTTTTTAGTGGGAGTCTCACTCTGTCGCCCAGGCTGGAGTGCAGTAGCACGCTCACAGCCACTGCAGACTTGACTTGCTGGGTTCAGGCGATCCTTCGGCCTCAGCCTTTCAAGTAGCTGGAACTACAGGCACGCACTACCACGCCCGGCTAATTTTTTGGTTTATTGTAGAGACGAGGTCTTGCCAAGTTGCCCAGGCTGGTCTCAAACCCCTGGGCTTAGGCAATTCTCTCTCCTTGGCCTCCCAAAGTGCTGGGATGACAGGCTTGAGCCACTGTGCCCAGCAATTCAGCTTTTAACATGAGGAAACTTCTAGGGAAATTCCAGACAGGAAAAATGAAAGATTACAGGGAAATTCATCACAAAATATGGAGGTCTGTCTCAAGCTGCTTCTTCTCCCTGTTATTTCATTATCTATTACAGGAAAGGAGAGGAAGAATGTAATCAGAGCTGGCCCAACCACTTTACAAAAGAATCAGCTTCCAAAGAGAATTATATACAAGTCATTCTCCCCCATACATCCATTTCCCCCATCTATTTCCCCCGTACATTCATTTCCCTTATACATCCATTCTCCCAATCATGTGTTGTCCCTCAGTATAATTCTCTTCTTCCTCCTCCTATAGCCTATTTTACCAGAATCCAAGCCCGTATTCTTTCTGTAACCTTGAGATGTATTTAAGTTTTTGTAACTCATTAGGAAGTTGGGTCTTTGTTCTGAAGGTTCCTGTGTCTACAGGTTAAGTAAAATCTGTATGCCTTTTCTCCTATTAATTAATCTGCCTCATATCAGTGATTTTTCAGTGAGCCTTTAAGAGGCCAACAGCCATGGCCCCCACACCCTCGATTAGTAGAAGTTTCTCTCTGCTCTGGACTGCCTGGTGTTGGCAGAGGGGTAGGCATGCCCATGGCCAGCGCAGCTGACACTGCACAGAATCATACCTGAAACCTTGCAGACTGAAATAGTACTGGGGCTTGTCCAAGGTCTTTGTTCACTACTTCTAGTCTGCTACTGCTGTTTATTCAAGGTCCAAGACCACTGTAGTCAGTGGGTGGTGAGTTCTGCCAGGACTGGGTCTATCTCATTATGATAACAAATTTCCTTCTGTCCCACAGTGAGTCTAAAAACACTGTGTAGGAACAAAGACCTGTATCCTGGAGCTTCAAGAATCTGCTCAAATTTTGCCATGGCTAACCTAGTACCCAAGTTACAAATACTCTTTCCTCTTCTCTCCTCAAGTGGAAGGAGTCTGTCCTAGAGCTACAATGCTTGGCGTTAGGAGATGGGTGATGCGGGCACTCCCTTGGCTGCCATAGCTGGTGTCATGCTGGGTCCTAATGAGGCAGGGTAGCTAGTGAAGGTTAGACATAGATAGATAAATTTCTCATAGGCAGGTTTCAGGAAGGGTTCAGACAATTTTTAAATTACATTTTACTGCAGGCCAAGCTGCAGCCTACCCCACCTCCTTGGCAAATCAATAGAAAACCCCATCATATGCAAGAAAAGGACAGCCCAACCTTTCTTTTTTTTAATCAATATTTTTTAATATGATATTGTGGGGTACAGTTAAGGGTTAAGTATACAAATACGTGTCATTCAGGCACCCTGTTGATAAGAGGTGTTTCCCTGTCCCCAGACAGATATTTGCTACCATTAATCCCATCCCCCCCCATAGTTTCCCACTACTGTCAGTCATTTCTTATAGTATTACATTGGATGTTCAAGGTCCATTATATGAGTGAGAACATGTAATACTCGGATCTTTGTTTCTGTGAGAGGTCACTCAGTATTATAGACTCTAGTTCCATCGAGGTTGCTGCGAAATTCATGATTTTGTTCTTTTTTATGGCTGCGTAGTATTCCATCGTGTATATGTACCACATTTTTTTAATCCAACCTTTCAATTCATGGTTTAGCACAGTCATCACTAACAAACTTTCTGGGTTCCTTGTCAAAGGCATAAAGTGAATACCACCCCTTAACTGACCAAAACCATAGACATGATAATAAGACCACCTTTTAGTTCAGGAACTTATGAATTGGAAATGTCTGGCAGGTTTCCCAAAAATGTGTTTAGGAAAAGACCACCTCTTCCTTTTTTCCTTCCCACCAGGAGCCCAAAGCTGTCACTCTCCAGAGTTACCCGGGCTCCACTCTCTTTAGCATATCGATCATTGTGAAGGTATGTCAGGGCCTATTGTAAAGAACAAAAGTGTGGTTTCTTTCGCCCATGACAACTCTGGCATGTCTCCCTTTCTTTTCTCCGTTTTTTCTCTAATAAACTTTGTTTGGAAACTGCTGTCCACTCTAAATTCATTTTAGAAATGAGCCAAACAATCCATGGGTTTTGTGCCACACCCTGGCATCAATACCCCAAGTCCACTATCCTAGAGACCAGTGCAGTAATTGACCTTGTCCTAGGAATACAGTCCTTGTGACCTGACTGCCATTCACATTTATCCCAGGCTCCAGGTTACTTTAGCCAGCTGGTAGTAAAGCCACCCAGAACTTGGATTTTTCCCAATGTGTCAGGGAATTCCTCTCTGACTCAGGGCTGGTCAACATGATTTGTTTGTAAGCACTGCAAAATTCTCTCTTGAGTTGTGTTCCACTGTGGCAAAGCAACACTGCGTTCCAATGCAAAGTTCCGCACTCACTTTGCAATTTCTTCCCTGAGCACAAAGATTATGTCTTTATGTTATATTACCTGAGATTGATGGATGAGTAGTGTAGGAAGTGCAAAACTATCTTTCTTACCCTCTCCAATTCTCTTTTCCAAATATTATTTTCAAACCATGTACTATGATTGCTTACCCAATATTTTGGTTCCTATGAATGTGCTTTCTTGCATGGATAGTTATTCAATTCGGTTTTTCTGTGGAGGGATGATCACTGGAGGGCATTATTCAACCATTTTGATCTGCCTGTCATATATTGCCTCTTTTAAGTACAGACAGAGATAAAATAACTATATAAATAAAAAATTCTGAAAAATAAATGCTGCAGAAAAGGTTAAGGAAAAAATTCAGATGTATAAAAATTATAGTGTTTCAAAAAAATGGTTTATCTTTCCTTATATGAGTTAAGAAATAATAAATTCTGAGAGGGAGTGGAGTAAGATGGTGGAGTAGATCACTTCAGCAATTGTTCCCCTACAGAAACATACAATTTGAACAACTATTCATGTACAAAATCACCTTCACAACAGCTAAGGAGACCTGAACATGTGAGCGAGGCTCTAAAGCCCCTTTGGACCACAATGACAATAAAACTGCAGTTGGACAATAAAGGGCTTGGTTTCTATTACCATAACACCACGGCTTCTACCATGCTATTATGATACTACATGTAGATAGTTCCCCTGGACTCACTGTTCATACACTGGAAAAGCAAACTGGAAGTGAACATTTGACTTTCCCCCATCCTGCATTCCTCTGGGGTAAATTCACTTCTGCATCACCCCATGAGGAGCACTGTGAATACCACCGAAGCTAAACAATCTGAGGCAAGCTGTAGACAAAGAGAGGGGATGGGGCTAGTAGCAGCCAGTATATGAAATTTGACAATGGCTTTCCATCCCTGCCAGAGGAGATGCTGTACCAGAGAGGGTATGTGTGTTGCCATGTGGTTGGAAGCATAGTCAACAGATCTTCCGACCTTGAGAACCTGGCTGGTTCTTCCACACAACCCAAGTGTTCTCCATGTCTCTCCCACAAGCCCATCCATATTAGACAGTATGTAAGCAGCAGAACCGTTATGAGAGCCATGTCCAATCTAAGCTTAGGCCATCATCTAGTACTGGAATGGAATGCATCAGTCATTCTCCTCAGAATTTCTAAACAAACCTGCTGGTATAGAATGGTGGCAAACAAAACCAGACTTCAAAGACTGAAATAAATCCTGAATTCATCAATATGTAGATAGAAGCACACATCTACAAGTAAAAAAATAACCTAAAATATGGCCTCACCAAATGGACCCAACAAGGTGCCAGTGACTGATCCGAAAGACATGTAGATAAACAATCTAGCAGACATATAATTCAAAATAGTAGTTTTAAGAAAATTCATCAAACTTTAGGAAAATACAGAAAAACAATTTAGAAATTTGTCAGAGAAATTGAAATAATAAAAACCCAGAAGCCGGGCTCGGTGGCTCAGCCTGTAATCCCACGCCTTTGGGAGGCTGAGGTGAGTGGATTGCCTGAGCCCGTGGGTTCGAGACCCGGCTGGGCAGCGAGACCTCATCTCTACAATAAATCAAAAAATCAGCCAGGCATGGTAGCACATGCCTGTAATTCCTGCTACTCGCAAGGCTGAGGCGGAAGAATCGCCGGAGCCCAGCAGGTGGAGGCTGCGGTGGCCAGAAGCAGCCACTGCACTCCAGTCTGGGCGACCGAGTGAGACTCCAACCCAAAAAAAAAAAAAAAAAAAAAACCAGAAATCTTAGCGCTTAAAAGTAAAACAAAAGAAATGTAAAATGTAGTTATTAGACATCAATACAGATTAGAGCAAGCATAATAAATAATTAGTAAGCTCAAACACTGAGTACTTCAAAATACACAGTGAGGAGGGAAAAAGAAGAATGAGAAGAAATGAAGAAAACTACAAGAAATATGGGACACCATCAAAAAAACAAACCTGTATGTCATTGACATTCAAGAGAGACTGGAGAATGAAATAGTAGAAAACAAGTCATCAGAAAAATGTAAATCAAAACCACAATAAGATGCCACATAACTCCAGTAAGAATGGCCCTCATCAATAAATCAAAAACCAAAAGATGCTGGCAAGGATGTGGTGAAAAGGGAATGCTTCTACATTGTTGATGGAAGTGTGGACTAGTTCAACCTCTATGGAAAGTGGTATGGCAATTCCTAAAAGAACTGAAAACTGACCTTCCGTAGTATTCAGCAACACCTGTCCTGGGAATGTATCCAGAGGAACATAAATTGTACAAAAAAGACACCTGTACATGCATGTTTATAACTACACTTTTCACAATACCAAAAACATGGAACCAACCCCATTGTCCATCAAAAGTGGGCTAGATATACAGTTGGAAAATATTTTTTTCTCTCTGTGAACTGTCTCCTTGCTCTCTTGATGGTTTCTTTGGCTTTGCTGAAGTTTGTCAGTTTGATGAGTTCCCACTTGTCTATCTTATCTCTTATGGCATGGGCACTTGAGGCTTTGATTAGGAATTGGTTGCCAGTTCCAATTTCCAAAAGGATGTCTCCTGCATTTTCTAAGGTTCTTATAGTTTGAGGTTTTACGTTTAGGTCTTTGATTCATTTAGAGTTGATTTTTGTGTATGGTGATAGGTAGGGGTCTTGTTTTAATCTTCTGTATGTGGTCAGGCAGTTTTCCCAGCACCATTCACTGACTAGGTTCTCCTCTCCCCAGTGGTGGGTGGTGGAGGCTTTGTCAGAGATTAGTGGGTATATCTGACAAAGGCCTGACATTGAGAATCTTCAAGGAACTCAAATGTGCCGAAATGAAAAAAACAAACAGCCCCAATACAAAGTGGGCAAAAGATATGAATAGGCACTTCTCAAAAGAAGACATACAAGCAGCCAACATATACATGAAAGAATGCTCAGCCTCACTAGTCATCAAAGAAATGCAAATTAAAACCACAATGAGATACCACCTAACTCCAGACAGGATGGCCATCATCAATAACTCAAAAAACAACAGATGCTGGAGAGGATGCGGCTTAAAGGAAACACTTCTACACTGTTGGTAGGAGTGTAAACTAGTACAACCTCCGTGGAAAACAGTTCAGCGATTCCTAAAAGGTCTAAAAATTGACCTTCCATACAACCTTGCAATTCCTCTACTGGAAATATACCTGTAGGAACTCAAATCACTCTATGAAAAAGATACCTGCACATGTATGTTTATTGCAGCATTGTTTACAATAGCAAAAACATGGAACTAACAGTGCTACCCATCGAAAGAGGACTGGATAAAAAAATGTGGTCCATATACACAACAGAATATTACACAGTCATATAAAAGGACAAAATTATGAACATCACAGCAATTTGGATGGCCTGAGAGTCTATAATACTGAGTGATCTATCACAGAAACAAAAAACTGAGTATTACAGGGTCTCACTCATAAGTGGACCTTGAACAATTATTGTAGTACTATAAGAAAAAGATTGTCAGTAGTGGGAAATTGCCAAGGAGGGGCAGGATTGACAGTGGTGGGATTCTGCTGGGGGGAGGCACACTTCATCATCAAGAGTAACTGCATAATGAACATTTGTATACTTAACCCTGAATTGTACCCCACATCTTTAAAACAAAAAAAAAGTTTTTAAAAAGGGGTCCAGATAAAGAAAATGTGGTACATATACGTGATGGAGTATTACACAGCCATAAAGAAGAACAAAATCAGGGACTTTGCAGCAAACTGGATGGAGTTGGAGACCATCATACTTACTGATGTCAAATAAACAAGAATGGAATACTACACGGTCTTACTCATAATTGGGCCCTGATCACCAGTCACATTAGCACAAGGGAGAGAATGGCAGCACTGCTGGAGGAAGAAGGGAGGGAGGGGAAGCATGTAACAACACAAAGGATACCTGGTCCTAAACCAGGGGAAGTGAGAGTCAGTTGGCGGTCCAAACTTCACCTGCATGCAGCTTATTTGTGTAATTAACCTTATGTGTACCCCACATCTCTATAATAAAATAAAATTTGAAAAGAGAATATGCCAACCAATAGCTGCAGAATATGCATTTATTCTCAATTACACATTGAACATTCTCCAGGATAAATCATATTAAGCCATAAAACATGTCAACAAATTCAAAAAATCAAAATAATATTAAGTATTTTTTCTGAACATAATTTTTTTTAAAAACCTAGAAATCAACAACAGGAAGAATTTTGGAAACTGTACCAATACATGAAAATTAAACAACATGCTCCTAAACAATGAAGGTGTCAATGAAAAAATTTAAAAATAAATTTAACAATTTCTTGAGACAAATTAAAATAGATGCACAACATAGCAAAACTTATTGATCAGAGCAAAATCAGTTCTTATAGGGAAGTTTATACCAATCAACACCTACATCAAAAACAAAAATCTCAAGCAACCTAATAACATAACTCAAAGAACTAGAAAAGCAAGAACAAACTAAATTACTATAAGGAAAAAAATAATAAATACAAGAACACAAATAAGTAAGAGACTTAAAAATACAAAGATCAATAAAAAAAAGAGTTGAGTTTTTTTGAAAGATAAACAAAATTGACAAACCTTTAGTGAGACTAAGAAAAGAATAGAGGAGATGCAAATAAATAAATTTAGAAACAGAAAGGAGACATTACAACTGATAGCACAGAAATACAGAAGATTATAAGAAACTACTATGAACGATTATTCACTGACAAACTGGAAAATCTAAAAAAATCAATTTCTGGACACATACTGATATTAAAGAGAAATCAAAAATCTGAATAGATCAATGAGAAGTAATAACACTGAAGTAGTAATAAAAATTCTTCAATCAAAGAAAAGTCCAAAACCTGATTTCTTCACTACTACCAATTCTTCACAAACTATTCTACAAAATTAAAAATAGAAAAACTCTTCCAAACTCATTCTTTAAGTCCAGTATTACCCTGACTTTAAAATTAGATAAGGATTCAACAACAACAGAACTACAGATCTATATTCCTGATACCTATAGATGCAAAAATCCTCAACAAAATATTAGCAATCAGAATTCAACAGAACATTAAAAAGACTATTCACCATATTCAAGTAAAGATTCATCCCCGGGATGTAAGGATAGTTTAACCTATATACATTAATAAATGTGAAGTCACATTAACAGAATAAGGATAAAAATCTTATGATTATTTCAATATATGCAGGAAAAACATTTGAAAAAAAATCAACATATTTTTATGCTTTTTATGATTAAAAAAACTCAACAAACTACATATAGAAGGAACATACCTCAACCTAATACAAACCACATATTATGAACCCACAAGCTTTTCATCTAATATCTTGAATAAAACAAGAATACCCACCTTTTACATTACTGTATAACATGGTATTGGAAGTCATAGCCAATTAGGCAAGAAAAAAAAGTTGTCCAAATTGGAAAGAAGGTAAATTTTCCCTTTTTGCAGATGGCATGCTCTCATATAGAACACCATAAAGAGTCCATCAAAAGACTGTTAAAACTAACAAGTGAATATAGTAAAGTTACAAGATACAAATCAGTGTACAAAAAATCAGTAGTGTTAGTATACACCAATAGTGAACTATCTAAAAAAAGAAATTAAGAAAACAATTCCACTTACAATAGCTACAAAGAAACCCCTCAGAAATAAAAGTAACCATGCAAGTGAAATATCTATAATAAAAACCATAAAATATTGATTAACGTAATTAAAAAGGATACTAATAAATAAAAAAGATATTCTGTGCTTATGGTTTAAAAAAACTAATATTAAAATGTCCTTATTATTCAAAGTGATCTACAGGTTTAGTGCAATCCTGTTTCAAAGTTCGATGTCATTATTTGCAGGACTAGAAAAAATATGAGAGGGAGATCCCAAAAAAAAACGCGGAATTATCTTTTTGGAGGGCGGGCTCCTTGTAATACAAGCGTCCCCTGTTAGGTAAGTGTTCTAGAAACCCACTAGCATTGGTTTATCAGCTAGCCTTGTGAGAGACTGCATTTGGTTCCAGTAATTTTTTTTTTTTTGGAGGTTCTTTCAATATATTTGTCCATTTCATGATGGATGATTTACAAAAACACCGCCCTCATCATGAAGAGTGTTCGGCAGTGTTTGACCAAAAAATGGCATGATCCCCCATCCTGCCCTGCCTATTTACCTGATCTCGCCCCGAGAGATTTTTTGTCTGTTTGCTTCCCTGGATGAAAAAAGTCCTCAAAGGGAAATGTTTTGCCAGTGTGGAAGAGGTGAAGCAAAAAACAGCAGACACACTAAAAGGCATCAAAATTGATGGCTGCAAAAACTGTTGAAGCAATGAAAAAAATAGTTGGGATGGGTGTATTGCGTCAAACTGAGAATACTTTGAAAGTGACTGAAGTTTAAACATGTGAGAATAAATGCACAATTTTTAATAAGTCATTTCAGGTTTTGTCTGTCTGCCCTCATAACTGTAACATTTATATGGAGCTACAAAAGACCCCAAATAGCCAAAGCAATCCTGAGCTAAAAAAGCAAAGCTAGAAGCATTACACTATCTGATTTCAAAACATACTATAAAGCTATCATAACCAAAATAGCATGTTACTGCCATAAAAACAGATACATAGATCAATGGAACAAAATAGAGAGCTCAGAAGTAATAAATCCTTGCATCTACAACTGACTGAATTTTGATAAAGCTGCCAAAAACATACAATGAGGAAAGGACAGTCTCTTAGATAAATGGTATTGGGAAACTGGATGTCTGCATGCAAAAGACTAAAACTAGATCCATATCTCTCACCATATACAAACATCAACTCTAAATTGGTTAAAGACTTAAATGTAAAACTCAAAACTATAAAACTACTAGAAAAAAAACATTGGGATAACACTGCATGACATCAGTCTGGGGAAGAACTTTTTATGAAAAACCTCAAAAACATAACCCACCAAAGCAAAAATAAACAAATGGGATAAATCCAAACTAAAAAACATCTGAACAGCAAAGGAAACAATCAACAAAGTGAAGAAACAATCTACAGAATGGGAGAAAATATTTGCAAATTATACATCTGACAAGGCATTAATATCCAGAATATATAAGGAACTCCACTCAGTAGGAAAAATATAATAGACTGACAGTGGTGGGAAACTATGGGGTGGGGGGATAGGACTAATGGTCGTAAACATCTGTCTGGGGACCGGGAGACACCTGTTATCAACAAGGGGGCCTGAATGAAGCATATTTGTATACCTAACCCTTAACTGTATCCCACAATATCAAAATTTTAAAAATTGATAAAAAATACAATGTGTTATATATAGTATACTATATATACATTATATTTTTAAATAATCTAAAAAATGGGCTAAAGACCTGACTAAACACTTCTCAAAAGAAGACATACAAACGACCAACATATATACTCAACTGTTCAACATCACTAACCATTAGGGAAAAGCAAATCAAAACCACAATGAGATATCACCTCTCCTCGGTTGGAATGAGTGTTATCCAAAAGACATAAATGTTGGCAAGAATATGGAGAAAGTAGAATTTTAATGCACCATTGGTGAGAGTTTAAATTAGTACAGCCATTATAGAAAACAGTGTGGTGACTTCTTAAAAAATTAAAAACAGATTTCCTGTACTGCAATCACACTGCTGGGTATATCCAGAGAAAATGAAATCAGTATGTCAAAGAGATGTCTGCACTCTCATGTTTATTGCAATATTATTCACAATTGCCAAGCTATGAAATCAACCTAAGCATGAATGTATAAAACATTTTGTAAGCCGGGCTCTGTGGCTCAGCCTGTAATCCCGCGCCTTTGGGAGGCTGAGGTGAGTGGATTGCCTGAGCCCGCGGGTTCGAGACCCGCCTGGGCAGCGAGACCTCATCTCTACAATAAATCAAAAAATCAGCCGGGCGTGGTAGCGCATGCCTGTAATTCCAGCTACTCGGAAGGCTGAGGCTGAAGGATCGCCGGAGCCCAGCAGGCGAGGCTGCGGTGGCCAGGAGCAGCCACTGCACTCCAGTCTGGGCGACAGAGTGAGACTCCAACTCAAAAAAAAAAAAAAAAAAATTTGTATATATACACAATAAAATACTAGTAAGTCATAAAAATGAATTAAATCCTGCCACTTGCAGCAACATAGATGAACCTGGAGAATGTTATAGTGAATGAAATTAGCCAAGCCCAAAAGACTGGCCAGTACTGTATAATCTCACCCATATACGGAATCCAAAAGAAATGATCTCTTACAAGTTGAGAGTAGAACAGGAGTTTCCAGAGATTGAGAGAATAGGCTGAAGAGGGAAATGGGGAGTAGGTATTCAATAGGAACAAAGTTGTAGTGAGATGGGAAGACTAAGTTCTGATACTCTATTGTACAGTAGGGTGAATATAGCTAACAACGATGCATTGTATAATTCAGATAGCTAGAAGAGAAGATTTTGAATGGTCTCGCACAAAGAAATGGTAAGTGTTTAAAGTGATGAATTCACTAATTACCGTGACTTGAGTTTTATTCAAGGTATGTATGTATTGAAATATCACATTGTACTTCATAAATATATACAATTATTATGTGTCAATTTAAAAAAGAAACATTAATTCTATGTATTTGAAGCAGAAATACAAAAAGTGAGAATATACTGAAATGAAAAACAACAGATATAATGGAGTAGCAGAAAAGAATGGAACCCTGGCCACCTCAAAGAAAACCACTAAAAATATTTTAATAAACTGTCCACTTATTTCTATATTTATTGTCACCTTTCAAATTCAAGCCACCATAATCTCTA
This sequence comes from Cephalopachus bancanus, assembly GCA_027257055.1. NCBI lineage: Eukaryota > Metazoa > Chordata > Mammalia > Primates > Tarsiidae > Cephalopachus > Cephalopachus bancanus. The sequence continues at coordinate 176,949 of JAPVLO010001192.1, forward strand.
GTTTGGACTACTTCGATAGCCTTATAATTGGCCTTCCTGTTTTCCTTTACTACTCCAACTAATTTCATTTTCAAATTGTGAACATATTGATATTTTTAAAAATTCAAACCTTGTTTTATTGGTTCTTAACACACTTCAAGGCTTCCAGTTGCACTTAAAACACACACACACACACACACACACACACACACACACACACACACACACTTATGCACAAATATGCATGCACTCACAAGCACACATTCTTTACCATGACCTACATGGTAGGTTTCTCAGGTTTTAAGCTCCATTTTTTTCTCCAGATCTGATATTATGCAAACAACTTTTTTACCTTTTCAGTCTCTTAGTCTCTGCATGTGACTAAGTCTGCATAAATATGTTAAGGGAAAAAATGATGCCAATTCAGTCTCTACCTAAGTATTCTTTCTCTTAGAGATCTTTTCTCCCCAAATGCATATCATTTTAGTAGACTTCAATGCATTCAAACAGATGCTATTTTGTATGTTATCCAGATTTTCTTCTAGTTTTCTCGGAAGTATTATTGGTCCAGACAATGTAGTTCACCATTGCTAGAAGTGATAGAAATACTGTACTCTTCTATTTCTAATATTCCAGTTCATTTTTAAATAAAATTTATCTTGACACTAATTATAAGCATTTGCGTAACACATTTAAAAACCAATCTTTTAGCCGGGCTCGGTGGCTCAGCCTGTAATCCCGTGCCTTTGGGAGGCTGAGGTGAGTGGATTGCCTGAGCCCGTGGGTTCGAGACCCGCCTGGGCAGCAAGACCTCATCTCTACAATAAATAAAAAAATCAGCCGGGCGTGGTAGCGCTTGCCTGTAATTCTGGCCACTTGGAAGGCTGAGGCGGAAGGATCACTGGAGCCCAGCAGGTGGAGGCTGCGGTGGCCGGGAGCGGCCACTGCACTCCAGTCTGGGTGACAGAGTGAGACTCCAACTCAAAAAAAAAACAAAAACAAAACAAACAAAAAAAAAACCAATCTTTTAATATTTATAGGCATGCATGAAGAAAGAGTAAGACAGGCAGATAAATAACTAAAAAGCAGTAACATAATAGCCACGATTGAGGAATGTATAAAACACAAAAGACTAATAACTACTGGGAGAATTCAAAGGAGTATTCACAGAGCAGTTAGCCTTTGAACTAACTAATCCTTGAAACACCATTAGAAGTTTTCAAGTCTGATAAATCCTATGGAATAACATAAAGTGGTTACCTCATTCTGCCTTAAGAGATTTTATAAAGATTTTTAGTTTTCAACAAATGGTGTTAGAATAACTGGTCATTCACATGCAAAAAAATGAATCTAGATAAAGAATTTACACTCTTCACAAAAATTAACTCAAAATAGATCACAGACTTAAATGTAAATTGTAAAAGTATAAAACTCCTAGAAAATAATATAGGAGAAAATATAGATGTCCTTGGGTTTGGAAATTACTTTTTACATGTGGTACCAAAGACATTATTAATGAAAGAAAGAAGTGATAAGCTAGACTTCATTAAAATTTAAAAATTTATCTTCTGCAAAAGGCACTGTCAAGAGGATGAAAAGACAAGACATAGACTGAGAGAAACTATTTGCAAAAGAGATATCTGATAAAGAAAAGACTATAATCCAGGGCCGGGCTAGGTAGCTCAGCCTGTAATCCCAGCACTTTGGGAGGCCGAGGCTAGTGGATTGCCTGAGACTGCGGGTTCAAGACCAGCTCAGGCAACTTGGTGAGACCTTGTCTCTACAACAAATCAAAAATTAGTTGGCAATAGTCGTTAAAAAAAAATTAGCTGGTAGTTGTTCCGGCTACTTGAAAGGCTGAGGCGGAAGGATCACTGGAGCTCAGCAGATCGACACTAGAGTGGCCATGAGCGAGCCACTGTACTCCAGTCTGGGCGATGGAGTGAGACTTCAACTCAAAAAAAAAACCAAAAAACGTATCCAAAATATACAATAAATTTAATAAATTTTTAATACTCATCAATAAGAAAACAAACAACTCTGCTAAACAATGAGCCAAGAGTCTTAGCAGACATCCCACCAGAGATGATACACAGATGGCAAATAAGTAAATGAAGAGATTTTCTACATTATATGTAATCAGTGAAAAGCTAAATTAAAATAATAAGAAGATACCACTACATACCTATTAGAATGTCCAAAATCCAGAACAGTGACTCCTGGTGAAGATGTGGAGCATCAAGAATGCTCATTTATTGCTAGTGGTAATAAAAAATGGCATAGCAACTTTGGTAGACAGTTAGTAGTTTCTTACAAAACTAAGCATACCCTTACCATATGATACAATAATTGTAGTCCTATGTATTTACCAAGAGAAGTTAAAAACACATCCACAAAAATATCTGCACATGAATGTTTATAGCAGCTTTATTCACAATTGCTATTTTGGGAGCAATGAAAATGTTCTTTATAGACAAATAAATGGATAAACAAAATGTGTTCCATCCAATGAGATATTATTCAGCACTGAAAAAATAAAAAGTTATCAAGCCATGAAAGGACATGGACAAAGTTTAAATGCATAGTATTATTAAGTGAAACAAGTCAAACTAAAAAGGCTATATGCTGTATCACTTCAAATATATGACATTCCGGAAAAGACAAAACTATAGAGACTGTAAAAATATCAGTGGTTGCTAGGGTTTGGGAGAGGGAGGGAGGTGGAACACATAGAATTTCTAGGGTGTGAAACTATTCTGTATTATATTACAAGGGTGGATACATGTCATTATATATTTGACCAAATCCATAAAAGGTACAACACCAAGAGTAGACACTAATGTAAACTATGGTCTTTGGATGATAATGATGTATCAAAATTGGTCCATCAATTTTAACAAATGTGCCACTCTGGTGCACTATGGGAGTGTCTGTGCAAATGGAGAAAATGGGGATATATGGTAATATGGAAATTCTCTGTACTTTCTGCTCTATTTTTTTTGTGAACCTAAAACTGTTCTAAAAAATAAAGCCTAGTTTTAAAATTATTAGAGGCTTAGTTTGTGAAAAGAGCCCAAAGCTAGAGAGAGAATACAACAACACTGAAGAATTCTGATTAGTTCAGCATAACTGGAATGATAGTGAGCAGAAAGATGAAACGAAATAATGGAAAGGAGGCTAGAGAGAAAAGCGTGATGGATCTTAAAGATCATTGTAACAAGATTGACCATAATTTTGAAGAAATGGATTGTCATGAAAGGGTTTAAAATGGGATTAGCAAGATCAGATTTGTATTACTGAAAGATAATTCTGATTGCATCACAGAGAAATGCAAGACTGGAGTCATGGGAGTCAGAGAGGAGACTCTTGCTGTGATCTAGCTGAGACAGGTTTTGAGCATGGAAGCAGGAATGGAGACGGGAGATGATGGGCTTACTGCATTGTTCCGTATCACCTCTGCTTCTACCCATAGTTCTTTTTCTTTTTCTATTCATAATCAGAATCCCCGAGGCCACCTACCCCCTTTCCAATAAAAACAATATTTAACTGTCAATCATACTTCTGTTTTGCTCCCTCAAAGTAATTCCTATCATGACATCATTTCTTTTCAGATACCTAGATTTCACCGAAAGAAGGTTTTTGTTTAAATTTTGCCAAATTTTAAAGCGATCATTACTTTAAATGTGTCAATGCATATTAACATTTGAACAGTACAGATTTTATAAAAAGTTTTCAAAGTGGATGCTTCACCAATGTATTTAAACTATAATGAGGCTTAATTTTATTAATATATTTTAGGTTCTGCAATTTGAACACAGGGTTTTTCTTTCTTTCAGCACACATATATGTCATATGAAAGAAATTTCAAAGTCATCTTGCAATATGAATCAGAGAAATAAATAAATTTAATAAAAAAACAAACACTGTAGTCTTCAGAAGGAAAGCAATAAATGACCCATAAAAAACTTACATTTATTAAAAATGTCATTTGTCAATTTAATAATTGCTTTAATAACTTACATTTGTAAAAGACTTTACAATTTAAAATGATTTTTACAATTTAAAGTTAATTATCTAATTTTCATGACAAGAAAAACAGTTGTAAAAATTTTAATTAATAACAGGTTGTATAAATCTTAATGTTGAGTGAATATCCATTACTTCTAGGATCCTATAATGTGTTTAGTTATTAGGGAGACAACTGCTGAATACCTACTATGTGTTCGTGATTATTCTAAATGCACTGGTAAATAGTAATGGTTTGTATAATGTTCCTTTGGTTGCTTTACAATTACTTCTATTTTTTCACTGGTGAGGTACAAATAGTGAAATAAAATGTATAATACTATTAGCAAGGACAATAGTCTGAATATCTAGAGTCACATTTTTTATTAAGCATGGGATTTTGAGTTATGAAGAAGTCTAAGTTTGCATTACAGCTTTTCATCTCCAAGCAATTCCTAGGGGGGAAAATTCTTCCAAATTTTAAAGGAATTACCTTAATTATAATGTATAAAAATGCCAAGACAGAGTATTCCTACGTTATAGTGTATATGATCATGTATTTTATTTCTAAAATAGTAACCTTGTTATGTTTAGTGGAAATGTTAACTTTCATATTACAGACAAATCTTATTTTGATTAGGAATTGACTAAGTTAAATTATTTCATCACCTTTCTAATCTTTGATTCTGGCCATAGTCTTAGTTCTTATTATTTCCACTAATAGATGGATAGCAAAAAAGAGAAAAGCTTTCAGAGGTCAGTTGTATTGCATGCTTTTCCAATTTTTTTCCTTGTATTTTTACTTTAAACTAAGAATATGCCACTGGGGGTGAAAGGATTTGTGAGCATCCGGTCCTAGTTTGCTGCCAACTGTGACAACCTGCATTAATCTTTAGATCCTTTCCCGTCTCCTAGAAAACAATGACAGAGTTAATCACTGACAAAGTTAATTAGATTCTAGTTCTCCTAAAATGCTTCATCATCTTCAGTAATTCTTATACCACTGGAAGATGGACTTTAGAGGATATGTTTTCAGTGATGCTTATCGAAGTAATTGAAAAAGGGGAACCGGGCTCGGTGGCTCAGCCTGTAATCCCGCGCCTTTGGGAGGCTGAGGTGAGTGGATTGCCTGAGCCCGCGGGTTCGAGACGAGCCTGGGGAGCGAGACCTCATCTCTACAATAAACCAAAAAAAAAAAAAAAAAAAAAAAAAAATTAGCCGGGCGTGGTAGCGGAAGGATCGCCGGAGCCCAGCAGGTCGAGGCTGCGGTGGCCGGAAGCGGCCACTGCACTCCAGTCTGGGCGACAGAGTGAGACTCCAACTCAAAAATAAATAAATAAATAAATAAAATAAAATAAAAAGAAAAAGGGGGATTTTATTTTAGAATTAATCACTTTTTTGCATTTCTAGTTTGGCGTGTGTTATGAATTGAATTGTGTCCCACAAAATATATGCTGAATTTCTAACTCAAAGTATCTGTGAACTTATTTGCAAATAGGGTCTTTTCAGATAGAACTCATTAGTTTGGGCCTTAATTCACTATGACTGATGTCTTTATAAGAAGAGACACAAAAACACACAGGTGGGACATCATGTGATGACAGACGCAGAACCTAGAGTGGATACAATTGAAAATCAAGGAATGTTAAGGATTGCCAGCCACCATTACATGTCAGAAAGAGGCAAGAAAGAATTCTACTCAGAACCTCAGAAGTGGCACCGCCCTGTTGACAATTTGATTTCAGACTTTCAGCCTTCCAAACAGTGACAGAATAAATTTCTGTTGTTTTAAGCCATTCAGTTTGTGGTACTTAGTTACAGTAGCCCTAGGAAACTAATAACAGAATGCAAACACATTTTTTTTCTCAAGGGAATAAAGAACATGCAGGCATGCAAGATACAAGGTTGGATGCTTAATAAAGGTTAGTGACCCTGTGCTTCTAAGACCTACTCGTTCAGATAGAGTAGTGATTGCTGTTTTCTAATTAGCTACAAGGAGATGATTGCTCCCTAAATATTTTTCTGACTCACTTTTTTAAAAACTACTTTTTATTTTTAGCTAATGGTAGATTCATATGTAATTGAAATATTTGGATGCTACTATATTTCTCTAAGCTTCAGAAATGAAGAGATCAAGGGGTTAAGGGGAAAAAATATGCCTGATCCCATTATGTGAGACTCTGGAATATATAAAATGATGATTAAAGATGGTTGCATGTTCTCATAAGTGGAATTATGCCTATGATTATGAATAATAATGTAGAGGAGAAAAAGAAAAAACACCCAAAGCAATCAGTGAAACTGCAAATGAAGTGTTTTGTTGAATTTAGAATAATAAAGTTTTATTATTGTATCCAAGGTAACTAGGAGAAGAGTGTTTATGCAGGTAATAATGACCAAAATAAACAAGTTTTAGAGAGAAAGTAGAATGTTGATAGATGACAAGAAAGAGCTGAATATCTTATTTCTAAGTTCTATTCTTTTAACCTATGTCATAATTGCAGAACATTTAAAAAAATCATAAAAGGAAAGTGAAAGAAACATGGGTGTAAAACGTGGAAAAGGTGATCCACTTGCCCTGAAGAAATTTGTCAATGGAATTGCTGAACTTTATTGTTCATGTATGAGGATTCATGAGGAACTATATAGATATTGTCAGGTTTTACAGGAAAATTGAAGAAGGCAGTGAGATTTAGCCTAGAAAATAAAAGGTGACATAATTGCTTTTAAAACCACTTGCCTTGAAATTTGGGGTGACGTCAGAAACATGTCATAACAGGAAGCTCCATGCACTTGTTTCCCCACAGAAAAATAAATAAATAACTAAATATAGGCTAAAACAACATTATAGAAGCCCTGAAAACAAAGATCTATGACAAACAAGTGAATGCTTAAACCACTTTCAAAACATTAGGAAATGCTATGATGTTTTTACTCACTCTTGCCTCACCCACATCTTACTATGGCATAATGCAGTGGTAAAGCAGCAGCATCCCATCTCTCAGTTCTCTTTGCCAAAATGGAGGAAGCAAATATTTTTTCACAGTCCGTGAACTGTCTCCCTGCTCTCTTGATGGTTTCCTTGACTTTGCAGAAACTTGTCAGTTTGATAAGGTCCCACTTGTCTATTTTATCTCTTATGGCATGGGCACTTAAGGATTGTCAGTAGTGGGAATTTGTGGGATTGGGGACAGAATTAACAGTAGGAGGATTCTCGGGGGGGTGGTCATACCTCATCAACAAGGGTAATAAACAACCGCATAATAGACATTTGTATACTTAACCATGAATTGTACCCCATATTTTTAAAATAAAAAATTTAATTTAATTTAATTTAAAAATGGAGGGAGCATAGCAAACATTTTTTTTACAATGTTCTAACCTGTGTGGGGCCTGAAAGACTGGTTGCAAGACACAAAATCAACATGCAAAAATCAGATGTGTTTCTGTATGCTAACAACAAGCATTCTAAAAGGAAATCAAGAAAACAATTCCAGTTACATAGAAAAAATAAAATACTTAGGAAGAAACTTAACCTAGGAGGTGAAAGATTTGTACACTAAAAACTATAAAATGATGCTGACAGGACAAAAATAAATAGAAAGACATCTCATGTTCATGGATTGGAAGACAATTAATATTGGTATGGCATCAATACTACCCAAAGTGATCTATAGCTTCAATACAATCCCTATCAAATTCAAATTTCTAATGATTTTTTCTTTTTGCAGAAATAGAAAAATCCACCCTAAAATTCATGCTCAAAATGCTAAGTATTTAAAACCATCTTGAAAAAGATCAATGTTGGAGGTCTCATATATTCTTATTTTAAAAGTTAATGCAAAGCTATAGTAATCAAAAGTGTGATGCTGACATAAAGACAGACATATTGACTAATGGAATAGAATCGAAATCCTAGAAACATACCCTGAATATCTGGTCAAATGATTTCCTTAAAGGTGTAAAACACATTGAATGGGGAAAGGACAGTCATTTCAACAAATGGTCTGGAAATTCCCCTTTTTTGTATTTACACCCCAAAGAATTGAAAGCAAGAATTCAAACATGGAACCAACCATGTTGCCCATCGAAGCTGAACTGGATAAAAAAAATGTGGCACATATACAAAATGGAATATTATGCAGCCATAAAGAAGGACAAACATGTGGACTTTGCAGCAAGTTGAATGGATTTAGAGTCGATCATACTCAGTGATCTGTCACAGAAACAAAGAACAGAGTACCATATGTTCTCACTCATAAGCGAAACTTGAACAACTATAATACTATAGGAAAGGGATTGGCAGTAGTGGGAAACTGTCAAAGGAGTAGGGGTAGGATTGGTTGTTGAGAGAAACTACTAGGGGAGGGGCATACATCATTAACAAGGGTATCTGCATAATCAATGTTTGTATACCTAACCCTGAATTATACCCCACATATTTATAATAATAATAATAAAAATCTTAAAAAAAAGAAAGCAAGAATTCAAACAGATATTTACAAACCAGTGTTCATTATTCACAATAGCTGAAAAGTGGAAACAATCTAGAATGTCCATTGAAAAATGAATAGATAAACAAAATGCAGTATATATGTATACCAAAATGTTATTGTAATCTAATGTTTAATGTTTTGATTAACTGTAATATCATTTTCTACAGTGGTTGTACCATTTTACATTCCCACCAGCAATGTACAAGGGTTTCAATTTTTCCATATCCTTGCCAACACTTATTTTCTGAGTATATTGGATTTTATTTGTTTGTTTGCTTTTGTTTTTGTTTAATAATTTCAATTCCAATGGGTGTGAAATGGTATCTCACTATGTTTTTGATCTGCAATCCCCTAATGATAAGTGATGCCCGGCATTTTTTCATGTATTTACTGGCCATTGTATATCTTCTTTAGAGAAATGCTTATTCATGTTTTTGGCCCATTCTAAAATTGTATACTTTGTTTTTTGGTATTGAGTTGGAGTTCTTGGTATACTATGGATATTTATCTCTTATTAGATATATAATTTGAAAGTATTATTCAACCTTAAAAAATAATTACGTTTTGACACATGCTAAAATATGGACGAAACTTAAAAGTATTGTACTAAATGAATAAGACATACAAAGGATATATATTATGATTTCATTTATGTGAGCTATCCACAGTAGTGAAATTCATAGAGGGAGAAAGTAGAGTGTTGATGGTTAGGGGTGGGGGAAGGGGAAAATAGGAGGCAGTTTTTTAAAATGAATATAGAGTTTCAATTTGGGAAAATGAAAAATTTCTGGATATGAATAATACTGGTGATTGCCCAACAATGTGTATATACTTAATGCCACTGAACTGTATACTTATAAGTGGTTAAAATGGCAAATTTTATGCATGTTTTACTATAAGGCAAAAAAATTAACTGGAAACTAGGAGTAGGAAAAAGATTGACTGCAAAAGGTCACTAAGAAAGTTTTGGTAGTGATAAAAATGTTCTACTGCAGTGATGACTAGTTAGTATGTGTTTTTGTTTTTGTTTTGTTTCGTTTTTTTTTATTTTAAAATTGTGGGGTACAATTCAGGGTTAGGTATACAAATGTTTACTGTGCAAGTACCCTTGTAGATGAAGTGTGCCCCTACCTTCCCCAGGCAGTTTCCCACTACTACCAACCCCATCTCCCTGCCCCTCCACGCCCCTGCAGTTTCCCACTACTGTCATTCCTTTTCTTATGGTATTACAATAGTTGTTCAAGGTCCACTTATAAGTAAGAACATGTGATACTCAGGTCTTTGTTTCTGTGAAAGATCACTCAGTATTATAGACTCTAAGTCCATCCAGGTTGCTGTGAAGTTCAAGACTTTGTTCTTCTTTATGGCTGCATAATATTCCATCGTGTATATGTACCACATTTTTAAAATCCAGTCCTCTTTTGATAGACAGCATGGTTTGTTCCAGGTTCTTGCTATTGTGAACAATGCTGAGACAAGCATACATGTGCAGGTATCTTTTTGATAGAGTGATTTGAGTTCTTCCAGGGATATTCCCAATACGGGGATTGCGGGGTCATATGGAAGGTTAATTTTTAGAACTTTTAGGAATTGCCACACTGTTTCCACAGAGGCTGTACTACTTTACACGCCCACAGTGGAGAAGTGTTTCCCTTTTTGCCATATCCTCTCGAGCATATGTTATTTTTTGAGTTATTAATGATGGCCATTCTGACTGGAGTTAGGTGGTATCTCAGTGTAGTTTTAATTTGCATTTCTTTGATGACTAGTGAGGCTGAACATTTTTTCCTGTATCTGTTGGCTGCTTGTATGTCTTCTTTTGAGAACTATCTATTCATATCTCTTGCCCACTTTGTAATGGGGCTGTTTGTATTTTTCTTTTCAGCACATTTGAGTTCCTTGTAGATCCCAGATGTTAGGCCTTTGTCAGACATAGAGTTGGCAAATGTTTTTTCCCAGTCTGTGGGCTATCTCCCTGTTCTTTTGATGGTTTTCTTTTTGGTTTTGCAGAAGCTTGTCATTTTGATAAGGTCTCGCTTGTCTATCTTATCTCTTATGGCATGGGTACTTGGGGTTTTTTTTTATCAGAAATTGGTTGCCAGTTCCAATTTCCGTAAGTGTCTCCTGCATTTTCTAAGGTTCTCATAGTTTGAGGTTTTATGTTCTGGTCTCCGATCCACTTAGAATTGATTTTTGTGTACGGGGATAGGTAGGCGTCCTGATTCAATCTTCTGCATGTGGTCAGCCAGTTTTCCCAGCACCATTTACTGAATAGGTTCTCCTCTTCCCAGTGGTTGGGTGGTGGAGGTTTCGTCAAAGATGAGTTGGTTGAGAAATTGAGGTTTTGCTTCTGGAGTCTCAATTCTATTCCATTGGTCTATATGCCTGTTCTTGTACCAGTGCCAGGCTGTTTTGATTATTGTAGCTTTATAATAAAGTTTAAAGTCTGGGAGTGTGATGCCTTCTGCTTTGTTTTTGTTGCTGAGGATTGTTTTGGCTATTTGTGGTCATTTATGTTTCTATATGAATTCCTGTATTGTCGTTTCCAAGTCTGAGAAGAATGCTGCTGGTAATTTAATGGGTTTTGCATTAAATCTGTAGATTGCCTCAGGTAGAATGGACATCTTTACAATGTTGGTTCTTCCAATCCACGAGCCTGGAATATTTTTCCACTTGCTTGTGTCATCTTTGATTTCTCGAGCAGTGTTTTGTAGTTTTCATTGTAAAGGTCTTTCACATCTCTGGTTAGGAAGATGCCAAGGTATTTCATTTTTTGTGACTACTGTGAATGGAATTGTGCTTTTAATTTGAGTTTCTGTTTGTTTATTATTGGTGTATAGAAATGCGATTGTCTTTCACACATTTATTTTATACCCTGAGACTTTGCCAGAGTCCTTTATTAGTGCAAGGAGGTTTTTGATAGACTCTCTTGGGTTTTCAAGTTATAGAATCATGTCACATGCAAAGAGGGATAACTTGATTTCCTTTTTTCCTATTTGGATACCCCTGATCTCCTTCTCTTCTCTGATTGCTCTAGCTAGAACTTCCAACACTATGTTGAACAGTAGGTGTGAGAGTGGGCATCCTTGTCTTATTCCAGTTTTCAGGGGAAATGTTCCAATTTCTGTCTGTTAGCAGTATGTTGGCTGTGGGTCTCTCATAGATGGCTCTTACTATTTTGAGGTATGTTCTATCTATGCCTAGATCTTCGAGGGTTTTTATCAAGAAGCGGTGCTGTATTTTATCAAGAGCTTTTTCTGCATCTAATGATATAACCATGTGGGGTTTTTTTATATTTGTTGATTTTTTTAATTACATTTATGGTCTTATAAATGTTGAAGCAGCTTTGCATCCCAGGTATGAAGCCTACTTGGTCATGGTAGATGATTTTTGAAGTATGTGTTTTATGTACATATTGAGTGCATTTTAAATGGCTTAGTTCTATTATATACAATTTATTTTTTTATATTTTTTATTTTAATCAATATTTTTTATTATGATTTTGTGGGGTACAGTTAAGGGTTAGGTGTACAATTACGTTTCATTCAGGCACCCTGTTGATAAGAGGTGTTTCCCCATCCCCAGACAGATATTTGCAACTGTTAATCCCCCCCCCATAGTTTCCCAGTACCGTCAGTCATTTTCTTATACTATTGCATTGGATGTTCAAGGTCCATTATATGAGTGAGAACATGTGATACTCGGATCTTTGTTTCTGTGAGAGGTCTCTCAGTATTATAGACTCTAGTTCCATCCAGGTTGCTGAGAAATTCATGATTTTGTTCTTTTTTATGACTGCATAGTATTCCATCATGTATATGTACCACATTTTTTAATCCAGTCCTCTTTTGATGGGCAGTATGGTTGTTGTTTCCAGGTTCTTGCTATTGTGAACAATGCTGTGATAAACATACGTGTGCAGGTATCTTTTTTATAGAGTGATTTGAGGTCTTCAGGGTATATTCCCAGTAGGGGGATTGCGGGGTCATATGGAAGGTCGATTTTTAGAGCTTTTAGGAATCGCCACACTGCTTTCCACTGAGGTTGCACTAGTTTACACTCCCACCAACAGTGTAGAAGTGTTCCCTTTTCACAACACCCTCTCCAGCAGCTGTTATTTTTTTGAGTTGTTGGTTATTGCCATTCTGACTGGAGTTAGGTGGTATCTCAGTGTGGTTTTGATTTGCATCTCCCTGATGATTAGTGAGTGAGCATTTCTTCATGTGTTTGTTGGCTGCTTGGATGTCTTCTTTTGTGAAGTGTCTGTTCATATCTTTTGCCCATTTTATAATGGGGTTGTTTGTTTTTTCTTTTCAGCACATTTGAGTTCCTTATAGATCCAGGATGTTAAGCCTTTGTCAGACCTAGAGTTGGCAAATACTTTTTCCCATTCTGTAGGCTGTCTCCCTGCTCTCTTGATGGTTTCTTTGACTTTGCAGAAGCTTGTCAGTTTAATAAGGTCCCACTTGTCTATCTTCTCTCTTATGACCTGTGGGTTTCGGGTTTTGTTCAGGAATTGGATGCTAGTTCCGATTTCCTTGAGGGTATTTCCTTCCTTTTCTAAGGTTCTTATGGTTTGAAGTTTTACATTTAGGTCTCTGATCCATTTGGAGTTAACCTTTGTGCATGGGGATAGATAGGGGTCCTGTTTCAATCTTCTGCATGTGGTCAGCCAGTTTTCCCAGCACCATTTACTGAATAGGTTCTCCTCTCCCCAGTGGTAGGTGGTGGGGGCTTTGTGAAAGATGAGTTGGTTGAGAAATTCAGGTTTTGCTTCTGGAATCTCAATTCTATTCCATTGATCTATACGCCTGTTCCTGTACCAATACCAAGCTGTTTTGATGATTGTAGCTTTATAGTAAAGTTTGAAGTCTGGTATTGTGATACCACCTGCTTTTTTTTTTTTTTTTTGCTGAGGATTGTTCTGGCTATTCTTGGACGTTTGTGTTTCCATATGAATTCCTGTGTTGTTTTTTCCAGGTCTGAGAAGAATGTTGCTGGTAATTTGATGGGTATTGCATTAAATTTGTAGATTGCCTTAGGTAAGATGGACATCTTCACAATGTTGATTCTTCCAATCCATGAGCATGGGATATTTTTCCACTTGTTTGTGTCATCTTTGATTTCTTTGAGCAATGTTTTGTAATTTTCATTGTAAAGGTCTTTCATGACTCTGGTTAGGAAGATGCCAAGGTATTTCTTTTGTGTGTGTGTGTGGCTATTGTGAATGGAATTGTGTTTTTTATTTGGGTTTCTGTTTGTTTATTATTGGTGTAGAGAAATGTGATTGCCTTTTGTACATTTGTTTTGTATCCTGAGACTTTACCAAAGGCCTTTATCAATGTACAGAGGCTTTTGACAGATTCTCTTGGGTTTTCGAGGTATACAATCATATCATCTGCAAAGAGAGATAACTTGACTTCCTCTTTTCCTATTTGGATACCCCTAATTGCCTCCTCTTCTCTGATTGCTCTAGCCAGGACTTCCAATACTATGTTGAACAGGAGGGGTGAGAGTGGGCATCCTTGTCTAGTTCCAGTTTTCAGGGGAATTGGTTCCAATTTTGTCCATTTAGGAGTATGCTGGCTGTGGGTTTTTCGTAGATGGCTTTTACTATTTTGAGGTATGTTCCCCGTATGCCTAGATGTTCAAGGGTTTTTATCAAGAAAGGGTGCTGGATTTTATCAAAAGCTTTTTCTGCATCTAATGATATGATCATGTGGTTTTTGTTTTGACATCTGTTGATGAATTTAATTACATTTATGGTTTTACGAATGTTGAACCAGCCTTGCATCCCAGGAATGGAGACTACGTGGTCATGGTGGATGATTTTTGAGATGTATTGTTGAATCCGGTTTGCTAGGATCTTGTTGAGGATTTTAGCATCTATGTTCATCAAAGATACTGGCCTGTAGTTCTCTTTCTTTGTTGGATCTTTACCTGGCTTGGGTATCAATGTGATGTTGGCTTCGTAAAATGATTTGGGGAGAGTTCCATCTTTTTCAATCTCCTGGAATACCTTCAGTAGGATTGGTATCAGCTCCTCCTTAAATGTCTTGTAGAATTCTACTGGAAAGCCATCTGGACCAGGGCTTTTTTTTGGTAGGAAGTTTTCTTATTATGCAGTTGATTTCCTTGATTGCTATTGGTCTATTTAGGGTCTCAATTTCTTCTTGTTCCAACCTAGGTAGGTTGCGTGATGTCAGAAAGTCCTCCATTTCCTTAAGGTTTTCAAGTTTGTTTCCATACAAGTGTACGCAGTAGTCTCTAACCATCTTTTGTATTTCTTCAGGGTCAGATGTGACTTTATCTTTTGTGTTTCTGATTGTGCTTATTTGTTTTTTTTCTCATTTTTTCTTGGTCAGTCTCGCTAGGAGACCATTGATCTTGTTTATCCTTTCGAAGAACCAGCTTTTTGTTTCATTGGTTTTTTTGTATTATCTTCTTGTCTTCTATGTCCTGAATTTGGGCTTTTATTTTAGTGATCTGGATTCTTCTGCTGAAATTAGGGTTTGTGTGGTCTTGCTTTTCCAGCTTCTTTAGGTGGCTTGTTAGGTTGTGAATTTCTCTTCTTTCCATTTTCTTCATGTGTGTTTGTAGGGATATAAATTCCCCACTTACTACAGCTTTCAGGTCATCCCAGAGATTTTGGTAAGATGTTTCTTCATTTTCATTTGTTTCCAGGTATCTTTTGATCTCTGTTTTGATTTTACCATTGACCCAGGAGTTGTTTAGCATCATGTTGTTTAGTGTCCATGTCTTTGTGAGTTTTGGGGGGACTTTGTTGGTGCCAATGTTTATTTTTATTCCACTGTGGTTCGAGAAGGTGCTTGGTAGAATTTTGGCCCTTTTAAATTTGCTTATGCTTGATTTATGGCTGAGTATGTGGTCGATCTTAGAATATGTTCCATGTGGTGATGAGTAGAATGTGTATTCTGTGGTCTTTGGATGGAGTGTTCTGTAGGTATCAATTAAGTCCATTTGGTCCCAAGTCACACTGAAGTTCCGGATCTCCTTGCTGATTTTTTGTCCTGATGATCTGTCTAGGGTTGTGAGTGGGGTATTAAAGTCCCCAGTTATGATGGTGTTAGCATCAATATCTTTCTTTAGTTTTCCTAGAAGTTGCTTTATGAAAGTTGGCTCACCTATGTTGGGTGCATATATGTTTAGGATAGATATTTCTTGTTGATGGATTGAGCCTTTTATCATTATGTAGTGGCCTTCTGTATCTTTTTTGATTTTTAATAGCTTGAAGGATATTTTGTCTGAAATTAAGATCGCTACTCCTCCTTTCTTTTGTATTCCGTTCGCCTGAAAGTTTGTTTCCCAGTCTCTTACTTTGAGTCTGTGGGTGTCCTTTCAAGTGAGGTGAGTCTCTTGAAGGCAATAGATTGTTGCCTGATGATATTCTATCCATTTTGCCATTCTATGTCTTTTCAGTGGTCCATTTAGTCCATTCACATTTAGGCTAATAATTGAAATGCAAGAGTTGATTCCTGTCATAAGGTTCTTACAGAGTTGTTCCTGTTTGTTTGTTGTCTTTCTTTGGGTTTTGGAGTTGGTTCATGTGTGTTTTTAATCTTTTGCCTGTACTCTTGTGAAGAATGTTGTTGTTCTTTCTTCTTTTTCTTCTGTGTTCAGTACTTTCTTAAGTGTTTCTTGTAGAGGTGGTCTGGTGGCAGCGTAGGTTCTTAGGGATTGGATATCTGGAAAAGATTTCAATTCTCCCTCACTGATGAAGCTTAGTTTGGCTGGGTAGGTTATTCTTGGTTGAAATTGTTTATCTTTTAGAACTTTGAAGATAGGGCTCCAGGCTCTCCTAGCCTGGAGGGTTCCTGTAGATAAGTCTGCTGCTATTCTAATTGGTCTTTCATGGTAGGTAGTGTGACCTTTTTCTCTTGTTGCCTTTAGGATTTTTTCTTTTATACCTACTTTGTTTAGGCGAATTTTTATGTGTCTGGGAGTCGGTCTTCTCATTTGTTGTCTTGCAGGGATTCTCTGAATCTCTTGTGTTTGAATTTTTTCATCCTAGATGAGATGAGGGAAGTTTTCTTAAATGATTTTGTGAAATATTTGTTCCAGTGTGGCTTCTGTTTCTCTCTCTGCCTCAGGAAGCCCAATTACTCTTAGGTTTGGTCTCTTGAAGTGATCATTCATCTCTTGCAGGTTTTGTTCTGTCTTTTTGAGCTTCTTTTCTATGCTTTTGACAGTTTGGGTTAATTCTGTGTTTTGGTCTTCGAGCTCTGAGATTCTTTCTTCTGCTTGGCTGATTCTGCTTTCCATGCTTATTAGTCTGTTATTCATTTCCATCACAGTATTCTTTACTGCTGTCATTTCTGACATCAGCTCCTTCCTATTTTCCTCTTGTCTCTCCTCAATTTTTTTAATTCTCTCCATTATTGTCTTGATGTCTGGGCTTGTTGCATGTAACCAGTCATTCTGGGGGCTCTTCATTGTTTGTGTTCCAGAATCTGTTTTCTCAGTGTCTGATCTCCCAGGGGCCTGTGTGAGACCTATATTCTTCTTTTGGTTTTTCTTCATTTGTGTGGTTTTTTTCCCCCTACCTACTTTTTCCTTTCCTCCATGTCACCGTCTTCTTTAATTCTGTTATTCAGGGGTAAAGGGATTGGTTTTACTTTTGTTTGTTCAATCTCCTATTCTTTATGTATGCCATCTTACTTTGTTCAATTCTGGAGTTGCACTGTAGGTTGGAGGTGGTCCTTTTTGCAGTTTTGAGATTTACTTAAGGGGGAGCTGTGATTCAAAATCTATCTGCAGGTCCTGGTATTTGCTGACAGGTGTGTGAATAATCTGGAACCCACTTCCCACTGCCTTGGAATCTGTCCATGCAGTGGGTCTGTAGGTTTACTCCCTGAAATAAAATGTGATTAGCAGAGGGGACAGAATGGAGCAGACAGTGGATTGAAGAGGGGGGTGGAGAGATAGAGGAGTAAGGGCGGAAACAAATGAGTGTGCCAACAAATAGAGAGAGAGGCCTATACTGAAACAGATAAAGATAATAGACCACAGCTACAGATGAACCAACTCTCACACAAACAAAAATAAAACATATAGTGTTGCTAACATACCAGCTATCCAACCACCTTATTAGTGTACTGTTCCTCTATACAAAGATATGGTTTACAGAGAGAAGAAAAGAGAAGAAAGGAAGTGGAAAAAAGAAAAAAAGGAACAATACAGTAGGAATAGAATTAAGTCATTAAACTAACAGAATCAGTGAAGCACACTCTGAGACATTTCGTTTAAGTCCAATGTCCTTTCAGGTCTGATTTCTAGTTTTCTTTTCAAGCTGGTAAATTAGTTTGCAGTTAGGGTCAGTTGCCCCTGGTCTGCTGTGAAGGACAGTTCAGATCACCCTCTGTTTACCACTCTGTCCTATGTCTTTATCAAGCTTTTTTCTCCCGTTTCGGTGTTGTTACCTTGAATTGCCAGCAGGTGGTGCTATATCAGCTGCTCACCCTAGAGGGGGTGGGACCAGACAGGGACAGCAGAGGCTGAAGATGGCAAGATGGCTGCCTGCCTCATGGCAGACGGCAGGAGACTTACGGTGGGTAGGACGTCTCGGTCGCAGGAAAGGTGGCATCGATCCCAGCAGATCTTCCCTGAAGGGGCTTCAAGGACTGAAGTTGTGGATCACCTCCGGCCCGGGTGGTGAGATGTGCTACCGGCGGCGGTGGCGGTGGCTGCGGCAGCTGCGGCGGCTACGGCGGCTGCGCTGCAATGCTATATACAATTTATACTTCAGTAAAATATATTCAAAAATTATTTTAAAATATCACTTGCCTTTAAATTTGTGAAAAGAATTAGACTAAATCTGGGTAAGAATTGAGAACAGAAATGGGTAGAGGTTATGGAAAAGCAGATATCTTCTTTATATCCAGTCATGAATTGCTTAACAATGGGCATATTTTCTGAGAAATATGTTGTTAAGCAATTTAGTCATTGTGGAAACATAGAGTGTGCTTACACAAACTTTCACTATACAGCCTACAACACACCTAGGCTACGTGGTATAGCAGTTTCCTGTTACTGCCAATCCTTTTCTTATAGTATTATAATTGTTCAAGGTCTGCTTATGAGTGAGAACATATGGTACTCTGTTCTTTGTTTCTGTGGTAGATCACTGAACATGGTAGAGTTATCTCCTATGATAACATGTTTTCTTCTGAATACACCTCCTGAAGGACCTAACTGAGGCTGTTTTACAGTTAACATTTTTTTAATAAGTAGGAATACACTCCAAAATAATTATAAAAATATAGTATAGCAAATACATAAACCAGCAATATATTTGTTTATTAACATTATCAAGTATTATGTACTGTACATAATTGTACGTGCCATACTTTTATACCACTGGTAGCACAGTAGGATTGCTTACAACAGCATCACTACAAACATGAGGAATGTGTTGTGCTACAATATTACAGTGGCCATGACATCCTAGGCAATAGGAATTTTTTAGCTCCCCTATAATCTTATGGCACCACCATCATATATATGGTCTGGCGTTTACTGAAATATCATTATGGGGCACATGACTAAACAAATGATAGCAAACATAGCATCTAATATCTAATGCAATATCACTGAGTTCTTACTACAAACCGGTCATTCTTCTAAACCATTATCATGTATTATCTGAACTGACACTCACACAATAGCTCTAATCTTTGGTACTTTATTATTCTCATTTTAAAGAAGAGGAAACTAAAGATTAGTTTCACAACTTTCCTAATGCCTTACATAGGAAAGTAGTAGATTGTAAGGTATACATTCCATTCTGAGAGCAAAAGTTATTAATCAGTATGCTATAGTGATAAATAGAGTTTTTCATGATTATAACTGACTGCCACTTCAAGTAATCACCTCCACTTCCTGGAAGTATCTGGGCAGGTATTGAGGAGCTATCTATCAAATCAATTATTGAGCAAGAGTCAGCAAAAATAAGGTCAGTTGCTAAATGAGGTCCTATCTGGTTTTGCAGTTGTTGTTTTTAAATTGAGATATAATTAACACACCGCAAAATTTATGCTCTCAAAAAGATGCTCAATTTAGTAGTTTTTAGTATATTCACAAGTTTATACAACTATCATCACTATCTAATTCCAGAATATTTTCATCGCACCCAAAAAGAAGCTCCATATTCACTAGCACTCACTCTTCATTAGCCTCTTGTCTCAACTCCTGGCAATAATTAATCTACTTTCTATCTCTGTTTATTCTTGACATATCACAAAAATTAAATCATACAATATATGACTTTTTACTTAGAACGTTTTCAAGATTTATTCAGGTTGTAGCATTTATCAATATTGTATTCTTTTTCTTTCTTTTTTTTTTTTTTTTTTTTGAGTTGGAGTCTCACTTTGTCACCCAGACTGGAGTGCAGTGGCCACTCCCAGTCACCGCAGCCTCGCCTGCTGGGCTCCGGCGATCCTTCCACCTCAGCCTTCCAAGTAGCTAGAATTACAGGCGCGCACTACCACTCCTGGCTGATTTTTGATTTATTGTAGAGATGAGGTCTTGCCAAGTTGCCCAGGCGGGTCTTGAAACTGTGGGCTCAGGCAATCCACTTACCTCAGCCTCCCAAAGGCACAGGATTACAGGCTGAGCCACCCAGCCCGACTGTATTCTTTTTCAAATCTGAGTAAGTCTATTGTTTGGATATACCACGTTTGTTTATCCATTCATCAGTTGATGGGTATTCAGGTTGTTTCTACTTTTTAACTATTATGGAAATTATTAAAGTGCTATAAACTTTCATGTAGAAATTTTAACTTGAACATATGTTTTCAATTCTCTTATGTGTAACATAGGAGTGGGATTGTTGGGTCATAAGCTAA
The DNA here is from genome assembly GCA_027257055.1 of Cephalopachus bancanus. NCBI lineage: Eukaryota > Metazoa > Chordata > Mammalia > Primates > Tarsiidae > Cephalopachus > Cephalopachus bancanus. The sequence continues at coordinate 197,296 of JAPVLO010001192.1, forward strand.
TGAGAAACTGCCAAATTGTTTTCCAAAATGACTGCAAAATTTTATATTACCCTGAGCAATACATGAGGATTCCAGTTTCTCCACATCTTTGCTGACATTTATTGACATTTATTATTGTTCATCTTTTTTATTACAGTTATCCTAGTGGTATAGTAATATCTCATTGTGTTTTAATTTGCACTACTCTGCTCGGTGGGTGGCTCATGCCTATAATTATTCCCAGCACATTGCGAGGCTGAGGTGAGAGGATTGCTTGAGCCCATGGGTTTGAGACCAACTTAGGCAACTTGGCGAGACATCATCTCTGCAATAAATCAAAAAATTAGCTGGGCATGGTCACGCACGCCTGTAGTTCCAGCTACTTGGAAGACTGAGGCAAAAGGATTGCCTGAGCCCAGCAAGTCGAGAGTGCAGTGGTCATGAGCAGTGTGCCACTGACCTCCAGCCTGCGCTACAGAGTGAGATTCTGACTCAAATAAAAATTGCACTGCTTTGATGAATAATTATGTTGAGTATCTGTTCATGTACATATTGATCATCTTATTTGGATTAATGTTTATTCAAATAATTTACAGCTTTTAATTGGGTTGGCTATTGGGTTTTTGTTGTTGTCGGTAAGTTCTTTGTAGATTCTCAATACTTGACCTTTATCAGAGATATGATTTGCAAATGGTTTCAATCATTCTGTAGTGCTTTTTTCTCCAGTTTTTTGAGAATATTCTTTGATGCACAAGCATTTTTAATTTTTCTGAAGTTTATTTTTTGGTTGCATATGTTTTAGATATCATATCTAAAAAAAATTATTGCCTAATCTAGGTCACAAAAAATTTACATCTATAGGTTTTAGGAAGCTTATAAATTTAATTCTTACATTTATATTTTTAATCTAGTTTAAGTTAATTTTTGTATATGGTAAGAAGTAGGCATTCAACCTCTTTGTTTGTATGTTGTTATCTAATTGTCCCAGAATCATTGTTAAAAAGACTGTTTTTTATCCACTGCATTGTCATGATGCTCTTGTTGAAAATTAATTGACCATATAAGTTAATTTCTAACATTCAATTATATTCCATTGATCTATATGTCTATCTTTATGCTGGCAGCACAATTTTCATTATAGTAACATTGCAGTAAGTTTTGGAATTAGGAAGCGTGAATCTTCCAATTTTGTTCTTCCTTTTCAAAGATGCCCTTGCTATTCTGAATCTCTTGCATTTAAATATGACTTTAGAATCTTCTTATAAACTTCTGTAAAATGCCAGCTCTAATTTTGATAAAAATTGTACTCAATATCTAGATCATATTGAGGATTGTTGCCATCTTAATAATATTAAGTATTCTAATCTAGAAACACAAGATATTTGCCATTTATTTAGGTTTGTTTTTTGGAAAAAAGAAATAAACTATCTTTATTTGCAGATGATGTAATCATCTATGCAGAAAATCCCAGAGTATCTTTGGAAAAGCTTTTGAAACTCATAATTAAGCTTAGTAATATGTAGCAGAACACAACGTCAACATAAAAAAAAATCAATTACATTCCTATAAATGAGCAATGAACAGATAAAAATTAAAGTTTAAAAATTATTGCAGATTATAGTAGCGCAAAAAGTATAAAAAACTTGGATATAAATCTAACAAAATTTATGTAAGATTTTTCATGCTAAAAGCTACAAAACATTGATAAGAGAAATTAAATAAAGCTATTTATGTTTTGGGCTTTTTTTTGCTGTGTTTCAATGATGCCTTTTGGTTTTCATTGTATAAGTCTTGCATATATTTTGTTTAGAGTCATTCTTGTTTTTTTTTTTTTTGAGTTGGAGTCTCACTCTGTCGCCCAGACTGGAGTGCAGTGGCTGCTCCCGGCCACCACAGCCTCGACCTGCTGGGCTCCGGCGATCCTTCCGCCTCAGCCTTCCCAGTAGCCGGAATTACAGGCATGCACTACCAGCCTGGCTGATTTTTTGATTTATTGTAGAGATGAGGTCTCGCTGCCCAGGCAGGTCTCGAACCCGCGGGCTCAGGCAATCCACTCACCTCAGCCTCCCAAAGGCGCGGGATTACAGGCTGAGACACCGAGCCAGGTTTAGAGTCATTCTTAATATTTTGCTCTTTTTCATACTGTTGTAAATGGATTTTAAGTTAAATTTCTAATATTTTATTGCTAATGTATAGAAATGCAACTGATTTTGGTATATTGATCTTGTATGTTGCACCTTGCAATATTGCTGAAGTCATCTGTAATCTCTAACCTTTTGTGTGTGCGTGTGTATTCCTTAGAATTTTCTATGTACAGATAATAGCATCTTCAATATAGATAGTTTTACTTTATCCTTTCCAGTGCAGATGCCTTTTATTTATGTTTCTTGTCAAATTGCCCTGGATAGAACCTCCAATACAGTGTAGAATAGAATGGCAAGAGAAGATATTTGTGTCTTGTTACTAATTATAAGATTAAATATTGTGTTGTAGAAAAATGCATGAAATTAGATATTTGTTTTTCACAGATGCTCCCTGTGGGTTTGAGGGAATTCCTTTCTATCTTTCTATTCTTAATTTACTGAGAATTTTTATTCTGAAAGGGTGTTGATCTTGTCAAATACCTTTTTAAAAAAATAATGTTTATTGATTTAATCATTTATTTTTGTCTTTTTTTCTATTAATATGTTGTATTACAGTGGTTAATTTTTATATGTTGAGCAAAACTTGCATTTCTAGAATAAATCCTATTTGGTCATGTATGTTACTTTTGATATGTTGATAGATTCAATTTGCTAGTATTTTCTTGATGGTTTTTACATTTTACTAATTAAATAAATTGGTTTGAAGTTTTTTTTTCTTCTGATGTCATCAGCTGGGTTTGGTATCAAAGTAATATTGAACTCATAGAATGAGTTGACAAATGTTTTCTCTTCTTCCATTCTCTAAAATAGCTTGTGAATAATTGGTTTTACTTTTTGAAATGTTTGGTAGAAATAACCAGGAAAAGTCATTTGATTCTGGGCTTTCTTTTGGTAGAAAGTTAAAAAATTTTTAACTCCCTTTATTGATATAGAACTATTTTGATTCTTCTTGATTCAGTTTCAGTAGTTTGTCTTTCTAGAAATTTGCCCATTTCATCTAAATTGCACAGTTTGTTGGTATAAAATTGTTCATAGTATTTTCTTATAATCATTTTTATTTTTGTAAGGTTGATAGTAACATCCCTGATTTTATTCCTGATTCTAGTAATGTGAGTTTTCTCTCTTTACACTCTCTCTCTCCCTCTCCCTCTATCTTATTTCCTTCATTCAATTTCCTTTGTCTTTAGTTATCTCTTTGTTGTCTAACACCTTAAGGTGGAAAGTTAGGTTATTGATTTGAGATCTTTCTTCATTTTTAATGTAGGTGTTTTCAGCTATATATTTGACTCTAAGTACAGCTATAACTTGATTTTGAATTTTATTTAAGTCAGAAAATATGCTTTGTATGATTTAAATTCTATTAAATGTATTGAAAATTATTTTATAATCTAATATTTTGCTCTATTTTCAAAAACATTCTGTGTGCGCTTGAGAAGAATGTGGATTTTTGCTGTTGTACGCTGGAGTGTTCTATAGATTTGTTAGGCCTAGTTGCTTTTATTGTCTTTTTAAGCCTTTTTCTTTATTACTCTTCTGTCTAGTTCTAATCATCATTATAAGTGGAGTGCTGAAGTCTCCAATTATTATGTTGAATTGTCTATTTCTCCCTTCAAACCTGCCAGTTTTACTTCAGTCATTCTGGGGTTTTGCGTTTAGGTTATATGTGTTTATAATTATTACAACTTCTTAACGTGCTAATCTTTTTATCATTATAAAATATTCCTTATTGTTTCCAGTAACAATTTTTGTCTTAGAGTCTATTTTGTTTGCTATTAGCATTGCCATTTTAGGTTTCTTTTTCTTTTTTCTTTTTTTGAATTGGAGTCTCACTCTGTCGCCCAGACTGGAGTGCAGTGGCCACTCCCGGCCACCGCAGCCTCGACCTGCTGGGCTCCGGCAATCCTTCCACCTCAGCCTTTCAAGTAGCTGGAACTACAGGCATGCGCTACCACGCCCGGCTAATTTTTTTATTTATTGTAGGGATGAGGTGTCGCCAAGTTTCCCAGGTGGGTCTCGAACCTGCAGGCTCAGGCAATCCACTCACCTCAGCCTCCCAAATGCGCGGGATTACAAACTGAGCCACCAAGCCCGGCTCATTTTAGGTTTCTTTTGACTGATTTCTCTATGGCATATAATTTTCCCTCCTTTTACTTTTAACTTATTTGTATTTTTGAGTTTACACTACAATGTGTCTCTTGTAGAAAACATATCATATTTTTAAAAATTATTTTTTCCAAGCTCTGGTTTTTGATTGGAGTGTTGGATTTATTTACATTTAATGTAATTATCTATAAATAGGATTTACATATTCCATTTTTATTTTTTCTATGTCTAGCTTTTTTTTCTCTTCTTCCATTGCTATTCTCTGTTCTGTTAAATAGATATTTTCAGTGCATTATTTTAATTTTCTTGTCATTTGTTTTAGTGTGGTTTCTAAAGCTATTGTATTAATTGCTATGGAGATTGTAACTGACATTTTAACTTATAACACTTTAGGTCAAAATAATTCCAATTTAATTTCAATAATATACAAAAACTTTTTTCCTATACATCTCCATTTTACTACCTCCCATTGTGCTATTACACTCATGGAAATTAATTTTTCTCATAGAAATTAATACATTCTGTATTCATCAACATGGTTTTTATAACTATGGCTTTATGCAGTTGTCTTTTATATCACATAAGAGAAGAAACATGTCACAAGTAAGAATATATTTATATTGTCTCTTATACCTACCTATTGTTATTTTTAGCAGGGCTCTTCATTTATTCATGTGGGTTGAAGTTATTGTATAGAGAGCTTTCATTTGATCCAGATTTAAATTATGATCTGTTGTCACTTGTTTTCAACCTGAAGTACTTTCAGTATTTTCTTTTTCTTTTTCTTTCTTTCTTTCTTTCTTTCTTTTTTTATTTATTTATTTTTTTTTTGTAGAACTGGTCTACCACCAATAAACTTTATTTTTCCAAGAATGTCTTAAGTGCTTCCTTATTTTTTGAAATATAGTTTTGCTAGATATAGAATTTTTGGTTGAGAATCTTTTTCCTTCAGTACCTTAAATATATCATCCCACTGTCTCTGGCCTTCATGGCTTCTGATGACAAAACAGATATTAAATTTATTGAGTCTACCTTGTGCATTATGAGTCACTTCTCTCTTGCTGTTTTCAAGATTATTTATCTTTGGCATTCAACCACTTGAATGTAATGTATTTCTGTAGATCTCTTTGAGTTTTTCTTAATTAAAGTTTGCTGACCCCCTTGGAAAAATTTATTAAGGTTTTCCATAAAATTTGGAAAAATGTTGACCATTATTTATTCAGATAGTCTTTATGTCCATTATTCTGTCTCTTCTCTTTTTATGGGTTTTGTATTATATACATGTTGTTCTCCTTAATGATGTCCCACAGGTCTCTTATTTGTTTTTCTTTATTCTTTTTTCTTTGTTTCTTAGATTGAAGAAAGATGACCTTTCTTCAAGTTTGCTTATTTTTTCTCTGCCTGCTCAAATTTGTTGTTGAACTCTTTTAATAATTTTTCACTTCTCTTATTATACTTTTCAACTCAAAAATTTCTACTTGTTTTTATTCTTAATTTTTAAAATTAAAATTCAATTTCATGATACATTATTCTTGTTTTTTTATTAATTCTTTAGACTTTTTAAAAAGTCCTTTAGACAAACTTAAAATAGCTGATTTAGAATTTTCATCTAGCAAGTACAGGGCCTGAGCATTCTCAAGAGAGATTGTATTAATTGTTTCCCCCTGTGTATGAGACACTTTCTTATATCCTTGCTCATCTCATAATTTTTTATTGAAAAATGAACTTTTCAAATAATCTAATGTAGCAACTTTGGGAATCAGATTTTCTCCACTCCCCAGGGCCAGTTGCTGTTGTTGTTATTTATTTGTTTAGCTAGTTGTCTAAAAACTGATTCTGTAGTCTGTATTATTTGTTGGGTGTGACCATTATAATCTTTGCTCAGTTATCTTAGTGGTCATTTGGAGCCAGCAATTCTCTCAGTTGCCAAAGGGCTGTTTGTGCATATTTAGGTTCATATGCAATATTCAGTAAGGCAATTGAAAACTCTAATTTATCTTTCACTTCCTGCTTATGTAATATCTCAAGGTTAGCCGAAAGTGAAAGATTAATGCCATCTCATATCTTACTTGCATATGCACATGGCTATATACATGCATATTACTTTCTACATTCCCCAGAATACATCTGAGCTTTCAAAGTTTCTTTGGTCATCTTTTGTTTGTTTGGTTGTTTGTTTGTTTGTTTGTTTGTTTGTTTTTTGAGTTGGAGTCTCACTCCGCTGCCCATACTGGAGTGCAGTGGCACGCCTGGCCACCACAGCCTCCACCTGCTGGGCTCCGGTGATCCTTCCATCTCAGCCTTCCAAGTAGCTGGAACTTCAGGCACGCGTTACCACGCCCGGCTAATTTTTTTTTTTTTTTAGTTGGAGTCTCACTCGGTCACCCGACTGGAGTGCAGTGGCCGCTCCCCGGGCCCCGCAGCCCCGCCTGCTGGTCTCCCCGATCCTTCGCCCCAGCCTTCTGAGTAGCCAGAATTACAGGCATGTGCTACCACGCCCCGCTGATTTTTTTTATTTTTTTGTAGAGATGAGGTCTCGCTGCCAGGGGGGTCTCGAACCCCCGGGGTCAGGCAATCCACCCCCTCAGCCTCCAAAGACGCGGGATTACAGGCTGAGCCACCGAGTCCGGCTTTCGGCAAATTTTTGATTTGTTGTAGAGATGAGGTCTCACCAAGTTGCCTAGGTGGGTCTTGAACCTACAGGGTCAGGCAATCCACTCACCTCAGCCTTCCAAAGCACTGGGATTACAGGCTGAGCCACCGAGCCCGGCTTCTTTGGTCATCTTAATTCCCAGATTGTCCTTTTAAGTTTTTTGGATGGTTTATCTCAGGCAGTCATGAAGTTAATAAATTTCCTCTATTTTTTTGGGCAAAAAGCCTCAAGGAAAAAGATTTTTCACACTGGGCAAGCTTCATGTCTGGTCAAGTAAAGATGGCTTTGCAAGTGGAGCCCACCAGGTAAAAGAGGTTAAATGATGACAATTCCCTGGGATCAAACTTTGAAGAAACTCTAGCTCCTTTGTGCCCCCTAACTGTGGATCTACTGGTTTTCACCAAGATTGAGGGCTACTAGTTTTCAAGGTTACTGTGGAGATAGAGGAGGGGAGAAATTGGAATAAGGCAAGTTAAAATGCCATAAATCTTCCTGTTTTCACTAAGGCTCAACTCTTTTTTATTTTTCTAGATAAACATTCTTCAGATTGTTGCAAAGATTTTAGTGAATTTCCATAGTTCTGAGAAAAATTGATTTGTACCTGTTTTTTCATTGATTTATGAATTATCAGATATTTTTACTCCACAATTTTTGCTGAACTCATTCTATTTTTATGAATAATGCTTCATTGGGACATAACTGTATTCATTCATGTGTTAGCTGTATACTATTTCATATTACAACAGCAAAGCCTAACATTCATGACAGAGACTGTATGCTTTACAAAACTTAAAATATTTATTATCTGGTCCTTTACAGAAAAAGTGTACCAAAATATATTATATAAGACATTGTAAAATATTGTGTTGAAAGTTAGACTGGGACAACCCCTTCGGGTTCCTTCCCACTGTGGGAGCTTTTCTGTCCTTTTAATAAATCCTGCTTTCAAAAAGAAAAAGAAAGTTAGACTACTTCAGTTGCTCCTAACCTGAATTATCATCAGAGTCACTTGTGATGCTTGCTTAAAACTTAAATTTGAACACCCTACACTCAGAAGTCTGATTCAGTAGTAGTACTGCTTTGAAACTTCTCTCTTCGGCTTACACATAGCTGCCTCTTCACGTGGTTGTTTCTCTGTGGACACTGTATTTTGTTAAGATGCTTTAGAAATTCTAACGCTGACAATTCTATGATTGTCAAACACATATTTTTACAATATTTTACTAATATTTCCTCTCAAGGGCCCAGGCTTACTCAATTTTTTACTTGATTGACAGATCACAAGAAGTCTCAAGGCCCTACTTAAGATTATAAAGTGTTATTTTTTAATATAGAAATTATAAGTTTCTAATTGATAAAATTTGCAGTAGAGGCTCTCTTTTTAAAGATTTGTCACATGTTTATGGCATAAGCATAATTGCTGGATTTGAGGAATGAGCAATAACCAACAAAAAGACTTATTTATATATGAGAAAGGACTACTCAAGATGATCTATTCTCTTATCTGAAGACCTTTTCCAATACCTCTTGTTTCTAAAAGTTTTTACAATAAAGTTGACTAATTTTAGGGCATTATTGAACTACATTTATACCTTAAAAGAGGCAATCTAATTATTTAAACACATCCTAAAAGGCCCCAGAATTACTCTTTCAGTTAAATATCAAATAGCTCTAAGTGCCTGGCACTTCGTTCTTGTTAAGTGTCTGCAGATGCAAGTTTGGAAGAGAAGGAAAAAAACAAAATAAAAATGCTGTTCTGTTAAGATACGGA
>JAPVLO010001193.1:0-146480 GCA_027257055.1 Cephalopachus bancanus
CGCCTGGCTTCCGGCTGCCTGGCAGGCTCGGCGGAAGGGCGGCTGGCCGGAGCCCAGCAGGTCGAGGCGGTGGCCGTGAGTGCGCCCCGCGCCCCAGCCCGGTCGCGGGGGACCCGACTCGAAAAGAAGAGGAAGAGGAAGGAAAGCAAAGCGCGGGCCCCCGGCAGCTCAGACGCGCCCCGGCTGCCGTTCTGAGGACGCGGAGTCCGGCCGGGCCTCGAGCGCGCCCGCCCGCGGCTCCAGCCCCCCTCGGCCTCTGCCTGGAGGAAGGGCCGGCGGGCGGGCGGGAGGGCCCGGGGCGCGGCGCGGCGGCCGGGCTCGGGGCGAGGCGCCTCTTCCCGCTGCGCGCGCCCTCCTGGGAGCGAGGAGCCCCGCCTCTGCCGCAGAGAGGCCTGACCGGCCCTGGCGGGGCCTCGCCGCCCGCCGGGGTCGCCTCTCGGAGGACATGAGCGGGGTGCGGTGGCCCGCGCCTGCAGCCCCCGCACGCGGGGAGGCGGAGCGAGAGGACTGCCCGAGCCCGCGGCTCGAGGCCCGCCTGGGCAACTTGGCGAGACCCCGCCTCTGCCATAAAAAAAAAGAAGAAGCCGGGCTCGGTGGCTCAGCCTGTCATCCCGCGCCTTAGGAGGCTGAGGTGAGTGGGTGGCCTGAGCCCGCGGGTTCGAGACCCGCCTGGGCAACTTGGCGAGACCTCACCTCCACAATAAATCAAACAATCAGCCGGGCGTGGTAGCGCGCGCCCGTAGTTCCAGCTACTCGGAAGGCTGAGGCGGGAGGATCGCCGGAGCCCGGCAGGTCGAGGCTGCGGGGGCCGGGAGCGGCCGCCGCACTCCGGTCTGGGCGACAGAGTGAGACTCCGACTCAAAAAAAAAAAAGAAAGAAAGTACAGATGAGGCCGGGCCAGTGGCTCATTCCTGCAATTTGAGCACTTTCGGAGGCCAAGGCAAGAGGAATGCCTGGGTTCAGGGGTTCAAGACCAGCCCGGGCAACTTGGCGCGTCTCTACAGTAAGTTAAAAAAATTAGCCGGGTGTGGTGGTGCTCACCTGTGGTTCCAGCTACTTGGAAGGCTGAGATGGAGGAATCATCCGAGCCCAGAAGGTCGAGGCTGTGGTGGCTGTGAGTGTGCCTGGGTGACAAAGTGAGATGCCGACTCAGAAAAAGAAAGAAAAAAGTACAGATGACTTCCCCCCACCCAGAATCTGTAGAGACATATTCTTAACAAACTCCCTTTTGAGAGGCAGGCCCCAGTCTCACTCCCAACTCTGACACCGGTGGTCTCCAAGCCCACTTTCTCCCCCCATACCCTGCTCCCAGACTGTTACCAGCTCTGAATTGGCGCCTGGGTGGTGTCAAAATCACCCTGGTGGGGATTCTGGATGGGGTCCAAGAAGGTTCCGGGAGTTCAGAGCCCCTAACAGGTGGTCCAGTCTGCGGGAGACACCATCTTCCCTGCCTGGTCCCTCTGCCGGCCCCTCCCTGCTGCCTCTGGGCCACTTTGGGGCGTGGTGATCCGCCTGTCACCCGTAGCCATCCGAGGAGCAGTGGGCACTGAGACTGGGGGCTGCGGCGCACTGGGTGCCATGGCCACGGCCAGGGGAGGCCCTGGGATTCCTGACCAGGGCGGCCAGGCCTACGCCAGGGAGGGAGGATCCAGCCTGGGCCACCTCTTCCAGATAGAAGATAGCTGGGTGATTCTGGAAGTGGAACTTCCGCCGAAAGACTAGGCAACAAGAATACAGCAGGCCTGGCAGCTAAGAGATGTGATTTCAAGTCCGCGCTCTGCATCTCTTCTGTGTGTGATACTGGACAAGTGTTCCCCTCTTTGGGCTCCCTGGTGAAATGGAATTGGGGCCTGACCTGTGTCTCTTGGCTGGGAGAGGCTGGGAGGAAGCTTATAGCATCGTGAAGCTTGGGTGGAGGACAAGGGTAGCTTCCGATGAGTGTTTCACTGGCGTGGGATAATTTTATAATTAAAAAATGAGGCCGGGCAAGGGGGGATGGCTCATGCCTGTCATCCCAGCACTTTGGGAGGCCGAGGCTGGAGGACTGCTTGAACTCCAGAGCTTGAGATCAGCCTGGGCAACATAACAAGACCTCGTCTCTATAAAAGACCAAAAAAAGTAGCCACGTGTGGTGGCTTTTATAGTTCTAGCTACTCGGGAGGCTGAGGCGGAAGGATCGACTGAGTCCAGGAGACGGAGGCTGTGGCGAGCTGTGACCACAGCGCTGCCTGTCCAGCCTGGGTGAAAGAGTGAGACGTTGACTTGCAAATTACATGAAATAAATGAAAAACGACTGTAATCAAATAATATGTACATGAATGGGTTTTGGGGACTCAGCTGCCGGTGGGGCTTTTCCGTGCCCCCTCCCCACATAGCTTTCACTACAGGAGAGCAGACACACTTTATTTTATGATTTTTCTTGAGGTGTGAGCCACTGTGTCCGCCCTACAGAGTTCTTAATATTCAGCTCAAACCTGGCCCTGACAGCTATGAAGTTCCTTCTGGAAATACACTGTGTTCTGTCACATATTAGCTTGACAAGTGTATCACACATTCAGAAGCTGGGAAGTAGAATGCTTGACTTGCAAGGCTGCTTTAATTAAAGCCTTGAGTCAGTTGTCTTTGCTGCACAGCAAGCCACCCCAAAATTTAGTGACTGCAGACAACCACCATTCATTTAGCTCATGACCTGCTCCGGGGTTCTTCTGGCGTGGCCTCTGCTTGTCTGATCTCAGCTGGGCTCACCCACGCCGCTTCAGTCGGCTGGTGGACGGGCTGGGCCGGCTGGTCACCCACGTGTGCGATGCGCCTTGCTGCTGGCCGGGGCCACAGAGGGCGGCCTCCCCTCAGCAGGCCGACTAGCCCAGCTTGGCCACAGGGCAGCCGAGAGTCCCAAGAGCTGGAGACGGAAGCTGCAAGGCCTGTGGAGGGCGAGGCTTGGAGGCGACAAGCTCACCCTTGCCACAGGGTCACAGAAAGTAACAAGAAAGCCCCAAGTAAACCGGACGGAGCCGCGAGGTCCTGTGGCCACTTCTGCAAGATACCCTCATCTTGTTTTTTCAAAGCCCAGGCTGAGTGCAGTGGCGCGGTCATAACTCACGATAGCCTTGAATTCTGGGCTCAAGCAATGCTCCTGCCTCAGCCTCCCGGTAGCTGGGACTACGGGTGTATGCCACCATGCCCAGTTAGTTATTTAGTTTTTTTGTAGAGACAAGGCCTCACCATGTTGCCCAGACTGGTCATGAATTTCCGGTCTCAGGCAATCCTCCTGCCTCGGCTTCACAAAGCTCTAAGATTATAGGTACGAGCCACTACATCCAGCGCACTCTCATCTTGACTTAGTTTTTTTTTTTTTTTTTTTTGAGTTGGCGTCTCACCCTGTTGTCCAGGCTGGAGTGCAGTGTCGTGCTCACGGCCACTGCAGCCTTGATCTGCTGGGCTCAGGCGATCCTTCTGCCTCAGCCTTCCAAGTGGTTGGAACTACAGGCATGCGCCACCACACCTGGCTAATTTTTTTTTTATTGTAGAGAGGAGGTCTCGCCAAGTTGCTGGGCTGGTCTCGAACCCATGGGCTCAGGCAGTCCTCTTACTTCAGCATCCCAAAGTGCTGGGATTATAGGCGTGAGCCACCACGCCTGACCTTTTAATTAATTAATTTTTTTTTTGAGTCGGAGTCTCACTCTGTTGCCCAGGCTGGAGTGCAGGGGCACACTCTCGGTCACTGCAACCGCGACCTGCTGGGCTCCGGCGATCCTTCCGCCTCAGCCTTCCAAGTAGCTGGAGCTACAGGCACGTGCCAGCATGTCCGACTAATTTTTTTATTTATTGTAGAGATGAGGTCTCGCCAAGTTGCCCAGGTTGGTCTCAAACCCCTGGGCTCAGGGAATCCTCTCGCCTCGGACTCCCAAAGTGCTGTGAGTATAGGCGTGAGCCACTGTGCCCGGCCTAAATTCATATTTTTAATCGTGGTAAAATACACATAAAAATTTACTCTCTTAACCATTTTTAAAGTGTCCAGTTCTGTGGCATTAAGTCCATTGACACTGGCGGGCGACCATCACCACCATCCATCTCCAGAACGCTTCATCTTGGAAAGCTGCAACTGTCCCCATGAAACGCTGACTCCCCGCTGCTCCCAACCCTCCAGCTCCACCAACTCTGTCCCCATGAAATGCTGACTCCCCGCTGCTCCCAACCCTCCAGCTCCACCAGTCCCCTTTCTCTTTCCAGGAGTCTGGCCACTCTAGGGATCGCACGTAGCTGGCATTGTATACTATCTGCCTTTTTTGTGACCAGCTTATTTCACTGAGCATAATGTCTTCTGAGCCCATCCATGTTGTCGCATCTGTCAGAATTTCCTTCCTTTTTAAGACTGAATCATACTCTTTTTTGGGTTTTTTTGAGCCATGGTCTTACTCTGCCACCCAGGCTGGCGTGCAGTGGCATGATCATGGCTCACCACAGCCTCGACCTGCTGGGCTCAGGCAACCTTTCCACCTCAACCTCCTGAGTAGCTGGGACTACAGGCACATGCCACCACACCCGGCTAATTTTTTAATAGTTTGGTTGAGATGAGGTCTCGCCATGTTGCCCAGGCTGGTTTCAACTCCCGGGCTCAGGTGGTCCTCCCGCCTCCGCTCCCAAAGGCTGGGATTACAGGCATGTGCCACCACGCCCAACTAAATTTTGGTAGCGACAAAGTCTATGTTGGGATTACAGGCGCGAGCTACTGTGGCCCGCCAGGCTTCCTCTTTGTACCACGTTTTGTTTCTCCATTCACCCGACGATCGTTACTTCCATGGTTTAGCTGTCGCGAATACTGCTGTGTGAATACGGTTGTACAGGTATCTCTTCAAGTCCTTTCTTTCAACTCTTTGGGACATATATTCAGAAGTGGAGTTACTGGATCATATGGCAATCCTATGGTTAATTTTAATTCCAGCTAATTTTATGATTTACTGTACAGACGACGTCTCACCAAGTTGCCCAGGCTGGTCTCAAACCCCTGAGCTTAGGCAATCCTCTTGCCTCAGCCTCCCAAAGTACCGGGATTACAGGCTTGAGCCACCACGTCTGGTCCCCATGTTTAATTTTTTTAAAGAACTTCCACACCGTTTTCCACAGCAGCTACACCATTTTACCTTCCCATCAACAGTGCCATCCTAATGCGTATCAGGTGGTATCTCATTGTGGTTTGACTTGCATTTCCCTAATGATTAGTGAAGTTGAACATCTTTTCATGTGCTTACATTGCATTTGGGTTACTTATTTAGAGAGATGGCTACTCAAGTCCTTTGCCCATTTTGTTTTGCTTTTTTTTTTGAGTTGGAGTCTCGCTCGGTCGCCCAGACTGGAGTGCAGTGGCTGCTCCCGGCCACCGCAGCCTCGACCTGCTGGGCTCCGGCGATCCTTCCGCCTCAGCCTTCCGAGGAGCCAGAATTGCAGGCATGCGCTACCACTCCCGGCTGATTTTTTTATTTATTGTAGAGATGAGGTCTCGCTGCCCAGGCGGGTCTTGAACCCGCGGGCTCAGGCAATCCACTCACCTCAGCCTCCCAAAGGCGCGGGATTACAGGCTGAGCCACCGAGCCTGGCTTGCTTTTTTTTTTTTATAGAGTTGGGGGGGGGTCTCACATGTTGCCCAGGCTGGTCTTGAACTCTTGGCCTCAAGCCATCCTCCTGCCTCAGCCTCCACCATGCCTGGCTTCTGCCCCTTTAAAAATATGGCTATTTATTTTTTGCTGTTGTTGTTGAATTGTAGGAGTCCTTTATACATTCTGGATATTAATCCCTTATCAGATATATGACTTGCAAAAAACTTTTTCTTGAGTCAGGGTCTCACTCTGCTGCCCAGGCTGGAGTGCAGTGGCACAATTGTGGCTCACCGCAGCCTTGACCTCTTGGGCTCACGCTATCCTTCTGCCTCAGTCCCCTGAGAAGCTGCGGCTACAGGCGTGCACCACCACGCCCAGCTAGTTTTTTGAATTTTTGTAGAGATGAGGTCTTGCTATGTTGCCCAGGTTGATCTCAAAACTCCTGAACTCAGGCAATCCTCTTGCCTTGGCCTCCCAAAGTGCTGGAGTTACGGGTGTGAGCCACCGCACCTGGCACTTGCAAATATTTCTTCCTGTTTTGTGGGCTGCCTTTTCACTCTGGATTGTGTCTTTTGATGCATGTAAGTTTTTAATTTTGAAGTAGAACAATATATATTTTTTTCTTGTTTTGCCTCATGCTTTTGGTGACATCTGAGCATCTGATTTTAATGATCAACAGAACAAGCATTGTCTGAGCACTTCCCCTTCACAAAGTCACCTCCCCTACCACGAGGGGCCTCAAATTCTGTTCATAGGCCAGGTATGGTGTCTTACGCCTGTAATCCCATCTCTTTGGGAGGCTGAGGCTCAATTGCTTGAGTCCAGGAGTCTGAGACCAACCTGGGCAACATAGTAAGACCTTGTCTCTACAAAAAATACAAAAATTACCTAGGGGTATTGGTGCACGCTTGTAGTCCCAGCTACTCAGAAGGCTGAGGTAGGAGGATTGCCTGAGCCCTGGAGTTTGAGGCTACGGTGAGCTGCCATTAGGCCATTCTGCTCATGCCTGGGTGACACAGTAAGACACTAATTTTAAAAAAGGTTTGCAACCAGCCTGGGCAACATGGTGAGAGCCTGTCTCTACAAAAAATGAAATAAATTAGCCGGGCGTGATGTCACATGCCTGTGATTCCAGCCACTTGGAAGGCTGAGGCAGGATCGCCTGAGCCCAGCAGTTGAGGCTGCGGTGGCCATGAGCACGCCACTGCACTCCAGCCAGCATGACAGAGAGAGACTCTGACTCAAAAAAAAAAAATCTGCTCATGACTGTTGGATCCAGTTGTAGGAGGAATCACGTATGTTGACAACTGCCCTTCTGTGTCGCCTGCCACTGCCACTTCCCACGAGCCCACAGTGTCAGGGATACTGGAGTCAACAGTGGCTGGTTTTCACAAGCTTCTTGGCAACAGTCTGGTGCCACTTTTTACTCCAAGGAGCATAACGATCGTTGTCTCGGCAATTTGGGATATCCCCCACCTTTCATGATGGAACTCATCAGTTTCATTCTAACACGTATTCTTGGAGAAGCGGGATTGGCGGTCGTGGGAATCTGCCAGGGGAAGGGGGCACACCTCACCAGCAAGGGTCCCTGCATAACGAGCCTTTGAATACCTAGCCCCGAATTGTACCGCACATCATTAAAATAAAAAATTAAACATCAAAAAAAATATCAATGCGAAAATAAAAACAAAATAAAATGTATTCTTTTGTGCTTGGTCTGGAAAAAATCTGCTTAGCTTACAGATAAGGGTACTGTGTTTTATTTGAAGTTGACTGGAATATTGTAATATGTCTATCCACTCTTTGACAATGTTCTTGTATAACAGGTAATGCACAGGGGCCCTTGGGAGGTACAACCCACTGGCCCAGGAAAATCCAGTTCTGGGGTTCTTTGTCACAGTCTCCTCTGTCGCCTAGGCTGGAGTGCAGGGGCATGATCACAGCTCGCTGCAGCTTTGATCTCCTGGGCCCAGGTCATCTTCCCGCCTCAACCTCCTTAGTAGCTGGGACCACAGGCACGCACCACAATGTCTGACTATTTTTTTGATTTTGTTGTAGAGACGAGGTCTCGCTATGTTGCCCAGGCTGGTCTCAAACTCCTGGACTCAAGCAATCATCCCTCCTTGGCCATCCAAAGTGCTGGGATTACAGGCATAAGCCACTGCACCCGGCCGTTTTTATTGTACCACATCTTAGTTCCGTTCTTTTTCGTCTCCTTTTATGGTTGCTTGTGCAAAACCGTCACCCCTGAAGAGTGCTTTGCCCATGCAGTCTCACATTTTATATTCACACCAGAATCCTGCTGTTTCCGCTGCTGTTTTTCTGATAGTGAGGAACACGAGCCATGTTTAAATGCAGGCTCTGCCGTGCACTAACTGGGCCTGAGCCAAGTCGCCTTGCTTCTTTCTTTTTCTTTTTTTTCGAGTCGGAGTCTCACTCTGCCACCCAGGCGGGAGTGCAGTGGCACACTCACGGCCACCGCAGCCTCGACCTGCTGGACTAGGCGATCCTTCTGCTTCAGCCTTCCAAGTAGCTGGAACTACAGGCACCCACCGCACCCGGCTAACTTTTAATTTATTGTAGAGACGAGATCTTGCCAAGCTGCCCAGGCTGGTCTTGAACCCCTGAGCTCAGGCAATCCTCTCGCCTTGGCCTCCCAAAGTGCTGGGATGACAGGCTTGAGCCACCGCACCCGGCCAAGTTGCTTTGTTTCTATGTGGTTTTGTTTTCCCGTCTGTAAGCAGGGTTAATAATGGCACCTGACTCCTGGGGAAGGTTCAGCAAGACACATATAAATCATTCAGTGCCTGGCCAGTAATGGTGTTCGATACATGCTAACCTCAATTGGAATAATTCTGCCTACTTTCTTTTTATTTGAGTCAAGGTCTCACACTGTCACCCAAGCTGGAGTGCAGTGGCACAGTCGCAGTTCACGGAAGCCTCGACCTCCTGGGCTCAGGTGATCCTTCCGGCTTAGCCTCCTGAGGAGCTGGGACTACGGGCGCGTGCCACTGTGTCCCGCTAGCTTCATTGACTTTGGCAGACAGGGTCTCGCTATATTGCCCAGGCTGGTCTCAAGCAATCCTCTGTCTCAGCCTCTCAAAGTGGTGGGATTACAGATGTGAGCCACGGTGCCTGGCTTACTTTGTTTTATTCAATGAAGTTCTTTATTTTTTTAAAGTTGGAGTGTCATTATATCGCCCAGGCTGGAGTGCAGTGGCACACTCATGGCCACCGCAGCCTTGACCTGCTGGATTCAGGTGATCCTTCCACCTCAGCCTTCCAGGTAGCTAGAACTACAGGTGTGTGCCACCACATCCAGCTAATATTTTTATTTATTGTAGAGACAAGGTCTCTCCAAGTTGCCCAGGCTGGTCTCGAACCCGTGGGCTTGGAAAATCCTCTCGCCTCCACCTCCCAAAGTGCTGGGATTACAGGCTTGAGCCACCGCGCCTGGCCTGGACATATGTTTCTTATTCTCTTGGGTATACAACTAAGAGTAAAACTGCCAAGTCATGTGGTATGGTAGTCTATGGTTAACATCTGCAGGGAATGCCAAACTGTTCCAAAGTGGTCGCAACATTTTACCTCCCCACAAGCCACGTGTTGGGTTCCAATTTCTTTATGCCCTTGCCAACATTTATTTCTCCTCTTCTGTATTATAACCGTACTAGTGATTATGAAGTGGTATCTCACTGTGGTTTTGATGACTAACAACTAATCATGCTGAGTATCTTTTTCTTTTTTAAGAAGCAGGATCTTGCTCTGTTGCCCAGACTGGAGTGCAGTGGCATGATCACGGCTCACTGCAGCCTCAACCTCCTGGGCTCAAGCAATCCTCCTGCCTCAGCCTCCTGAGTAGCTGTTACCACAGGTGTGCACCATGCCTAGCTAATTTTTTGAGTTGGAGTCTCACTCTGTCACCCAGGCTGGGGTACAGTGGCATGCTCATGGCCACCACAGCCTCAACCTGCGGGGCTCCGGCGATCCTTCCGCCTCGGCCTTCAAGTAACTAGAACTACAGGTGTGTGCCACCACATCCAGCTAATACTTTTATTTATTGTAGAGACGAGGTCTTGCCAAGTTGCCCAGGTGGGTCTCGAACCCGTGAACTCAGGAAATCCTCTTACCTCTACCTCCCAAAGTGCTGGGATCATAGGCTTGAGCCATTGTGCCTGCCTCAGTGAAGTACTTTTAAGCCTCTGATTCGCGTGGGATTGAGGATTCACGCAACAATCATAGCTGCCCTTGCCCCACGGGCAGCCACTATCCTGACATGGTATTTGCTTACCATGCCTACCATGTTTTCACGCCTCTGCTGTGTATGTATCCATGAGCAATACGTGGTGCTTATCATGGGGTTTAACACGCCACATCAACGCCCCGTTCTGGATGTGCCCTTCCGGACCTTGCCCTTTTTTTTTTTTTTGAGTCGGAATCTCACTCTGTCACCCAGACAGGCGTGCAGTGGCACGCCCGTGGCCTCCACAGCCTCGACCTCCTGGGCTCAAGTGATCCCTTCGCCTCAGCCTTCCAAGTAGCTGGGACTACAGTCGCACGCCACCACACCCAGCTAATTTTTTTGGTTTTTTTTTTGAGTCGGAGTCTCCCTCGGTCGCCCAGACTGGAGCGCATGGCCGCCCCCGGCCCCCGCAGCCTCGACCCGCTGGGCGCCGGCAACCCGTCCACCTCAGCCTTCCAAGTAGCTGGAACTACAGGTGCGCGCTACCATGCCTGGCTGATTTTTGATTTATTGTAGAGCTGGGGTCTCGCTGCCCAGGCGGGTCTCGAACCCGCGGGCTCAGGCAATCCACTCACCTCAGCCTCCCAAGGCGCCGGTTTACAGGCTGAGCCACCGAGCCCGGCTTCGTTTTTTTGATTTCTTGTAGCGACCAGGTCTCACCAGGCTGCCCAGGCTGGTCTTGAATCCCTGGGCTCAGGCAGTCCTCTCACCACGGCCTCCCAAGGTGCTGGGACGACCGGCTGAGCCCCTGTAGCTGGCCAGACCTTGTCCTTTCACTCACCACCGTGTCTGAGACTTACTCATCTTGCTGTTGTAACTGCAGTTCACACATTTTTAACTGCCGTAGAGTGAATTCACCACTGGGTGAATATCCCGTTTCTCCATCCTTGCGCGGATGAGTTTTTTTCCAATTTGGGCGCATGCCGATTTTCTTAGACGCGTCGTCACTCTCAGCGGCAGCAGCTGAGTGCTCACCCTGCTTCCCGAGAGCCAGGCTCAGGTTCACCCCTCCACAGGCTACAACAAAGTCCTTCATCCCGGTCTTGGGGAAAGCGGCGGAGGAAGGGTTCGACCCGGTCTGCTGGAGACGTGCTCGCAGCACTCGGGCACCCACCTCTTCCGGAAGAAATGCCTGGTGTCATTCCAAGGTGAGTGGACAGAGCCCGTGGCAGGCTCTGCTGACCCCTGGCCTGGACCAGGGCCTGAAGGGCGGCGACTCACTGGGGCTCCCGGCAGTCTTGGCTTTAGGACGGCCCTGCTAGCCACCCACTTCGGGTTGTTCTGGAACTCCCTGTCTCTCCAGAGATGCCTAACCCCACTGGAGCCTCTCCCAAGGAATGCCTGCGGGCTCCCTCGGTGCTGGGTGACGCAGGAGGAACAGGCCTTGGGCCAAGAGCGTGGAGGGCCGCACTTGCTCTTGAGGGCAGTGAGGGGGTGGAATGGGGAGGGGTGACAGAAAGCCTGGGCCAGAAGACACCCGAAACAACCAGGGACAGAAAGCCACTCCCATGAGCCTTCAGGGACAGGTGACCCTGGGGAGAAGCAGCAAACAATATTGACTTGGCTGTGATAAGTTCAGGACAATTTAGAATTTAAGAATTCCGGGCTGAGCACAGTGGGTCATGCCTGAAACCCCAGCCTTCGGGAAGTTGAAGTGGGACAACTGCTTGAGCCCGGGAGTTTGAGGCCAGACTGGCCAACATAGTGAGACCTCGTCTCTACAAAACTTAGCCAGGCATAGCGGTGTGCAGTCATAGCCCCAGCTGCTCAGGAGGCTGAGGCAGGAAGATCGCCTGAGCCCAGGAGTGTGAGGCTGCGATGAGCTGTGATCATGCCACCATACTCCAGCCACAGAATAAGACCCGACTCAAAAACAAAAAACAAAAAAGCCATTCTAATCGTGGTTCTCATTCCAAGGGCTTTGGGCACTGGTGAAGTAACTGCTGATAAAGAAAATGGGCACCTGACTCTGCTCAGGGGCGTGAGCTTCATGAATTTCCATCTCGCTGAGTCTCAGCTCCCTCATCTGCAAAATGAGAGAGGACCCCAACAGACAAGGGATGCGAGGGGCCCGGTGTGGCAAGTGGCCACGGCCCTCGTCACCTCGAGAGCTGCTCACCAGACGGAGGCAGGGCTTGGTGGCGCAAGTTCCACCGCTGGCCTTGGTCCTCAGACCTGGACGTCAGGGTGTGATGGAGTCGCTGGGGACGAGAAAGGAGACAGGAGTTTCTACAGAGAGCCCCACACTGCTGAGCCCAAGATTCCTTTTTTTCTTGAGTCAGAGTCTCACTCCGTCACCCAGGCTGGAGTGCAGTGGCAGGCTCAGGGCCACCCCAATGTCGGCCTGCGGGGTTCCGGCGATCCCTCGCGTCAGCCTTCCAAGCAGCCGGACCTACAGGGCCCAGAATTCTACCAGGCTTCTCCCGTGGCCTCGGCCCTAACTTAAGGGCCAGTCTCATGGCGTCTCCCCGGGTGACGAGCCTTTCCAAGACAAGCAGGACACACAGCAGCTTCCAGCCTGGAGAGCAGCTCATGCCACGTGGGCTGGACAGAGTGGCAGCAGGAGCAGAGGAGGGGAGTGGCAACGCGGCTGGGGTGACCTCACTGCGGGCGAGACACCCCGGCACCACGCGCTCAGGCAGGGAGCGTCTGCAAACACAGGCCCGGAAAAGTCTGCACAAGGCGGCATTCCAGACCGGGAAAACGGGCCACGGAAGGGCCGCCTCACCTGTAGGCCACGCCCTGCTGCTGCAGGAGGCTCGAGATGGTCTTCGGAGCTGGCCCCAAGCATGAGCCAGCGGTGGGTCTGCTGCAAGTCACGTGACTTGGTGCAGGCAACTTCAGGCCACACCTGGGGCAGCTGGCCTCCACGGCCGTGAGCCTCGTCCTCCTTCCACTCCCCACAGTGCAAGCAGACCAGAGTCATCCTGGACATGTGAGGGGCGCAGATTCTTTATTTATTAGACTCAAGTGCTTTAGTACAGAACGGTACAGAGATGATACATGTTTGTGCTTCGATACTTTCAAACACTGAGATTCTGATAAATTCAAGGTAAACACGTTTCAAGACAGACTAGCTTTTTTTTAAAATATCCTTTTGATAAATTATGTTTATATAAATAACAGAGGAAGGGAAACCAACACGCCTGGCAGACAAGGTCCTGAAGCACAGGGACCATCGGGTCAGAGGGAGGCAGCAACACAAGCGGAGTGGGGAGAGACACACACCGATGCGGGTGCCTGCAGTTCTGTCTTCAGGAAATAAGGTCGCCTACGGGGAGGGAGACGGAGGGGAGAGGCCCGAAAACTCATCTGGGCGCAAGGGGAGCTTTTAAAGCCACGGGCAGAGACCACAATGCATCTAACAGGGAGGCCCCAGAACAGAGCAGATCCCGAGAGGAAAGCAAGGCTGCACTGAGCTAGCACACACCACATCTGCAAGGACGCCACAAGACGAGTCACACACACACAGTCTGCGGGAGGGCTGGGTGGCCTGGGGGCTGAGAGGGGACGTTTTTGTGACTTCCACTGTCATTGTATTTCAGGACGAAGGCAGCTGAGCTCTCCAGGGGTGTGCTCTCCGCTGGAGACTGAGAACTGCCGTGTCCTGAGGATGGCGAGGCATCCCTCCTGCATTTGCTTCTTCAGGTTTTGTTTTAGAGCTAAGTCTAACACAGCGACACTGTTACACAGAGAATAAAAGAATCATTTTCCCCTATGAGCACGACAGATGACCACATGACACAAAATGAAGTCATATGAAGTATCTGAAACAGGATCATCTGAGTGGGTTCAGGGTCTGGAAAAACCCAACAGGCCATCCTTCGGGCCTAGAAACTTCTCCACAGCCACAGGCCCCTGCCTGGGGGCCTCCAGAACCCACCTATTCTAGCCTGTTCCTGACCCTTGACCTGAGGCGACCGGCTGCAGAGAACGAGCTGCTGGGGGCAACGCCAAGCACAGGAGGGGTCTGGTCAGTAGGCTCAGGCCGAGTCCCGGTGGGAGTCTGCCTGTCACCCGTCTGGGAAGCATGCTTAGGCTGCAGGGCTTCCTCGAGACCACAGCCCTTGGACGCCGGCCAGGGAGGCAGCTCGGCAGCCGTTGGGGGCGGCCACACCCTGGGGCACGAGCCGCTGGGAGCAGCCGTGAGCGCTGTTCTGCCTCGCGCCCCGAGGGCCCCTGCCCATCACTGCCCAGCCCTGCGGGTGAGAGCAGGCACCGAGGAGGGGACTGGCGCGAAGACAGTGGACGCATCCTCAGTGTGCAATACTCCAAGAACACAGACATCTCTGTGATTCCTGACAAGAACAGGAACCGCCCAAAACACGCTTTTGAGAACACCCAAACTTTCCCCTCTTCATACTCAAGCAATTTGCGCGTGTTGGGTAGGGTTATGTACAAGGTCACGGGTCATCGACGACGGGAGAAGGCGTCCATGCATTCTCAGCAATTCCAGAGCTTCTCCTGCAGCGCGCCATCTGCACGCGGACTCCTCTTTTTAGGGTACATAGATAAGATACTCTTTTAAAAAAACACAATGCACTACTTTCTGTTTCGGACAAGAAGAGGGTGTCATTAAACATGAGAACGCAGCGGCAAAGGGCCGGCCAGGGCGTGCAGAGCTGGGGTGGCAACAAACGCAAAGGAACCAAGGCGGGCGCGGGGCTGCGGAGTGCGGGGAGGGGCGTGGTCTGCAGGGGCGGCTTATTTTTTAACTGCTTATTTCTTCATCTGTTTTGTTCAGCTTCTTCAGCGTGTCCAGCAGTTTCTGTGGGGTGAGAATGTGCGTGGATCCTGGGGAGGCAGAGAAGACCGTGAGCTCGCCGGCGCTGGGACCAGCACGCTTCCTTCCCCAGGCAGCCCCCGTCCCGTCCCACCCCTCTGGGTCCGTCGGAAGCAGGGAAGGGGCAGGGGTGGGGGCCCGGGAGACACTTGGGGACGGTGAGCAAACGAGACAGGTCCCGGCTCGGGTGGGCCCCAGGCTGTCACAGCCCACGTGCCTCTCCATCGGGCACGGGGCCTTCTGTCGGGCAAGGGGTGGTTGTGTTTCCAGTTTGCCCTTGAGCGTGAGCAGCAGCCAGGGAGAGAAGTTCCACACAGCGTGGCCGGGGGGGAAAGGCCAGACGGGGCCGCTGGCAGGGGGGCTGCAGGACGGCATGGTGCCAGGGAGAGAGGACGTGGATGGGCAAAGCCCCTGGGGAACCCACTGTCCCCCGGGGGCCGGCAGGCAGGTGCTGCCCTGGCGGGTGGGACCTCAGGCGTGAGAGGGAGAGGGTGGGGGACCTGAGGCCTTACCTTGCCGAGACTGCGCATTGTAAGAGATTAGAAATGCTTGCGAAAATTTAAGCTAATGGAATTAGATATACTTCTACTGCAAAAACAACAAAACAAAAAAAATAAAATGAAGGCCTTTTTCATAAGGAGAGAGAGAGAGAGAGAGAGATCGAATAAGTGCAGAAAAAAAGATGCATGGACCGTGTGGTTTGGACATGGACTCGAAAACAACAGAGGTGACCGGTGGCATGTGGGTGAGCATGAGGCCCGCACGCATGCAGCAGTGGCTTCAAAGAAAGGTCCCGGCGGGAGAGAACGGAACAAAAGAGACCCGTACTTGAAAATGTGCCTCCCTGGAGACGTGGGCGGGGAGGGGTCTTGGGGGGCGGCGGTGGCGTGCTGGGTGCCAGGGCTCCGCCCCAGGGCAGGCAAGAGGTGGCGTGGCCGGCTGGCTGGGGCGGCTCGACACCAGGGTCCCCGTGCCTCCAGCCACTCAGCTCAGCCGTCCCGGGACTTTGGGGGCAGCAGAACTTCCTCGTGGGTCCACGCCAGCAGGAAGCCGGTCGAGCCCTCTCACGTGAGGGGCTTCTTCCCACACCCTGTGCCCTGCAGTGCAGGCCCAGCTGCCTGCTCATGGCTCTGCGTGAGGACAGTCCCTGGGCGCTTCCCAGGGATGCTGGGATGCCCTGAGCTTGCGCCTGCCCTGGCCCCTGCACCCTAAGCTGCCTCGTCCCTCTGCAGGCCCAAGCTCCTTCGGTCCCTGCGAAGGCATTCATTTCCGCGGCCTTACCCATCTTCCGCTAGTCCTACAGGAGGTCAAGGGCCATGCAAGTGAGGAAGGACAGAGATGCTACGGGACTTGGCCCAATTCTCAAGACTGACCCCTCCTCGCAGGACGAGAACCTTCCAGGCCTCAACTCCATGCCGCCCATGATGTTTCTACACACCGAAAGCCAGCCTCGCACAGAGCGTGGGCACCAGTTCAGGAGCCGCCTCACCTCGTAAGGGCAACACCATGTGTGCACACACCAGAGAACGTCCCTGGGCCCCCCCTCGCCACCCAATTAGCCCAGGAAACAAGAAGGCGGACGCTGTTCAGGGAAGAAATCAGACTGGAGGCCTCCAACCAGACGCCCAGCCCACAACGCCCCGTCCTTGCTGGCAGGCACATTCAGGATCTGCAGGAGGCCCCAGAGGTCAGGGACTCCAAGTGCCACCGCTTTCGGGTCAGCTGATCAGCTCCATCTTGGCTAAGAACAAGTCTAGGGCCGAGTATTGGCGGCAGTCGGTGAGGCCTTAGTGACAGGCACCCTCCTGGGTCTTTATTGACTTGGTCTCCTTAAGGGAACCAGATCAGCTGGTATTAATCCAAATCACTTGAAAGCCAATTCTTGCCACTCAATCATCCATATTGTTTTAAGAAAGTTGGTCGAGGCCGGGCTCAATGGCTCAGCCTGTTATCCCAGCACTTGGGGAGGCTGAGGCGAGTGTACTGCCTGAGCCTGTGGGTTCGAGACCAGCCCAGACAACTTGGCGAGACCTCGTCTCTACAATAAATCAAAAGATTCGCCGGATGTGGTAGCACGTGCCTGTATTTCCAACAACTCGGAAGGCTGAGGCGGAAGGACTGCTGGAGCCCAGCAGGTCGATGCTGCAGTGGCTGTGAGCGTGCCACTGCCCTCCAGCCTGGACGCCAGAGTAAGACTCGGACTCAAAAAAAAAAAAAAGCCGGTCAAGCTTTCCACCTCCATGAACATTGCAAACAGAGCCAGGTGAGTCTGTGATCCACATGCACACTCTCATTTTGAACGCTCAGGCGCTGACTGTGCTGGTCTCCCAGAACAGAACAGCAGGCGGGTTCTCCTGCTCTAAGTCCTAGAACTGGAAGATTATGAAAAACGTGAACAGTGGTCTCCAAGTCCAAGCTAGGCCTGCCCGCATGACTGTCTACATGTCTTCAAAGCTACGGGTCGGGCACAGCAAGCTCTTGTAGGACAAGATCCTTCTTCACTGATGGACTCAAAACCAAGAGTTCCTGCAGACTGGTAGTTCTAGGCAGGCCTGAATTCAGCTGCAGAAGACCTGACTTGGGCACCCAGGGGGGCGCCAGAGAATGTGCACATGTAAGAGTGGCCCAGGGGAGCCTGATGACCACTGGGTTTGGAAAGCAGACCCCGCCCACCCTGCTCGTCCTACGAACGAGAAACGCAAAGGCCTGAGCAGTCGGAGGCAGCTCGGGGCAGGGGATTGCACAGCCAGGCCCCCAAGCCGTGCCCTGGGCTCTTGATGCGGGGAGCCCTGCGGCCCCGGGAGAACCCAGGTGATGGGTGGGCTCGAAGTTCAGATTCAAATCTGAGTCCCAGCGGGAAATGAAATGAAACTTTCATGACCCCACTCTGAAGTGACGCAAAATATTCGACACAGAAACACGAAAACTTTCTCCCAAGTGGTCCAGGCGATACAGTAGATCTAATCCCGCCTGTTAGTCTCTTCCAATTGCTTCTGACAGCCTCTCGGGTGTTCCTGGATGATCGGTATTTTTAACATAAACCAACCAGAGCACAAAGGTAAAACTAACCAAGGGAGAGAGCTCCCTTGTCACTGTCCTGCTTGCTGTCTCCCTTGCAGCCTACTCAATAAACTTGTTTTTCTAACCTAAAACAAAACAAAAAAGTTCTAATCAAAAGATTTCACTTCTTAGAAAATTTGGAGGGATGATTAGTGGGGATTAGAGTGAAACTTGGCAGCTGCCCAGGCCTCAGGGAAGCCACCTCGTGACAGGGCAAGAGGGGCTGCGAGGATGGAGGCGTGCCATCACCCGTGCGGCGCCTGCTGGGAACACTCTCATCCACCGCGGGGCAGGGACACTCACCTTCTCTTAAAGAGCAGTTGCCACCACACCAGTATTGGTCCCCTGATGATCATTCCAGAAGGGGACGGGGCAGATTTTTTTTTTGCTTTCTGATCTCACTGGTATAAGGGCTTTCTGCACCAGGTCCTCTCCGAACTCTCTAAAATTCAACATTGCTCAGCAAATTATTTCAGAAGCCAAGAAGACAGTCAGGGTCTAGTCATTCTCTCTTTGTCCTAATGGCAGCTGAGACCCTCTCTGCTGATAAAGATAAAACAAAGAAAAATATTCTGCAGGGTCGGGTGCGGTGGCTCACATCTGGAACCCTAGCACTTTGGGAGGCTGAGGCGAGAGGATTACCTGAGCCCAGGAATTCGAGACCAGCCTGGGCAACTTGGTGAGACCTCACCTCAACATTAAATTTAAAAAGTAGCCTGAGCCGGGCTCGGTGGCTCAGCCTGTAATCCCGCGCCTTTGGGAGGCTGAGGTGAGTGGATTGCCTGAGCCCGCGGGTTCGAGACCCGCCTGGGCAGCAAGACCTCATCTCTACAATCAATCAAAAAATCAGCCGGGCGTGGTAGCGCATGCCTGTAATTCCGGCTACTCGGAAGGCTGAGGCGGAAGGATCGCCGGAGCCCAGCAGGTCGAGGCTGCGGTGGCCGGGAGCGGCCGCTGCACTCCAGTCTGGGCGACGGAGTGAGACTCCAACTCAAAAAAAAAAAAAAAAAAAGTAGCCTGGGGTGGTGGCACATGCCTGTGGTTCCAGATAGTTGGAAGGCTGAGGTGGAAGGATCATCTGAGCCCAGTGGGTTGAGGCTGTGGTGGCTGTGAACATGTTACTGCACTCCAGCCTGGGCAACACAGTGAGACTCCTACTCAAGAAAAAAAGAAAGAAAGAAAAAGAAAAATACTCTGCAAAGGAGAGGCTTCTTCTGAATTCATCTTGCAGGCGCCCTCGGAGTTTGGACTTGTGGTTCTTTCCGATCCTGCCAGTGGTCTGCTCTTGCTGCAGCCTTTTGTTTTTCCAGAAAGCAAGATTTACTAAGAGGATGGAAAAGCCCCCACAGTGGGAGGGGACCCGAGGAGGCTGCCCCTTGCTGCAGTCTTGACTGAGCATTTGTCTTTCTCGAAGTCTGAAAATACATCTCGCAGCAACTGCCACCCACCTACCTGCCATCTGCACACAGAACCAGCTGCCTCTGATTAACAACCTATAACGGAGCTTCTAAGGAATGACTGAAAGGCAACAGCTGCTTGGCTTTGCCATGCATGGCCTTGCTTCCTACGAAGGCAGACCTGGTGCCCAGAGCCGCACCCAGGTCCTCTTTCTCACTGACGACTGCGGTTCTGTGGTGCACTGTTGCCCTGGCGAGTGCCATCGCCTTGCAGGGAAAGAGGAAGGGGGAGCTGAACGGCCTGGCCTCCTGCTCCTGTCCTTGGGGCGGGCCCCACGGCTCTACAGAAACAAGCCCGTTTCTGACGCTGCCAATCAAGGTTCTGCAGGCCACTCCCCTGGGTCCACCAGAAGGTGAGAAGGCAGGAAGGGCCACATGGTTTGAGGCACAGATCTGAACCACCGAATTTGTGGACTTTCGGAGCTCTGGGCAGCCCGGGAGCACTGCGGTCCGGTCTCCTTGGCTTGTGTGCTGTGGCCCACATGCCGACACAGGTGCCCACGAGGAGCGGGGATTAGCGGCCAGGCCCTCTAG
Source organism: Cephalopachus bancanus (assembly GCA_027257055.1). Lineage (NCBI taxonomy): Eukaryota > Metazoa > Chordata > Mammalia > Primates > Tarsiidae > Cephalopachus > Cephalopachus bancanus. The sequence goes on from JAPVLO010001193.1 coordinate 19,672, forward strand.
CTGAGTCAGTCTCTCTCTGCAGCTTGCAGGGGACTCACTTGGCCACATCTCCACTCAGGAAGGGCGCTTTCAAGGTCCACTGTCAACGGTGGGCGCAGTCAGGTACACACACTGAGATCTCAGCGTGGAAAGTCCAACAGCTGAGGGACTGCTAATGTGAGGACAGAGTGCGTCCACATCCGTCCACCATTTCAGCACGCTACAGAGGCTCCCAGCAAGTATGGAGGCTGGAAAGGGAAGAAGTGAAGGACAAGGTCTAGACTGTCTGCCAAACAGACAACAGCTTCCCGGGAAACAAGCATGGGGGAGAGAGAAGACACTCCTTAAAACCCCGCAGAGCACTGAGAACAGATTTCTGTTAAAAGGCTTTCAGACCTTACCAACAGCCTGCACTGGAAGAAAGGGGTGTGACTGCTTGACTTGCAAATGGATCCACAGAAAAGTTAAAACACAAGAACTGCTAACAGGGTAAACGGCAATGAAGAGCCTTTCTCTGCAGAAGAAAGTGACACAAAAGCTCCTCCCACTGAAGACCGGAGTTCCCCAGTTCACAGTGGCGTGTGATCCCATCGCCCCTTGGAACTTGTTTATTGGGAAGTGACTGTCTAGGAAAAAGATGTTCACGTATCTAACTCTACCCTTGACCTGGAGTCAATTCTGACATTCCCTGCCCAGCCTTCCTCATGGTTGGGTGCCATGGGCATCTCCACCCAATGCCTGCCTCTTGGACTTGGCCTTCCCCACACATGTCAAGTGTCCATGCCACAGTACACCCGGGATGCTCTACATTCCCAGGGGGCCACACCTTCACCCCGGACAGCAGGCTTGGGCACCGTGCCAGCCCTCTCTCAACTCAGCTCCTCCGAGCACTGTTCACCACAATCAGCATCATTTTTAGCTTAAGCCCAGCAGCCTGCAGCCGTCTCCCTGAGCAGTCTGTAACCCTGGCGTGAGTGAGCCAGTGTGGCGGAGCCCAGAGGGTTCGTGGCAGGGGTGTGAAGGCAGCAACGGACACATTTTCAATCGGTGTTAAGAACTGCAAGCATTTTCTTGTTAAAAGAAAATCAAAAAAATAATAAACTAAAAAGGGAAAAAGAAAGAAAAAGAGTGACGGAGTAATCAAAGAAAACCCTTCAGAGTGGAAGAGTTTCTTTTCTGTAGTAAGCTGCTTTTACTTTGTTTCTTTGGCTCTCACTCCATTGTGGGAGCCTGATCCTCAAAAGATACCCTAGAGGACTCCCTGAAGTCGGGGTGTCTCAGGTCCATGAGAAATTTGGTGGGAGTGAGAATATGAGTAGAACCTGTGGGAGAACAGAGGCCAGCTGACTGCTTGAACGAGGCACATCACGGAGCATGCCAACGCGGGCCTGCGTCAACACAGCGATGAGTACGAGAAGCAGGACACCGCACGCGCGCGCGCACGCACACGCACGCACGCGCACGCACGCGCACGCACGCAATGCGGCAGCGAGGCGCGGGCATGCAGAGAGCAGGGAGGCCACACAGCGGACGGCGGCTGTCTGCGCCAGGCCCCTCCACGAGTGCTCGTGGGCGACTCCATACCCAGGCCTCCACCTCCCGGCGGGAGCCCCAGACAGGGCAAAGGCGCAGAGGGAGACTGACACCCAGAGCCTGGCTGTGACAGCTGCCGTCCAGGACGGCTGTGTGTGAGCCAGAACTACCCAACGCATCCATGCAGCACATAAGCAAGCAGTGAACAGAGAGCTTTACCGCTGGGGGCCCACATGACAGCAAAGACAAAGCAACCCCAACCCCAGGGAGACCTGGTGACCGGACAAGGGAAGCCTGCGGGTCGGGGTGGGATGTCCACGTTCCCCACTTGACGTGGGATCAGAAAGACGGGGGCAGCCTCGGCCCGGTTTGGAAATCCAGGAACAGCCATACGGGCCGGCCTGTGGAGCTGCACACTTGGACGGCTAGGGGGCACTGTGGCTCGGTCACCCCCATCGGGATACAAAACTGCCACCGTCATCGAGGTCACAACCGCGCCTGGGATGATGACCAGCAGTGGGTGCCTGGGGGGGAGGGTCAGAGAAGCTGTCCCAGCTGGGGCAGCCCGGGGCCTCTCCTTGCGGTGGCTGTGTGTCTGTGGCCCACGGCCATCCTGAGGCCCTGGAGAGCTGAATTTCTCACGGGGCGCACAGCACATGTCCTTCCGAAGGGGGACTGAGCGCCCTGGCCTCACACCTCGCTTGGCATGGGGTGGGGCCCAGCCAGGTGACAGCCTCTTGCCAGAGAGGGACCTCCCGGCAGGCGAGTGCCGCTTCATTTCGTAAGGCCAAATGGGGCAGAAAGGAAGGCGTCTGGGGGAAGCGAGATGCCCCTCAGCTCTCCCTTCTTCCAGCCCCGCCCTGTGGGAGCTCGGAGGCAGAAGAGGCGCGGCTCTGCCGCACACCAGCCGCCACGCGTCACTTCCTCTCTGCTGGACCGCTAACTGGCGGTGCGAGAAAGGGCGGCAGACCTGGGGAGGGGCGGGAAGTGGCTGGGCACCTGGGCAATGTGGCCGCAGGCCCAGACCACGCCTGCTCACCGCCATCGCCCACGTCCACCCCACAGGGCAGGAGGCCAGGCGCCCGCCACCACGCACCATGCTGTCGGGGACCTGAGGCTGGCGCTGGGAAACTGACAGACCCATCTCAGGCCTAGTTAAGGCTGGAAGTGGGGGTGTGAGCCCGAGCCCCTCTGTGTTGGGCCAGGGAGCATGGAGAGACGGAGGCACGTGCTCAGGCGCCCCGCTGGCAGCGGTAGAGCTGGGATGTGGGCCCGGGTCTGCTGGACTCTGGTCTGGCGCTGCCCACTCATGAGGCCACCTTTCAACAGGGGCCCGGCAGAGCAGACGTGGGAAAGGAGCCCTTTGTCCTCAGCCTCTGCTGCTAGTGACCCAGAGACTGAGTCCTGCGGGGCTGGGAGAGCCTGAGACAGAAGGCGACACAAAGCGTGGAATGGAGTCTGGCGCGATGAGGCAGCTCCGACCCGCCAGCAGGCACGCCACTCACCTATCAGCACCTCCCACTTGCCACTGGCTTGGGTCACCTCGTAGGCGCAGCGCATCTCGTTCAGGCTCACGCCCCCCAGGATGAAGATGATGAGGCGAGGGCCGCTGCGGTACTCCCCCGGGGCCTTGTTCTTGTGCCAGTGCCCGTAGCGGGCGCTGAGGGCAGGGGGGGGGAAGAGCGGGAGGGAGAGGAGAGAGGGAGGGAGAGTGGGGAGGAGGGGTAGAGAGAGGCGAGGGCGGCGGGGGAGGGAGAGGAGCGGGAGAGAGGGTCATCACGCTTCTCTGCACTCACAGCCCCCAGCACTTCGTGCCGCAGTGGCGTGTCCGCACCCCAGCTCTCTACACCTGAGCCCAAGCAGATGCCCAGTAAGTGCTGGCCACGTTGAACTGCCAGGGGACTTTCAAGTGGCTTGGCTGCCAAGTGAAGAGTCACTACGAGTGTTGGTGCTGTGACCCTGTCACTCAGAAACACGTGACCCGCAGACAGGCTCAGTACAGCTCAGCCATGTCAAGCTCAGCAGCTTCACCCTATGAGGCTCACTCGGGTATCTGCCCAGACTGGCCGCATGCAGTGATGGCAGAGCCTAGGACCTGCCTACAGGCTGGCACATCAGTCCCTGAAGACACGCCACTGGAGGGAGCGAGGGCCTCTCAAGGGGTCTCTGGGCAGCCCCTCCCAGCAGGCCTGGCCCTGGCCCACCAAGAGCTCACAGTCTAACAGAGCTGGTGGGGAGAAGGCCGAGGTCCCAAATGTGCTCTGCTGAAGAGTTCAAGGCCGTAAGGGACCGTGGCACCAGCCCAGGCACAACTGTGGTGGCTTCCCTGCCCCAAGCTGCCTCCTGAAAGCACGGTGCTCCCAGAGGGGTCCCCTCCTCTTGACCACGACAGCACTACGGTCACTTTCCAACTCTGGAAGGCGCTTGGAACTGGCAGAGCCCAGAGTCCCAAGGCCACCTTCCCTCCCTGTGCGGCCATTTGCTATCCCGCCCTCACCCACTGGCCTGGCTGTGGTGCAACCTGGGGTTTGTGTTTCACTCCAAGTTTGGCCACAAGCGTGTCCCCTCTGCTTCCATTAGAGAGGTACATGATGACACGGAGGCCACCACAGGCCCAGGCCCAGGCCCAGGAGGAGGCTAAGAGGGAAGACAGAACGAGGAGGAGCCAGAGAGAAGGCCCAGGAGGAAGAAGAGAAGCACGCGTCCGAACATGCCATCTGGGAACGGCTGGGCCCGCCACCTCACACATCTACGGCCAGGAGGCTCTTGGCAGAGGACACGTCGTTCAGGAGTAGGACAGACATAAAAAAGCCAACCCAAAGCACAGAGCAGTGTGTGTGTGCACAGGGAGTGTCCTTGACACACGCTGCAGGAGCTTGGGGGAGGCCTCGTGTGCTGGGTGGTCACACAGGTGGGCAGTTTTGATGGAAAGCTGGCTTTGGGGTGGGGAGAGGCCCCAGCACCGGGTCACCCTCTGCACTCTCCTGTTCTAAGCTGACGCGCTCAGCGCCGGCTGTTCTCAGGAGCCACTGTGTGGACAGACCACATCTTGTCTACCCACTCCTCAGCTGGTGGCCTTTGGGGGCTGTTTCCACACTTGGCTGCCATGGAAGCAGCAGCTGTAAACACTGGAGTGGCTGCTGTTTTAAACAGCGTGTTTGTTGGGGGAGAACAGGAGACCATAACACTCGACCAGAGACCTGAAGGATGCAGTATATTGCCCAGGCTAAAGTTAAAAGGAAAAAAGGCCCGGAGGAGACAAGATGCGAGCTGCAGAGATGCCCGGGATGGGTGGCTGCAGGCAGAGGGAAAGCACGTGCGAAGGTCCCGAGTCAGGAGCGGGCCTGACTGTTCGCACTAGAGCAGGGAGGGCGCTGCGGCTGCCGGCGGAGGGTGCGGAGAGGCAGGGAGGCAGCTGGAGGGGGCGGGCCGAGTGGCTGCGGCGGGGCTGGGCCTGTGCTCCCGCTGTGGGGAGCAGCGCCAGAGCATTCTGGTGGCCCGGCAGCACCTCACCGCAGGCCTGCCGCGGAGTGACAGCCAACCGCGGCGCCTGCCTCCCGTGTGTTCAGGGGCTCACTTACCTGACAGCCGTGGTACTGAAAGAGGCGGAGGAACGGGTGGAGATGTAAGGATAGTGCTTCGTGTCAAGCTTGTCCTCGATAGTGTCCTGCCGGGACAAGAGACAGCGGTCACCTGCCGTCTGCCTGGAAAGGGCTGACAGGAACCAAGGCCAGATGACTCAAAGAACAACATGGTCAGCAAAAGTCACGGTCAGGTTTGTGATGCCAGCACTCCCTTCCCTGTGGTGGGGGCAGGCTGGGCACCGACCGGACGCACTGTTGACCGTTACACCGAGATATGCTTATGGGTCTGCTTCTTTTTTACTTGAGTTGGAGTCTCACTCCATCGCCCAGGCTGGAGTGCAGAGGCACGCTCCCGGCCACCCCAGCCTCGACCTGCTGGGCTCAGACGATCCTTCCACCTCAGTCTTCCCAGCAGCTGGAACTACAGGTGCATGCTACCACACCCGGCTAATTTTTTATTTATTGTAGAGACGAGTCCTTACCAAGTTGCCCAGACGGGTCTCGAACTCGCGGACTCAAGCAACCCCCTCGCCTTGGCCTCCCAAAGTGCTGGGATTACAGGCTTGAGCCACACATCTGGGCAGGCCTATTTCTTAAGAGGAGTTACAGAAAGCACTATGTTTTTAGCCAGGCGCAGCGCGGGCAGCAGCAGAAGGGGCTGGGGCAGCAGGACTGTGCCTGGCGGAGGCGGGCTACGACCACCAGTTCCCTTGGCGTGGAGCCCATGATGTCACTCATCTGGCCTCCGAGACGCCATGAGGTGCCGGCCCCGGATGTGTCACCCAGGGGGTCTCCAGCAGAGAAGACCGAGTCCTCCGAGAGTGACAGCGACAAGTGGATCTAGGGTGCTGCCTCTGCAGTTTCCCAGGACAGGGTGTTCCACGAGGGCCTGAGGAGGTCTGGAGACTCAGAGGCAGGTCCTCCAGGGCAAGGGCCACAGGGCGCTGCCGCCTCGGAGCAAGCGAAGCCAGGGGCACCGGCCGTCAGGGAGGAGCCTGGGGCCCTGGACGGCCCACCCACGCCCCCGTCACTGACCTCCATGATGTCCTTAATAATCGGGGTCCACCGGGACAGCTGGTAGGTCTGCTCGCTGATGCGCTCCTTCCGTTCTGGCTTGCTCCGGCGACGCAGCGTAGACTGCATACAGACACACACAGGTCAGACTCTGAGACAGGCGCCGCGTGGGCCCCGGTGACTCTGCTGGCTCCTGGAAGCCCTCTCGAGGACTCCCTTGGGGTCATACAAGGGAGATGCTTCCTGAATAGCCTCAAACGGGACCCTCCAGGAACTGGGAGCAAACTTTTCTTTAGAATCAAGCACAGTGACAAACGAGGGTCAAACATGCGGTAAGCGCCATTAAAAAAAATCCAAGCAGTTAAAAAAAACGGTGTGTTCTCTCTTAGAGGAGAAAATGTGACTTCAAGTTCGGCTTCTTCCTGGGCTTCATCCCAGCAGCACGAGCTGCGCCGGATGCACCATCGCCCTTCTCATCTGACCCCTCTTGTGAACAACAGTCTAAAAACACGAGCCCGCTGCCAGTCACGGGTCTGTGTCTGCGGCAGTGGAGCCAAACTCCTGTCCTGGAGGCCCCGGGGAGGACAGCTGCAGATCCAGCCTTCCTGGTGCCTGTGGACGCAGGCACACAGGGGCTGCTGCACACGGCGCGGCCTGGGGGTCCCAGAGGCCCTGGCCCCCGCCTCACACCTCACGCAGCCCGGGACTCCCAGACAGCCCGCTTGACTTGGCTCTGAATCGACCCAAAGCCTCAAAGGCAAAAGTGCTTGAATCCACGTGGCACACTCTCATCCTCACAGAAGGTGCTGAGTCCAAGGTCAAGGTCAGGCCAGATGGACCTTGAGACAGGAAGCCACAGGGGCCCCGTTTTGGTTTGGTTCAGAGACATGGCCCGGCCTTAATGATGTGTGCGACTCACAGAGGTGCACGTCTAGGTTCCTGGCTTTGCATCGATCTCATTTACACCTTTGCACCTTGAGCCTTCTGATTCTGTGGGTGAGTGTGGGTGTGTGTCTATCAGCCAGAGGCAGACAGGACTCACCAGCTTCCCTCCCACCGCCCCCGCACAGAGCTGGCCCTTACGTCAGTAACGATTGGCACGCCGAGGTGAGCCATGTTGGTGATGATCTCACTGTCCTCCGGGGGGATCTGGGCGTGCTGGATCAGCTTGTTCAGGTTCTCCTCAGTGATGCCTGAGGGCGTGAGACACCCAGTCACCATGCCCAGCCTCCGTGTGCTGGAGCCCGAGAAGCAGAGCTGACCACTCGGGGCTGGGCCATGTCCCTTCTCCTCCTTGGGGTGGTGCAAACTGATTCCTCTACCACATCAACTGCTGCCAGACAAGAACGACTTAAGGATCTCAGCTGTACTTGGGGCACTCTGTCCTGAGCGATGACCTCAGCAACGCCCCCACCCTGTGCTTCCCCCCGGGCCCTGCTTCTCAGCGTCCCTGCCCACCCCTGTCCTGTATCAGAGTCAAACTGGGCAAGAGAGTCTTACTGCCCATCTTCAGTACAGCGGACAGTTCTGGGCACTGTGATGTGGGTAAAAACCAGTTCTTTACAGGCAGGAGTACACATGCAATGCCAGCTAAAAACCTCGAGGGGTGGAGCTCTCACGAGGCGGCCATCAAGCCTCCCTTCTCCCCAGGCCTGCCCTTTCCATGGGCTCGAGAACCCCAGGGTGTTCCGCTTCCAGCTGCAGCTGACCGGGCTGCGTCTCCCAAACACCAAGAGCCTGGGATCCTCCGCCCCTTCCCTCTGCGCACCTGTCACACGACTCCCTGCCTCCTCTCCCCCGCCCCGCCTCCAGGCCTCGCATTCCTACCGTTCTTCAAAAAGATATAGAGGAGGATGATGCGTATTTTGTCATAGGTGCTGACGTTGGCATCCAGCAGGATGGGGACAATGGCCCGCATGGGGTCTTTGATCTTCTCGCCCTCAGCATCGGTGCCCATGGCCAGGTCCTGCGGAAACACCCTGGTTGGCCCTGACTCTGGCGACAGTCTGGAGAGGCAGTTGCCCTGAGGACACTCAGGATCCAGAGTGTCTGGGACTGACAGCGCAGCTAAAGAAGGCCTGACGCAGGTTCGCCTGGTCTCACAACACCCTGCAGTTACACAGGTGTGGCCAGCCCTGTCTCCTGCAGCTTCAGTGAGTGGGTGACAGCCCCCGAGCTGCACTTGCCAAAACACAGGCTGCAGTGACCTGCTGCTCTGTTCAAAGGCAGGCTGCTCATGGCAGGTGGGTGCCGGTGTACCTGTGCTGATTCTGCAGGTAAGGACTCACTCTTGCAGGTCCCTAGAGGTACAAGGCCCTGCTGAGGAATCAGGACTCCGAGGGATGCCCTTCTCTCCCATGGAAAGCTCTGGCCTTTAAGGTGCCTCTCGGCAGGATTCTTTCCACTCTGCTTCCCTGCACTGAAGGGCATGCTTTTCAGTTGGTAAAAGAACTGGAAATGAGAGGGTGAAGTGCCCCACTCATGACTGGGCGAGGCTCAGATCCAGAGAAAGCAGCACTGGCTCAGCAAGCCGAGATGGACTTGGTCTCACTCTCAGAGACCCACAGCTTCACATCCTCTGTAGCTCTGAGGGGTTGCCCGAAGGCTCATCTTTCTCCCTCTTCTGATCTCAGGAGTCCACACAGAGTCTGCCCTGGAGTCTTTTTCCAGTCTGGGCCCAAGGAAGGTGGGACACCGCTCACCAGGCCCTTTCACCAGCTTCAACAGATGTTGACACAGCACGAACTGTTTTTTAAAAAATGTAATTAATTAATTAATTTTTTTTGAGTCGGAGGTCTCACACTGTCACCCAGGCTAGAGTATAGTGACACAACCATGGCTCACTGAAGCCTTGACCTCCTGGATTCAGGCGATCCCTCTACCTCAGCCTCCTGAATGGCTGAGACCATAGTTTGTTTTTTTTTTGGAAAGACGAGGTCTTCCTACATTGCCCAGGCTGAGAATCTGGTTTTAATATTTTCTATATTCCACCTAATGTAATAAGTTCAAAAATACTTTTGAGCACTTTTGAAAAATTTTAAACTTCTTTTTTTTTTTAGCTGGAGTCTCACTCTGTCGCCCAGACTGGAGTGCAGTGGCTACTTCCGGCCATCGCAGCCTCGACTTGCTGGGCTCCAGCGATCCTTCTGCCTCAGGCTTCCAAGTAGCCGGAATTACAGGCATGCACTACCACGCCCGGCTGATTTTTTTTTATTAATCGTAGAGATGAGGTCTCACTGCCCAGGCGGGTCTCGAACCCACGGGCTCAGGCAATCCACTCACCTTAGCCTCCCAAAGGTGCGGGATTGCAGGCTGAGCCACCAAGCCTGGCAAAAAATTTTAAACTTCTAAAAAGTGACCTCAATCTGCATTTTTACTGTTCTAGGCATAACCTATTTTATGGATGGTCAAGTTCTTATGGAAGGGACAGCTTGTGTTTGCTATAGTTCCCTGTAAAACTGATGGGTGTCAGCAGGTCTCATTGCCCTTATAAAATGTCCAACAATGTAGGCCAGGGCTTACAAACCTAAGCTGAGCCTGTCCCATCAAGCCAGAGGACTTAAATCTTAGCTGCACACTGAGAACCTGAGTTGTTTTTTTTCTGTGAAAAGAGACTTTGAGCTGAAGTTTTTGCATCTTTTAACATCCTCTCTTCTCTTAGAAGTTGACCCACAGTTTAATAATGTTGTAACACTTGAAGAATGGGGGGCTAGGCTTAGTAACTCCACACGGCACCCCTGCACAATGTCTGATTTGCAGATGAAGAAATAAAACACACAGAGGGCCGGGCTCGGTGGCTCAGCCTGTAATCCTGCGTTTTGGGAGGCCGAAGTGAGTGGATTGCCTGAGCCCACAGTTCGAGACCTGCCTGGGCAACCTGGCGAGATCTCATCTCTACAATAAATCAAAAAATTAGCCAGGCGTGGTAGCGCATGCCTATAGTTCCGGCCACTTGGAAGGCTGAGGCAGAAGGATCGCCAGAGCCCAGCAGGTTGAGGCTGTGGTGGCCAGGAGCACCCACTGCACTCCAGTCTGGGCGACAGAGTGAGACTCCAACTCAAAAAAACAATAAATAAATAAATAAATAAATAAATAAAATAAAAATAAAACAGAAACAGGCACAACAAATAATCAGTGACAGAGACAGAACTCAAGCCCCAAATTCTCAGCGTATAACCCTTATTATGATCAGTGATGCTTCAGGCAAATTCCTGACCTGCACTGTACTACCGTCACTCAGCTTCTTGGTCTCCAAAGCTGGCCCAGGCAAAGAACACATTCAAGATATAAAATTCAGCAGGCCCTGTTAACGCAGGGCTCAGAACCCCACACACATCTCTCCAGTCATTCCAGGGAAAACAGAGCCTTCCAAAAGAGTCAGGCATGCAAAATTCAAGTGGCACAGCATTCCACACCAGTCTAGACCCTACCATAGATGGTGGAACTGCTCTGGCTCCAGAGGTCTGAGACAGTACATCCTAGCAGGCTTTCCCATTTCTATTTCTATGATTCTGCGGGATGTTCAAGGTCAGATGTTACCATTCAGCGGGGTAAATGGGCCTGGCGTAAGGAGAAGGCAAAAGTCTTACCTGCTCCACTCGGCAGAGTTTATCTACGGTGCCTTGGTAATGCTTCATGCAGTCCTCAGCAAGGTGCAGGTGGGTGGAGTACTAGGAGGAAACACCGGAAAGCTTGTGACCACAGAATGAACCACCAAGGCACGCAGTATCTACTGCGCACCTACCATGGACAAAGCACAGCTAGGCACTGAGGAGTCTCTAGCCTCATACAGAAGATACAGTGTGTAAAGCAGGTACACAAACACCACAAAGTAGAGCACGTCATGGGTCAGGAGAGGGGGACAGGTCACACTCTAAAACTAGAGTTCAGAGGACGGAGAAACCTTCCTTTGAGAGAGGTGCTTGCTGCACCTCTCGAGTGTGGGCTGGATTTAGCAACTAGCTCCGACCAGCCGAGTCAGTGATGAGTAGCGTCTACGGCTGGGACAGAAAAGGCACTGAGCCTTCCCCTAGCTCCCTCTCAGAGCACACTCTGGGAAGCCGGTGGCCTGTCATGAGGAGACTCAAGCAGCCCTGGAGAGCCTGTGACGAAGAGCTGAGGCCTCCTGCCAACAGCAGGGAACAGGAGGGATAAAGGAAAGGAAAGATGAAGGGAAGAAAAGAAAGTGACAGGAACTCAGCTGCCCATCCCAGCCTTTCATTTTGTTTCTAGTAATTGAAGATAACAAGAAATCTGTGGATGAGACAGCAGGACTTTGCGAAGGCTTTCTGCAGCTGTTGACACTCACGATTCGAATGGATTACTGGAGGCCACCATACCTTGCTAAGCTCTTTCTGGTACTGCGGCATCTTCTTCAGCATCTGGGATAGGTCCCGCATGGTCGTCTGTAAGAGAAAGGGAAGCACATGGTGTTGCTCCAACGGCCCTGATCTCCTGGGGCTTTGCAGGAGGGCATCGATAGGCTGGAGGGCACTGGACAGGATGGCCACCCCACTAGACTTCTCCAATGCATGTTCTAGAACTCTCAAAACATATCTGTGAAACACAAGATCACATGTGTTCAGATTTCCAGGCCTCTGGCTCCAAAAAAATATGTGTTCCAGGCTAGGTGCAGTGGCTCACGCTTGTAATTCCAGCACTTTGGGAGGCTGAGGTGGGAGGATCATTTGAGCCCAGGAGTTCAAGACTTGTCTAGGCAATATAGTAAGACCTTATCTCTACAAAAAAAAAAAATCCAAAAATTAGCTGGGCATGGTAGTGCACACCTGTAAACCTAGTTACTTGGGAGGCTGAGGTGGAAGGATTGCCTGAGCCCAGGAGGTCCAGACTACAGTGAGACATGATGGTGCTACTATACTCTAGCCTGGGTGACAGAGTGAGACCTCGGCTCAAAAAAAAGAGACAAAGTGTGCACCAAATACCATGATTATCTTCCAGGTTGCAAACCAAACTCTGAAGTCAAGCAGTTATGGTTTATTCTCTGCTTACTGGACTAGAAAGTTGTTGAGAGCATAATTCTTGCTGAGAAAACAAAAACCATTTCCCTTCCATGCACTGGCTTTCTGCATCCAGGGCTCTGGCAGCCTTGGTATCAAGACTCATGTCCTCCCAGCAGAAGGACTGTTGGGGTGTGGGCAGGCAGGAGAGAGAAGGCTGGCATCTACACCCCGACAGGCAGGTGGGTCTGTTTGCTTTCTAACTGCATGACCCGTCTAATCCCGTTCATTTATCAACAGAAACTGAATGAACCTCTATTAGATGCTGGAAATATAAGGACAAAAGAAAAAAGGAGTGTCTGCCTCATGGAGCTTAACATCTAACAGAGGAGCCAGACACATAAGGTGAAGTAATGGAGGAGACCAGGGCTCTTGGAGGGGATTTCCCAGGCAGTGGGGTGCACGTGGCTGAGGCACCCAACCAGTTTAGGGAGGGACCAGGGGAGGTTCCCCTGAGGAAACAATGCCCAAGCCAAGAGGCCGGCAAGGCCCCAGCAAGAGAATCTGGCACAGCTGAGTCAAGGGGGGGGGCAGGGAGGAGGAGAGATGAGGCCAGAGAAGGCGTGTGTGCGTGTGTGTGCGTGTGTGTGTGTGTACGTACGTACATACGTACGTACGTGCGGGGGGTGTTATTCTTAGGTGAACTGGAAGCCACTACGTGGTTTTAAGCAAGGAAGTAGCCTAACTAGAGCTGCATTCTTGTAAACACTCAGGTAGGAGAGGCTTAGGGTAAGGCAGGTTATAAATTCTCGTTCCAGGCTGGGCGTGGTAGCTCATGCCCGTATTCCCAGCACTCTGGGAAGTTGAGGTGAGAGGATGGCTTGAGCCAAGGAGTTTGAGACCAGCCTGGGCAACAGACTAAGACTTGCCTCCACAAAAAGTAAAATATTAGCTGGGGACGGTGGCACCTACCGGCAGTCCAGCTACTCAGGAGGCTGAGGTGGATCACCTGAGCCCAGGAGATTGAGGCTGCAGTAAGCCATGATCATGCCACTGCACTGCAGCCTGGGTGACAGAGTGAGACTCTGACTCGACTCAAAAAAACAAAAACAACAACAAAAAAACCTAATTGCATCATATGCCAAAAAAAGGTCTTACAGTTCTGGTTTAAAATGAATCATAATCCACAACAGTAAACATTAATTTTCAGAGTAACAAAAAACAGCTCTCTATAAATATCAGAAGATGGGGGCTCCTGATCTGAGTCTTAAATATAAAACTAAGAGAAAACGATACAAACTAAAGAGAAGAAGGGCATCTTCCCTGCTCTTGGAAAGAAAGCAGGGATTGGTTTACAGGGCATTTGGGCACTGACATGGGCTTACCTTCTCTCCAGTATTCATTCTCTTGCTAGAAGAAAAATCTTTCAGAGACCGGGTGACTTCCCTGCAAAATAAAAGGAGGCGGCTGAGTTCCGCCCAGCAACACCCAGGGCCTCACTGAGAATGCCCCGAAGTCAGGTAACGGTCTGCCTTCAGGAGGGTGTAGCGACTTTTCCCGCCAGTACGGTACGCATTTAAAGTGATTGTCCACGAGAAGAGAAAGACATTGCTTAGCTAACTGATACTGCAAACCAGAGTGCAGTGTAACAGATGCCAGAGGAAACACCTAGAATGTCTATTTATGTTTACTTTACCCCATCCTTTCCAAATTTGTTTGAACACACATAACAAAACACACATAATTTACATTTGAAAAATACACAAGCATATATGTATGCTGTAAATGCACAAATTAGTCACATATTAGTGTAATAAAACAGATGTATTTAACAAATACATTTAATTACTGGAAATATGGGTTAATATTTTTCAAAGGTGAATGATCACAAAAGCTTGGAGAACACTGCTGGAAACAACAGTACTACCCAAGGCTCTTCTTTGAGAATTTCCTGGGAATATCACCAACCCACTGTAGCAGAATATGTCTTTCTGAAAAAGCAAAATTGTTGCCTACAGTTTAGGTCTTACGATAGTATTTAACTACTAGAAACATTCTGAAACATTTTCAGAGCAAGGCCCGGTTCAGCATGTGGACACAGCTCCTGCTCAGAGACTTAGGCAGGCAAGACAACAGGCACACCAGGTATGAGAAAGAAAGTCGAACTGCACACAGAGGTGTCTGCAACCATGGAGTAAATGTTTATAAAGTATTTTTCTGAGCAAGCTGCAAATACTTTCCAAGAATCCTAAGAGCAACCCTAATACAGAATGGCTTTTTTTTACATTTTTTTTTGAGTTGGAGTCTCACTCTGTCGCCCAGACTGGAGTGCAGTGGCCGCTCCCGGCCACCGCAGCCTCGACCTGCTAGGCTCCGGCAATCCTTCCACCTCAGCCTTCCAAGGAGCTGGAACTACAGGCGCTCACTATGACGCCCGGCTAATTTTTTGATTTATTGTAGAGACGAGGTCTCGTCAAGTTGCCCAGGTGGGTCTCAAACCTGCGGGCTCAGGCAATCCACTCACCTCAGCCCCCCAAAGTGCTGGGATTACAGGCTGAGCCACCGAGCCCGGTTTGGAATGGCTTTTCTAACTTTGTGAAGTTGGGGTAGCTTCCGCTCAGAGAACAAAGGGATTTATCATTATCGGTTAGCATGTCAGTGACTCTGCCAAGGAAACAAGTTCATTCACTGACGAGCTCCCTGTTGCCCAGAGTGTACACGCACTGACAGCAGCCAGGGAGAGACGTCCCGCTGGGGGTGGGGTGAAGGGTACTTACTGGGATACTTCTGCAATGTGCTTGTGGCGCAGTGTGATCCACAGGTCGTCATCCTCGTCCAGAAGCACCTCCTTCACCCGCGCCTCCCCAATGCCGCTAGTCTCGTACCTGGAGGGGAGATGTGGCTCAGTGGAGCATGCCAGTCCCCAGCAGTCACCGGGCCCCTTCAGTTACGACACCCGCAGCCCCTGGCCCTTGGCTGCCAGGTGTCCACATGGCTGATTCCCAAGTCCCTGACCAGCGGATATGTGTCGGGTCTGCTGTGTCAGCACTAACGTGGGATTCCTTGGGCAGGAGAGACACAGAACTTTAAAGTCAACCGATGTGAAATTCCGTCTTAAAATCTTCAGAGTCGGCAGATACGAGCCCCAACCGAGCCACCTGGAAAGAGTGTGTGGTCAGGTTACATGTGGGTTCACAGTATGCACTGCAGAAAAGTGAAGGTCCTCCACGACCCTCTCTGGAAAAGGACCGCGATGCCAGCCTCCAAGGGGTGGGCCTGAGTGCTCCCGGCAGCTCCCTGCAGAGGCCCTTGGCACTGCTCATGGGACGTCATCAATAGCTGCGGAAGCGAGAAATCCAGGGCCCAAAGGGAGAAGGGCTGAGATCCACTCATATTTTTAGATCTCCATTTTGCAACCGCTATCTCTGTGATCAGTGCTATAAAAGAAATGCCATGAGGACAATGTCTATTCTGAAACAGTCTGGAGCCATAAAAAGAAAAGCTGGTTTTTAGAAACCAATTTTCTAACTGCTACCAAGAAAAATGTGTTTTGTAATGAAGAAAGTGGCTCCTCTGAGAGAAGTTCAGTAAGAAACTCTTGTTCACGTGCTTGACTGTCATCATATTTCATGATCTATAATTAAGAAGTTTCAACGCTGGCCAGACGTGGTAGCTCATGCCTATAATCCCAGCACTTTGGGAGGTGGAGACAGGAGGATTGCTTGAACCTAGGAGTTAAGAGACCAGCCTGAGCAACACTGCAAGACCTCATTTCCACAAAAAACTCCCAAAATTAGCTGGATGTGGTGGCACGCACCTGTAGTCCCAGCTACTTGGGAGGCTGAAGCGGAAGGATTCCTTGAGCCCAGGAGTTTGAGGCCTGAGGTGAGCAGTGATTGTGCCAGAGTGAGACCCCAACTCAAAAAAGAAAAGAAGTTTCAACTCTGAATGAGACACACTCACACATATCAACATGCGAAGATCTCCAAGTAGGCTGTGAGCTGAAGTGGTGTGAGCTGGGACTAAAGTCCTTGCACTCCCAAGGAGTATGAGTGCCTGCCTGGAAATGCCAGGTGGACTTGAGGGACACACAGAAAAGCTCAAGGAGAAAAGTGAGTGTCAAAGCACCTGCTTTCCCCAGGATTAAGAACGTCCTTCTTCCTAGCAAGACATACTCTGGCTCATTGGCAAAGCTGCAGTCACCCCGAGTCTGCAATACCATACTTACTTGTAGACATCGTTCTCAATGGGCAGCAGATCGTAGCTCATAGCCTGAAAAGTCAGCTCGTGCAGCACAGGGGAGCTGGGGTCGAAGCCTCGGTCCAAGATCAGGAGCTGGGAGCGCGCCTTGTCGGGGCCCTGGGGGAACAGGGGCTGCTGCATGAGCTACCCAGACAACCCCAGCTTCGCCACCGGGGTTTTCCCCTTGCCAAAGAGGGCAGCAGGAAGTGAGCCCTGAAAGTGAACCTCCCCAAGCAGCAATGACGCCAAAAAATACCGCATGAGAATTCAGTGTTTCCATTTCATAAGGAGAACACTTAGTCTCACATGAAACTGCGCAGGAGGCCGAGGTGAGTTCACATGGGAGACTCTGCCCAGACTCAGCTACAAAGGGGGTAACCAGCATCCTGGGGCCTGGGCCTGAGGGCTTCCCAGGACTGGGACTTCCAGCCTTAAAACCAAGGTGGCGATAGAACAGCCCTGCATCTTGACTGTGATGGTGTTTACATGACTCTCTACATGTGATACCACCGCTCAGAACTTCACACGCAGAGCACACGCCAAAACCAGTAGCACCTGGCTGGGGTCTGGAGAGCGGGACACTCAGAGCCGAGGCTGAGAAGGCCCTGGCAAACACAAACAAGCTGGCCACCTGGCTACAGTGAACACATCAGGTCATACCACCCCAAGGGCTGGACATTTCACTGGAGGCCAATCTGCAGGGAAAGCAGCACTCACATGCGCTTGGAGAGCAACAGAACCGAGCCGGCCCTGGGGACCGTCACACCAACACCACGGCCCCCTGGTGAGAGCGCGCAGGCCCAGCCACACTCACCTCCCCCATCGTGGGGTCATCAGCTTTGTAGGCATCGAGCTTGTCCTGGATGAGCTGTGCCAGCAAAGCGTTGTCCTTGTATTCCCTGGAAAAGGAGGAGCAACACGGTGTGAGCCACCAGGACCCACGTGGATGCCGAACGCCCTGGAAAGGAAACGGGATGGCCTTGGGCATCGCCATGTTACTGTTTTCACAGCGAGAAGGTTTTCACGTGTCACACACACAGTCAAAAAGGAAAAGCAAAATAAAGTGCTTAGCCTTGTACCTGGAACATAACAAGTGCTTTTCTTGTTCCTTTTTAAAGCAATCTAAAAGGAAGCAGAAGTAATCTCTCCAAGCAGCTTCAGACACACAAGCACACCTCCCAGAGGGCCTGGCTTGTGTTCAACCAGGGCCCCTGAGCCTGACCCACGCAAGTCTCGCAAGTCTCGCTTCCCTTGGGTCTTGTTTTGTTCTGCTGGCGAATGACACTTCGGCTGGCACCGGCAGAGTGACACAAGCGAGGACTGCAAACTGCCCTGTGGTTGAGTCCCAGGCCTGAAGGCTGGGGCGCTGCTGTCTCCTCGCTGCAGGGGCTCTTGCCCAGCCCGAGCTCCCATCCCAGGTCAGGAGACAGTCTGGGCCCCATTTCTTTTGTTTGTTTGTTTGGTTGGTTGTTTGTTTTTTTTTTTGAGTTGGAGTCTCACTCAGTTGCCCAGACTGGAGTGCATGGCCGCTCCCGGCCACCACAGCCTCGACCTGCTGGGCTCCAGCGATCCTTCCGCCTCAGCCTTCCGAGTAGCCGGAATTACAGGTATGCGCTACCACGCCCGGCTGATTTTTTGATTTATTGTAGAGATGAAGTCTCGCCGCCCAGGCGGGTCTCGAACCCACAGGCTCAGGCATTCCACTCACCTCAGCCTCCCAAAGCGCTGGGATTACAGGCTGAGCCACCGAGCCCAGCTGAGCCCCATTTCTTAACTGCTACCAGGCTCCCGTCCATATGTACCAGCAATGAAGGAAAGCCAGGCACCAGGATGGCACACCAAGGAGGCTTTTTTTTGAGTCAGGGTCTCGCTCAATCGCCCAGGCTGGAGTGCAGTGGCACAATCACAGCCCACCACAGCCTCAACCTCCTGGGCTCAGGCGATCCTTCCACCTCAGCCTCCCAAGTAGCTGGGACTACAGGCACGTACTACCACGCCTGGCTAGGTTTGTTTTGTCTTGTAGAGATGGGGTCTTGCTGTGTTGCCCAGGCTGGTTTTGAACTCCAGGCCTCAAGCAGTCCTCCTGCCTCAGCCTCCGAAGGGCTGGGATCGGAGCGTGAGCCACCACGCCCGGCCAAGAGGCATTTCCTACAGCCCAAGTTCCAGCAGACGGTGAGCAGCAGAACAGGTGCAGCGCATGTTCCATGGCTCCCCTGCTCTCGGCGACCTCAGCTCAGGACCTCAGCAGCCAGAGGCCCTTCCTGTCTTCCCGCGGCGGCTGGCAGCTTCTGAGTGGCACCCAGCCCTTCACTCCTCCCGTAGTGGCATCCTGCGGAGCCTCCCCCTTTCAGCTTTTCCCCGCCCTTCCTGCTCACATCCCCGTCTTCGCGCTCCCAGAGCACTGCAGTCAGTCACCCGTGTCCACAAGCCCCGTAGGCTTCCCAGTGATAACCCACGAAGGCCAGAATCCCAAGCCTAGCACTGAGGCCTCCAGAAGTGGCTTCGTCTCTGCCCGCTGCCCACATGTCCACTGTGCTGGACTGCCCGTCCTCTCCTCACCTGCCCTTTGTCCTCCCAACTCCAAGCTTCTGCTCAGAGCCCTGGCAGGAGCTAATGGTCCGCATGAAACGTCGCCCATCTCTCCTTATCAGTTGATCGTCACCTTTGGTCTGAAGCCCTTCCTCATCCTCGGCTCCAGGGGGCCCCTCTCCACCTTGGACGCCCCAGGAACCTGATCAGTCTCATGGGGTCTGGTTCCCGGCGGGCCTCTCTCCTGCGTGCAGGTGCGGAGGTGCGCGACCTGCCCCCTCCCAGACCCAGGGCTGTGTCTCCAGCTTTACCTCTCCCGGGCACGGAGCACGCAGCAAGCAGGTGAGGTGGGAGTGGCTTTATCCAACTTGAGGGCACGTCCCTTGGAGAAGGATCTCGTACTATGAAATGGTTTTTCAAAGATGACACTTGCTTTTGAAGGTTAGAAAGAGATTAAAAGCTGTGGGAAACCTGGGTTGTAGTCACGCAGGGGTTCACATTTTCGTCATCCAATAACTGATTATATGTGCTATGCTCTTTTCTATTTCGTTTTTATACTTCACCACAACATTTAAAAGACAGTAAGACCATCGGAAGAACAATTGTAAGGGAGAGACACGCAAGTCTTGACTATCTCAAGACAACGGCCAGGGGACCCGTGAGGCCAGAGGTGTCCAGCCAGCCCTCACTCACGGGACACCTGGGTGCCGCCCGAGGAGACCAGCATGCTGCCTTACCCCCGGTACCGCACGGCTGGGTACTCCTTCAGGGTGGCACACAGGGTTGCGATCTGCTCTGCCAGGCGCTCCAGGATGGGGTTCTTCATCTGAGCCTTGTGGGGACTGTAGAAGCTCTGGAAAGAGTCAGCAGAGTCCAAGGAATACACCTGGGGAGGAGAAAACACACGTGGTGGCCCTTCCACCAGCTCCGGTAAGGAGTCGACAGAACATGCTCAGTATCATCCCGCAACACGTGCTGGGTTCCCACCACATGCCAGGCAAGGTGCTGAACACTTGGGAGCTCCTAGCGACAGGAACGTCCCTGTCCTCAGGGAGTCTGCAGTCCAGTAGGAGAAGGCCAACAGTAAACAGCATGAAAAGTAGCTTGCACAGTACTGAGGAACTGGTGAGCACATGAGAAGATGTCAGAGTGGACAAGACAGCCCAGGAGGGCTGGGCAGGGAGGGCATGGGGACTCGTCGACAAGGCGACATCCCAGCAAGGGCCTGAGGCGGTGAGGGGTCTGTCCCCAGCCAGAGACTTCCCTGAGGAGGGACCAGGTCTGCTGAGGCCCCCAAGCAGGTGTGTGCCAGGGTTTCTGGTAAACAGTGACGAGGCCAGAAACAGAGTCAGAGGAGGGGTTGGTGTGAGAGCACACCCGCCACTGTGAGCTTCCTTTAATTGGAAAAGAAACAAGCCAGATACTGTGCAGTGACTGTGGTCAAATAAAAGAACTTTTTATGAATTTAATAATATTCTGGCCTAGGCAATGGAGCAAGACCTTGTCTCTACAAAAAGAAAAAAATATTATTTGGGCATGGTGGTACATGCCTATAGTCCCAGCTACTCAGGAGGTTGAGGCTGAAGGATCGCCTGACAACAGAGTGAGACCCCAACTCAAACCAACAACAAACAAAAATCTTACCCTCAGTAGTATGTCCTAAGTATAAAATTAAAATTTCCTCTTAAATGAATGACTGAGTCTCCCAAATATCATTATTCTTTCAAATTCTCCTTTACGTAAACTACCTTGATCTTCTAAAAATATTGACATTAAAAAGAGTTTATTGGCCTGGCATGGTGGCTCACGCCTATAATTCCAGCACTTTGGGAGGCTGAGGTGACAGGACTGCCTGAGTTCGAGACCAGCCTGGGCAACGTGGCTGAAACCTCATCTCTACATAAATGAAAAAATTAGCCAGGTGTGGTGGCGTACACCTGTAGTTCCAGCTACTTGGAAGATTGGAGTGGAAGGATCACCTGAGCCCAGCAGGTGGAGGCTGCAGTGGCCGTGCGTGTGCCACTGCACTCCAGTCTGGGTGACGGAGTGAGACTCCGACTCAAGAAGCAAACAAAAACAGCTTATTGTTTTTTATTTCTGAAATATAATATAGTTGAATATGCTAAAGCTGGATTTTGCTCAATCCAGGTGGTGATGGAATACACAGAAAAAAAAATAAATTTCCCTCTCCCAAGCAGGAAACGGGCTTTAAGCCAAGTGAGACTGGAAAGAGACTGTCTTTAATTTAAACGTTCACACTTCATCTTTTCTCTCTCTCCTTTTCTAAGAATACATCACTCTCTGGTATTTAGAAGCTGATCTACAAAGATACAATATGCCACAATTATCTTTTAGTTCCACAAAATGCATGAAGTCCTGCTGCTTTTGTTTCCCTGTTTGCTAGGAGAAGATGCTTTAACAACTCATAAAATACTAAGAAATATTTTGTATATTCTCTCACAATCGGCTTCACCTTTACTGGTTTAACAACTTTTTTTTCCCAAGGGGAGAGCCTGGTGGCCGTGGCGTCCGGCACTTGAAGTGTTAATGGCCAAAGGCGAAGGCCACCATCTGCTCTCTCGCACAAGAGAGCTGAGGTTATCTTCACTGGAAACAGCCTCCCGGCAGCAGATGGCAGCCTTCTGGCCGCCTCCCTCGCCTTCCAAGCTCTTTTGGGATTGGCTACTTTTGGTTATTCGAGGAGTCGGCACTGAGAGCAAGAAAGAAATGCGCACAAAGAAAGACACCTGGCTGACAGAAGGTCAGAGGCAGCAGGAGGGTACGCCGGGCAGAGGGCAGGCCCTTGCAACCCTTCGCCTCGAATGCACATCCGCTCCCAGCCTCCACCCGGCCTTTCCCAACACGACGCCTTCCCTCCCCCACTCTCTGTGTCACCCGCCCGCGCTCCTGGAGCTCCCGAAGGAAAAACTAGCATGCAGACTTTCTGTCCCCCCCGCCCAGCTCACCTGGGATTCATACGGGAGAAATGCAATGTTGATTTCTGTCAGAGTTTTGATGACTTTGGCTGCTCGAGATTTTACCAGCTCGTTAAACAGGGCATCTGGACAAGCTGCAAGAATGGCAAAAGGCAGTCGGCTTTCCTCTCCACTCGCTGGTTCACTTAACAGCTGTCATACCCACTGCATTCTTTATCTTACTCAGGTTTTTGAAACTAGGAAGTTCATCCCCCACCAAAATATCCAATACCTCTAGGGTATAAAAGGAACGTAAAGCCACCTGCATGGCCTTCAACATATAACAGAAAAACAAATGGCAGTAAAGATTGATAGTGAGGGCTAATCAAAACTATTTTCTGATGGCTGGGCGTGGTGACTCACACCTGTAATCTCAGCACTTTGGGAGGCCGAGGCGGGAGGATCACTTGAGGCCAGGACTTCTAGACCAGCCTAGGCAACATAGTGAGACCTCATCTCTACAGAAAAAGATATTAAAAAAATTAGGGCCAGGCTCGGTGGCTCAGCCTGTAATCCCATGCTTTGGGAGGCCAAGGTGAGTGAATTGCCTGAGCCCATGGGTGCAAGACCCACCTGGGCAACTTGGCGAGACCTCATCTCTACAATAAATCAAAAAAATTAACCGGGCGGGTAGCGTGCGCCTGTAGTTCTAGCTACTTGGAAGGCTGAGGCGGAAGGATTGCCGGAACCCAGCAGGTCAAGGCTGCGGTGGCCGGGAGTGGCCACTGCGCTACAGTCTGGGCGACAGAGTGAGACTCCAACTCAAAAAAAAAAAAATTAGCTGGATGTGGTGGTGCACCTGTAGTCCCAGCTACTTAGGAGGCTGAGGTGGAAGGACAGCCTGAGCCCAGGAGATCGAGACTGTGGTAAGCCATGATCCTGCCACTGCACTCCAGCCTGGGTGACAGAGCGAGACCCTGACTCAAGACAAAACAAAACTATTTTCTGATACCAAGGAAAGGAAGGAAAATATCAAAAGAGATTAAGAAGGGGTAAGGAAAAGGTCTTAATTATAAACAAACACCATACATCTAGCATGTTAAGAAAAATAGCCGGGCGCGATGACTCACGCCTGTGATCCCAGCACTTTCAGGGGTGGGGGTGAGAGGACTGCCTGAGCCTGGGGTTCCAAGACCAGCCTGGACAACATAGCAAGACCTCATCTCCACAATAAATCAAAAACTTTGTCAGGCATGGTGGCGCACGCCTGTGGTTCCAGCTAGATGGAAGGATTGCCTGAGCCCAGCGGGTCAAGGCTGCAGTGGCCATGAGTGCGCCACTGCACTTCTGCCTGTGTGACAGAGTGAGACTTCAACTCAAAAAAAAAAGAAGAAGAGAAAAAAATAAATAAATCACTGGGAAATGTGACAAAGGCATTTCCCTCAGACGCTCCAGGCGGCTCAGCAGCACAGGCGGCCCACTCGGTGAGGGAGTCATGAGTCCAGACCCTCTGCCAGGCCACACAGATGTCTTCGGTTCCCGAAAAATGCGTTACTGGGTTGCTACGACTGACGCTATCTACTTGCTCTTTGTCTCGCACATTCTCGACTACAAAATTATTCCTTTTGGCCAGGCATTGTGGCTCATGCCTATAATCCCAGCACTTTGGGAGGTGGAGGTGGGAGGACTGCTTGAGTCCAGGAGTTAGAGGCTGTGGTGAGCTGCAATCATGGCACTGCACTCCAGCCTGGACAACACAGTGAGACCCTAACTCAAAAAAGAAAACCAACTTATGCTTTGCGGTGTCCTTTCCATTTTCTCAGTGGCGACTGCTGTGCGAGTTTTTATCCCTAGGGAGAAGAACGCTGGGAGAATTCTTATTGTGGCACATCCTGTAGATATCCAGGCCAACTCATCTCTCTTTGCCTCTCCACTAGGATCCACGCCCCAAATCCCCACAGAATAAGAACGTTAATTCCAGACCATGATGCAGGTTCTAATGAACACAAAGACCACGGGACTGGAATACCTCTGTAGCTGAAACACTGATGGAAACACATCACAGTGATATCTGAACGTCTACACTGCACAGTGAAACACCAAGGCAAGCAGCAGGAAGGTTCTTCTCGTCATCAAGTCCCTCAGTTCTCAGAAGAGGGACTTGGGGCTGGGCACGGGGACGCACACCTACACTCTCAGCACTGGGAGGCTGAGGCGGGAGGACTGCTAGAGCCCAGGAGTTCAAGGCCAGCCTGGGCAACACAGCGAGACCCCGTGGTGGCTCGTGCCTGTAATCCCAGCCACCCGGGAGGCTGGGGTGGCAGGATCACCTGAGCCCAGGAGGTCGAGGCTGTGGTGAATCATGATTGTGCAACTGCACTCCGGCCTGGGCGACAGAGCAAGATCCTGTCTCAAAAAAAAAAAAAGAAGGTGCTTGGTGTGCTATTTTTTCATCAGGAAGGACTGCATGATCTGGCAGGCCTGTATTTGTGTGCGTCTCCTTTTGTCTCTCCTGCAGTTTATCTTCAGAAGAGAAAAGAACACATCAGGACCAGCACGGTAATGCCCCTTCCTCCCCTGGGGACCTGCCTTGGTTTTGGCTGAGCCCAGCTGTGCAGAAATGCTACCCTGCCCACAGGGGCAGCTCTCTCTCTCGACTGTACTCACAGTCAGTGAAGAAGACGTGTGCAGCCCGGTATTTAGCAGTCGGCGGGTCCTTAAAGTCGCTGATGAGGGAGTGGACAGACTGTGGACAGGGGGGAAAAAAAGGGATCTGAATCCCACTCTAGAAGCAAATGGGACCTCTATCTGGACTGAATTCAATCCAAGCTGGCTTCAAGCTACTTGCACAAAATAGGAAATTTTTGATACACAATTAACACTCATGTTCAGCCACAACCGAGTTCTAAGAACTTAAAATTAAGACTATGTCAGAGTTTTGGTGGGGGTTTTTTTTTTTTTTGAGTCACAATGTCACTCTGTTGCTCTGGCTGGAGTGCAGTGGCACAATCATAGCTCACTGCAGCCTCAACCTCCTGGGCTCAGATGATCCTTCCACCTCAGTGTCCCAAGTAGCTGGGACTACAGACCCTTTGTATCTAATTTTTAAAAATTTTTTAATAGGGAAAAGGTCTTGCTATGTTGCTCAGGCTGGTCTTGAAGCCCTGGGCTCAAGCAATCCTCCTGCTTCAGTCTCCCAAAGTGCTGGGATTATAGGCATGAACTACTGTGCCCGGCCTATTTAGGAGTTTAGATGAACAAAGGCCAAAGGACTTCCTAGCTCATTGCAAGAGTGATAGTGTCAGTTCTTTGGAGGCACTGTAATAGGTTCCTAAGAAGAGACACACAAAAAAGAAAACCAGGCAGAATCCTTTATTAATGATGAGCTTCTGACAATTTTGTTGGATCTACAGAATGTAAGCCAATTTTTTTACAGTGAAAAGAAAGTGTGAAAATTGGAGGAAACTTATACAGATTAAGAGACCTGGCTGAGTATGGTGGCTCACACCTGTAATTCCAGCACTTTGGGAGGCTGAGGCAAAAGAAAAGCTTGAGTCCAAGAGCTTGAGACCAGCCGGGACAACATAGCAAGACCTCATCTCTTCAGAAATCAAAAAATTAGCTGGGCATGGTGGCACGTGCCTGTAGTCCCAGCTACTTGGCAGGCTGAGGCAGAAGGATCACCTGAGCCCAGCAGGTCAAGGCTATGGTAGCCATGATCACGCCACTACAGTCCAGCCTGGGTGACAGAGTGAGATTCTGATTCAAAAAAAAACCCCAAACAAACAAACAAACAAAACACCTAAAACAACTATCACCCAAAAGTGGGGGGGGGCCTTATTCGATGGTGCTTTGAACCAATCTCCCAAAACTATAAGACAGATACAATTGAACGCTAACTGGATATTGATGAAATAAATCGGAAAACATGAAATTCCAAAGCCTGGATTGGATACTAATCGGACAGGGACCGCCCACCTGGAGAGGGAGTGCAAGGGGAAGGAAAGCTTAGATGAGCCAAGGCCATGGAACACAGGCTCTGGCTTTCTTTCAGCTGGGGTATCTCCGACAGCTGAATCCATTCCTCACTTCTCACTGCACAAACACCCCTCCCATCCCCAGCCCCACCGCCGCACTGTGGATTGCCTGCTTAAACAGAGCAGTGTGTTAAATGCGTGCTTAACCTAGAAATGTCAGACAGTCTGTACCACACAGATCCCAAGCCAGCACATCTAACCTGGGGAAGTTCTTCTCTGGGAAGGCTCACCTTCTCAGATGGAGTGATGAGATACACAGCTTCCAGGCTGGGGAGGGGCTCTCGGCGCTTGTTGATGTCTTCCACAACTAGACAACAAAACAACCCACAGTGAGCAAGAGCACATGACTGGGGATCAGAACACAGGAGGCGGCAGAGACAGCCACCTTCAGAATGGCACAGAGCAAGAGCTACCACGGGGGGAAAGGCTCCTTCACCTCTCCTCCAGATTGCCATATTCCTTGGGAGTGAACACCACTGTCTTATCATGCTCAAGGCGTCAGAAAATCCTAAACCTTTCCACATTCAATGTGCCCTACTTCCCATTTCAGTGTAAGCAAACTCCTTTATCTGTTCTGAAATAAAATGGAAAATGCTACCTAATTCTGTCAAGAAAGGCTCCAGCCCAGGTGACGGCTCCTGGCCAAGGAAAGAGGATCACTTGAGCCGAGGAGTACAGGGCTGCAGTGAACTATGATCCCACCACTGACCTCTGGAGTTGACAGACCGAGATCCTGTCTCCTTAAAAAAAAAAAAAAAAAAAGAATGGCTCCTTGGCCCCTTCTTTCATCTGTCCTAAATAATCTCAATTCCTCTAAAATTTCCATGCTGGGCTTATTTCTCAGCAGTTGGATTCTCACTTCCTCAGTGAGAATTCTCCGCATAGCAAATGTAGGCACTCCAAAGCTAATCTCTAAACAATACTGCTTCTCTCAGTAGAGCAAAGAGCAAATGCATTTTGTTACAGCAAGCCATGTAATTTCCTTCAGTTCCGTCAGAGGCTTCGCCTGGAAAGAATAGCTTCTGAGAGAATCATCATCTTACTCTTCACGTGGTAACGCTTAGACTGCATCATCTACACTGCCCTGGCCTCTGGTGTGGAGGGAGCAGGCGACTGTATGGGTGCCATTCTTCCTGTGCAGATGATTTAAGTAAATAAAAGCATCATTCTAGAGCGATCCCTTGTAACACTTATAAAGACTTTCACCCCGAATAATATTCAGATTAACACCAACCCCTCAACCACCTGCTTTAACAGTGGCTGTAGATTTTTTTTTTTTTTTTTTGAGTTGGAGTCTCACTCCATCGCCCAGACTGGAGTGCAGTGGCCACTCCCGGTCACCGCAACCTCGACCTGCTGGGCTCCGGCGATCCTTCCACCTCAGCCTTCCAAATAGCTGGAACTACAGGCGCGCGCTGCCATGCCCGGATCATTTTTGATTTATTGTAGACATGAGGTCTCGTCAAGTTGCCAAGTAGGGTCTCGAACCCGCAGGCTCAAGCAATCCACTCACCTCAGCCTCCCAAAGTGCGGGATTACAGGCTGAGCCACCGAACTCGGCTGGCTGTAGATTTTTAAATTTCATAGGCCATGAATGTTTCCTACCAAAATGTTTCAGGGCTTTAACTTTTTAATTTTGCTAAGCAAGGACATTTCTTAAAAACCACCTCAAGGGGTAGGAAAGAGGCCATGTGTAGTATGGAGACCTGAATCCTCATCTCCCACAGCAAGTCAACATCTAATTTCAGTGAAGCAAGAGATAATAGGACGCATTCATCTAGAACTATGGAAAGAGCAAGGGGGCTGCCTCTGGTGGGCGGACCCGAGGGATGGAGAGAGGAAAGGGACAGGGCACTGTGCTCCTTTCTTACATCCTTATTAGATCCATTTAGCTTTTTTCCTCTTTACTTTTGGGCTTTTTTTTTTTATAGAGGAAAAAAATAGTTTCAAACATTCAATGAAGACAATAACTTTGTGGGCCGGGCTCGGTGGTTCAGCCTGTCATCCCAGCACTTTGGGAGCCTGTGGGTTTGAGACCAGCCCAGGCAACTTGGTGAGACCTCGTCTCTACAATATATCAAAAATTAGCTGGGTGTGATAATGTGCACCTGTAGTTCCAGCTACTTGGAAGGCTGAGGCGGAAGGATCGCTGGAGCCCAGCAGGTCGACACTGGGGTGGCCATGTGCATGCCACTGCACTCCAGTCTGGATGATGGAGTGAGACTCTGACTCAAAAAAAAAAGAAAACTTTGTAAGCTCAAAATAAGCCTGGTCTATAACTGACTTGGATCACTGATTGACATAAAAGTCACACCAAATATTGTGTACTCCATTTACGGGACTATGGCTTCTGGTGAGAGAGAAATCCAATTTATTGATTTTTTTTTTTGAAGATGTGGGGTACAGTTCAGTGTTAGGTATACAAACATTGATCATGCAGGCACCCTTGTGGATGAGGTGTGCCCCTCCCTCCCCTGGCAGCTTCCCTCAACTGCCCATTCCATCCCCCTCCCCTGACAATGAAGAAATTGGGCCAGGCACGATGGTTCATGCCTGTAATCCTAGCACTTGGAAGGCCAAGGCAGAAGGACCCCTTGAGCCCAGGAGTTCAACATCAGCCTGGGCAACATAGTGAAACCTTGTCTCTACAAAAAAATAAAAAAATTAGCTGGGCATGGTGGCACACACATATAGTCCCAGCTACTCGGGAGGCTGAGGTAGGAGGATGGCTTGAGCCTGGAAGGTGGAGGCTGAGGTGAGCTGTGGTCATGCCACTGCATTCCAGCCTGGGTGATGGGTGAGAAAACTCCAACTCAAAAAAAAATAATAAAATAATAAAAATAAAGAAATCATATCTAAGATGTGATTGCAGTAAACAAAAAATAGACAGATCAATGGGCCAGAACAGAGAACCCAGAAACAGAGCCTCATAATACAGTCAGCTGGTCTTTGGCAAGGGCAAAGGCAACATAATGGAGAAAAGACAAATTATGTTGGAATAACTGGACATCCACACGCGACAAAATGAGTGCAGACACATGCCCTACAGCCCTTGCAAAACTAACACAAAATAGATCACAGACCTAAGCATAAATGCAAAACTATGAAGCTCCTACAGGATAAAATAAAGGAAAAGCTAGATGACCTTGGGCTTGGCAATGACTTTTTAGATGTGACACCAAAGGCACAATCCCTGAAAAAATTGATAAATTGGACTTTATTAAAATTATAAGTTTCTGCTCTGCAGAAGATAGCATTGAGAGAATGAGAAGATAAGCCACAGACTGGGATATTTTCAGGAGACATATCCGATAAAGGACTGTTATCCAAAATGTACAAAGAACTCTTAAACTTGACAATAAGAAAAGAAATGGCCCACTAAAAACTAGATCAAAGACGTCGCAGACACTCACCAAAAAGACACACCAAGGGCAAATAAGCACAGGAAGAGACGCTCCACATCATAGGTCACCAGGGACACGCAAATTAAAATAACAACGAAACACCACTTCACACCGCATCTGTGAGAAGGGGCAAGATCCAGACACTGACAACAACGAACACTGGCAAGGATGTGGCGCCAGGAACTGTCATTCCACGCCGGTGGAAATGCCAAACGGCACAGCCACTTCGGAAAACAGGTTGGTTTCATTCAAAGCTAAGCACACACTTACCATATAATTCAGCAAGCAAGCTTCTTGGTATTTACCCAAAGGAGTTGAAAGCTTATGGGCACACAAAAACCTGTGCACAAATGTTATAGCAGCTTTATTCTTTTTTTTTTTTTTTTTTTGAGTTGGAGTCTCACTTTGTCGCCCAGCCACCACAGCTTTGACCTGTTGGGCTCCAGCGATCCTTCTACCTCAGCCTTCCAAGAAGTCAGAATTACAAGCATGCACTACCACGCCTGGCTGATTTTTTGATTTATTGTAGAGATGAGGTCTCACCAAGTTGCCCAGGCAGGTCTCGAACCTACGGGCTCAGGCAATCCACTCACCTCCACCTCCCAAAGCGCGGGATTACAGGCTGAACCACCGAGCCTGGCTTAGCAGCTTTATTCTTAACTGTCAAAACTTGGAAGCAACCAACATGTCCTTCAGTAGGCGAATGGGTAAATAAACTGTGGTGTATCCAGGCAATGAAATATTATTCAGCATTAAAAAGAAATGAGGCCAGATGCAGTGGCTCAAGTTTGGGAGGCCGCGGAGGGAGGACTGCTTGAGCCCAGGAGTTCAAGACTAGCCTGAGCAACATGACAAGATCTCGTCTCTACAATAAATCAAAAACTTAGCCCAGTGTGGTGGCACATACCTATAGTTCCAGCTACTTGGAGACTGAAGGAGGACGACCCGAGCCCAGCAGATCGAGGCTGCGGTGACTGTGAGCGTGCCACTGAGCTCTAGCCTGGGCGACAGTGTGAGACTCTGATTCAAAAATAAAAACTACTCTGAAGCCGGGCTCGGTGGCTCAGCCTGTAATCCCACGCTTTGGGAAGCTGAGGTGAGTGGATTGCCTGAGCCCACAGGTTCGAGACCCGCCTGGGCAACTTGGCGAGACCTCCTCTCTACAATAAATCAAAAAATCAGCGGGGTGTGGTAGCGTGCACCTGAAGATCCAGCTACTTAGAAGGCTGAGGCGGAAGGATCGCCAGAGCCCAGCAGGTCAAGGCTGCGGTGGCCAGGAGCGGCCACTGCACTCCGGTCTGGGTGACAGTGAGACTCCAACTCAAAAAAAAAAACAACAAAAAACTACTCTGTATGGTGGGACCACGGTGGATACATGTCACTGCACATCTGTCCAAACCCCAAAAATGTACACCAAGGGAGAACCTCAGTGTAAACTACAGTCTTTGGGTGATAATAATGTGTTAATGTCAGTTCATTGCTTGTACCAAAGGTACCAAACGTGAGAAATATGGATAAAATGAGAGGCTGTGCATGCCTGGGTGCAGGGGGCATGTGGGAAATCTCTGGACCTGCTTGATTTTGCTGCCAGCCTAAAACTGCTCTAGAAAAATGAAGTCTGTTTTTTTAAATGAAGAAATCCCATCCAAGTTGTGATTGTACAAAGTTAAAATTATAATTGGCCAGCCACGGTGGCTCACACTAAAATCCCAGCACTTTGGGAGGATAAGGCAAGGGGATCACTTGAGCCCAGGATACAGACTAGCGTGGGCAGCATAGAAAGATCTTGTCTCTACAAAAATAAAATAAAATAATTAACTGAGTATGGTGGTGCATGCCGGTAGTCCCAGCTAATTGGGAGGCTGAGGTGGGAGGATCACTTGAACCTAGGAATTTGAGGCTGCAGTGAGCTGTGAGTGTGCCACTGCACTCCAGCCTGGGCAACAGAGTAAGGCTCTGACTCAAAAACAAAAAAATTCTATATATACTTTTTCACATGGAATTTAAACAACAGGAAAATCCACAGCATATTATCACTATATTTTCAGAATTTAAGGACATTTCAACACCAAATGATAGGAAAGACACAATCTTGGAATAAAGGGCAGACCTCAAAACGCCTAACTGAATTCGTTGAGCTTAATGAAAAGCCCAACCCCCCCATCTTTCCTCCTGTAACGTTCGGATGAAAACCAGCAAGTCAGTGAGCCACACGTCATAAAAGGCATCTCCGGGGGGGAATGGAGCGATGCGTTTCCTGGCTTGAAACAATCCCTCAAAGGAGATTACTTTCCAATCAGCGCTGTTCTGATGATGAAAATAAGTGGTGCCTCTCAAAACGGACCCCCAAGTAAGACTAGAGGTGCACACAGATGTGAATAAGAGCTCTGGATGGAGCCAGAAGGTCTGAGTCCTGGCTCCCAGGTATGACACTGACCTTGAGCAGGTGATAGAGCCCTTTTGAAAAACTCATGTTTTATTTTTGTTAGAGAAAGGGTCTCATTCTGTCCCAGGCTGGAGTGCAGTGGCATGATTATGACTCACTACTGCCTCAACTCAACTCCTGGACTCCAGTGATCCTCCCGTCTCAGCCTCCTGAGTAGCTGGGACTATTCACACATGCCACCTCACCGGCAATTTTTTGTAAAGATGTGGTCTCCCTAAGTTGCCTAGCCTGATCTCGAACTTTTGGGCTCATGCAATCCTCCCACCTGGGCCTCCCAAAGTGCTAGGATTACAGGTGTGAGCCACCATGCCCAGTCCTGAAAAACCTACTTAGTGTGAAATGGTAACACACATTCCAAAGAGTGACTAAACCATAACCAGGTCAATAACAATGACACAAATGTCTACATAAGCAGCACTCCAGGTGAGGAACCAGAACCCAGCAGCACGGCAGCAGTGCCCTTGCCCAGCCCATATTCCCCTCCCTCATTGCAATACCCTCCCTTCCCTCCAGAGAGAGCCACCATGCTGACTTGGACATGAGCGTGTCTCTGCGGGGTTTTATGGGGGTTTTTTTGAGTTGGGAGTCTCACTCTGTCGCCCAGACTGGAGTGCAGTGGCCGCTCCCGGCCATCGCAGCCTTGACCTGCTGGGCTCCGGTGATCCTTCTGCCTCAGCCTTCCAAGTAGCTGGAACTACAGGCGCGCACTACCATGCCTGGTTCATTTTTGATTTATTGTAGAGATGAGGTCTCGCCAAGTTGCCCAGGCGGGTCTCGAACCCGTGAGCTCAGGCAATCCACTCACCTCAGCCTCCCAAAGGCACGGGATTACAGGCTGAGCCACCGAGCCTGGCTATCTCTGCAGTTTTACCACAGAGTCTGCATTCCAAAATGATACAATTTAGCTCTGCCTAGCTTGGAACTTCATAGAATTGAAAGTATACTGTCAGTACTCTCTTGTGTCTTGCTTTGCTCAGCAGAGTGTTTGTCAGTCACTCGTATTCTTGGGAGTAGTGTCAGCATATCCATTTTCATTGCTGTCTCTGTGTCACCACACCACGATTTATATAACCATGCTATTCTTGATAGATGTGTTGGCTGTTTCCCACTGGGGGCTCTGAGGAACAACGCTCTGAACATTCCTGGGCACACACACCTGAGGTTGTCTAGGAGACACTCCTAGCCATGGACGTGCTGGCTCACAGGACATGTAAGCCTTGAACTTTGTTAGATGTGGCCAAGTGTTTTTTTACTTACTTTATTTTTTACTTTTTTACTTTTTGAGTTGGAGCATTGATCTGCTGGGCTTGGGCAATCCTTCTGCCTCAGTCTTCCAAGTAGCTGGAACTACAGGTGCACGCTACCATGCCCAGCTAATTTTTTATTTACTGTAGAGACAAGGTCTCGCCAAGTTGCCCGGGCTGGTCTTGAACCCATGGCCTCAGGCAAGCCACTCGCCTTGGCCTCCCAAAGTGCTGGGATGACAGGCTGAGCCACTGAGCCTGGCCAGCCAAGTGTTTTTTAAAGTGGCTGTACCGACTGGCACTTTGCCATGTAGAAGCTCCCAGTTTTCTACCTCCTCACCGTCACAGGCATTATCAGAGTTTAAGTGTTCTAACCTGGTGTGTCTACATGGGTATCTCACTCTGGCCTGAATTGCATTTTCTTTTCTTTTTTTTTTTTTTGAGTTGGAGTCTCACTCTTTCGCCCAGACTGGAGTGCAGTGGCCGCTTCCGGCCCCTGCAGCCTCGACCTGCTGGGCTCCAGCGATCCTTCTGCCTCAGCCTTCCGAGTAGCTGGAACTACAGGCGTGTGCTACTACGCGCGGCTTATTTTTGATTTGTTGTAGAGAGGAGGTCTCACTAAGTTGCCCAGGCGGGTCTCGAACCCGCGGGCTCAGGCAATCCACTCACCTCGGCCTCCCAAGGTGCTGGGATTACAGACTGAGCCACCGAGCCCGGCTTGAATTGCATTTTCTAACCACTGACGATGATGGGCAGTTTTCTTTTTTTTTAGATAAAAAAATACAGTTTATTTTAAAATAAATTAGAGCAAGAAAGAGAAAGGAGAGCGAAGGTTCACCTCCTCAAGGTGGGGAGGGGGCCAAAGCCAGGAAGCACGGCGACAGCCACAGCCACAGCCCAGAGAATACACAGCCACACCAGAGTCTAGCAAGGCAACGGCCGGCCAGTTTTCATGTACTTATTGGCCATTTGGATTTCTTCCTTTAAACATCTATTCAGAACTTTTTCCTACTGGGTGGGCTGCCTTTGTCTCCTTGACTTAACCTTTCTCTCGGCAGCCCTTTAACAGACACCTGATGCCATCCAGCATGAGCTTAGGTGCTGGGGTTCTGTGATGACGAGACAGGCTTGGGTCTCTCTCGGGAGCTTCCAGGCCTACCACACAGGCTGCTGGAAGACTCTAAAGTCAAGCCAGCTAACAGGCACAGGACAGAGCACGGCACACCACGGAGGGAAGGCACCTGTACTGTCAAGGGCAGGGGAACACTGCTCACTCGTTATGCCCTCCGTCATGATGTCCGTCATCTTGCAGCAGGAGGAGAGCATTCGCATGCTCAGCTGGTCCACCACCAACACCTGGAAGGAGAGAGAACAGCTGTGGACGGCACGAACTCTGCTGAGATTTCCTCATCAGCTTCCTGGGCCAGGCGTTGAGAGGAGCGCCAGGAATGCAGAGCACTGAGGAGACGATGCTCGCCTTTACCGCCTGCACCCAAACCTGCCCTTCTGGGAGTCAGTTTCCTCTCACTGATTTGACTTAATTTTATAAACGTTTATTTATTTATTTATTTTTGAGTCTGGAGTGCAGTAGCACGCTCATGGCCACCCAGCCTCAACCTTCTGGTCTCAGGCAATCCTGCGTCCACCTTCCAAGTAGCAGGAACTATAGGCATGCGCCACCATGCCCGGTTAATTAAAAAAACCTTTTTTTAATTGTAGAGATGAGGTCTCGCCATGTTGCCCAGGCTGGTCTTAAACCCACAGGCTCAGGCAATCCTCTCGCCTCTGCCTCCAAAGTGCTGGGATTACTGGCAAAGCATAAACTTTTAAAAGCTCCTTTTTTATGCTGGGCGTGGTGACTCATGCCTGCAATCCCAGCACTTGGTGAGGCCAAGGCAGGAGGATTGCTTGAGCCCAGGAATTTGAAAACAGCCTGGGTAACATAGCAAGACCCTGTCTCTACAAAGAATTTAAAATTAGCCAGGTGTGGTGGCGCATGTCTACAGCCCCAGCTACTCAGGAGGCTAAGGTAGGATCGCCTAAGCCCAGGAGTTTGAGGCTGTGGTGAGCCGTGATTGTGCCACTGCACTCTAGCCTGGGTGACAGAGTGAGATCCTGGCTCAGATTTTTAAAAAGTTACATTTTAGGCCGGGCTTGGTGGCTCAGCCTGTAATCCTGCACTTTGGGAGGCCGAGGTGAGTGGATTGCCTGAGCCCAAGGGTTCAAGACCCACCTGGGCAACTTGGCGAGACCTCATCTCTACAATAAATCAAAAAATTAGCCTGGTGTGGTAGCGCGCGCCTGTCGTTCCAGCTACTTGGAAGGCTGAGGCAGAAGGATCGCCGGAGCCCAGCAGGTCAAGGCTGTGGTGGCCGGGAGCAGCCACTGCACTCCAGTCTGGGCAACAGAGTGAGACTCCAACTCAAAAAATAAAAATAAAAATAAAATACCAAAAAGAAAAAGGAAGAAAGAAAAACATCATCTGTGGCACCAACACTCAAAGTTATATTAGTGAGTGTTTTTTCAGAGCATCAACTTGTTTTCAGGGGAGAATAAACATGCCACGTAGTATACCACAGTCCAGTCTGGAAAAAAGGAACACTGCAGTCCTGATCCGAAAGCACTACCTGTAATTCTCCAGCTAACCTTTCCCATCTCCCTTCAGCCCACCATGGAGGGCGGAAGCTGGCAGTCAAACCAAGGCTGTTCCTTGTGGTCTCTGTTTAATGGCACAAACCGAGAAAGAGGCAATGGGAGGCAGACACATCGTGGTAGACAGTGTGGACCTGAAAGCTCCCTGCCGCAGCACGAGGCTAGTTCGTTTTCTTTTCACAAGGCAGCTTCCTCGAGATTAGCTTAAGATTCCCATGTCTACAAATCCATCACTGGTGGGAAGAGTAAGAGAGAAAGCCATGCACCAAGAGTTCCCACCAGATGGCCTCCCCTTCTGGGAGGTGAGGATGGATATATTGGCTAAAACACAGGCAGAGGTGAGACTTCTGCACCCACCAGCTCCATTGTTCCAGGGCCTGATGAACTTGAAAATGCGTGGGCTCTCAACCAGGGGCCAAGAATAGTTGTTATAAACACTTCAACAACATGCAGGAAAGTTCAAGAAAAACAGCACACTCTCCTGACCCATCTAACGCCCAGCCCCAGACAACCAAGTGGGCCTTGAAATGCTGACTTCACGCATGGTGGGAGCATGCATCACTCCTGCACCACCCTCTCCAGGACCACAGCTACTCCCAGTTGGGTTGGCTTAATGAGTCATTTCGTGTACACCATGGTTTCCAGCCCGGCTGTCAACCTTTTATGAACAGACACACTTACAGTATTCATCTTGTATTGTTGCAGAGAGATGGGAATAAGCTAGATGGGGGCTTTTCAGACTGCTGCAGGGCTCTGTGGAGATGCCTTATGGTCACCGAGGAACAAGAAGGGTCTCTCTCCCCTCCCACAGCGAGCAGCATGATTAGACCTCCCACTGCTTTATCTAACGGGTTCCAGGTAAGATTCTGTTTATTTATCTTTTAAATATGGAATGCTTCATGAATTTGTGTATCATCCTTGGGTAGGGGTCATGCTAATTTTCTCTGTATCATTTCAATTTTAGTATATGTGCTGCTGAAGCAAGCACAAGCTTCTGTTTAAATAAGAGAGTTCTGAGCCGGGCTCGGTGGCTCAGCCTGTAATCCCGCGCCTTTGGGAGGCTGAGGTGAGTGGATTGCCTGAGCCCGCGGGTTCGAGACCCGCCTGGGCAGCGAGACCTTATCTCTACAATAAATCAAAAAATCAGCCGGGCGTGGTAGCGCATGCCTGTAGTTCCAGCTACTTGGAAGGCTGAGGCGGAAGGATCGCCGGAGCCCAGCAGGTCGAGGCTGCGGTGGCCGGGAGCGGCCACTGCACTCCAGTCTGGGCGACAGAGTGAGACTCCCACTCAAAAAAATAAATAAATAAAAATAAATAAATAAATAAATAAGAGAGTTCTACTGTTAACTACCCAAGCCAGCTGAGCTTTAAGAAAGCTTTACAGGCCGGGTGCAGTGGCTCAAGCCTGTAATCCCAGGACTTTGGGAGGCCGAGGTGAGGGGATTGCCTGACCTCGGGGTTCGAGACCAGCCTGGACAACTTGGTGAGATCTCGTCTCTCCAATAAGTCAAAAAAACTAGCTGGGCACGGTAGTGCATGCCTGTAGTACCAGCTACTTGGAAGGCTGAAGCGGAAGGACTGCCTGAGCCCAGCAGGTTGAGGCTGTCGTGAACGGGAGTGTGCCACTACACTCCAGCCAAGGCGACAGAGACAGAGTGAGACTCCAACTCTAAAAAAAAAAAGAAAGAAAGAAAGCGTAGCCAGGCTCAGTGACTCAGCCTGTAATTCCAGAACTTTGGGAGGCTGAGGCAAGTAGATTGCCTGAGCCCATGGGTTCAAGAGCAGCCCGAGCAACCTGGCAAGACCTTGTCACTACAATAAATCAAAAATTAGCTGGGTGCGAGCGGTAGCATGCATATGTAGTTCTGGCTACTTGAAAGGCTGAGGTAGAAGGATCTCCGGAACCCAGCAGGTCGACACTGGGGTGGCAGTGAGCGTGCCACTGAACTCCAGCCTGGGTGACAGAGTGAGACTTCAACTCAAAAAGAAAGAAAAAAAGAAAGCTTTATGGGCCAAGTACGGTGGCTCACACCTGTAATCCCAGCACTTTGGGAGGCCAAGGCAAGAGGATTGCCTGAGCTCAGACGTTTGAGACCAGCCTGGGCAACTTAGCAAGACCTCGTCTCTAAAGTAAATCAAAAAATTGGCTGCGCATAGTGACACATGCCTGTAGTCCCAGATACTTGGAAGACTGTGGTGGAAGGATCACCTGCGCCCAGTGGATTGAGGCTGCGGTGGCCATGAGCATGCCACTATACTCCCGATTGGACAGAGTGAGACTCTGACTCAAAAAAAAAGATAACCTTTGATTTACTGTGGAGGTGAGGTCTCACTGTGTTGCCCAGACTGGTCTTGAACTCCTGGGCTCAAGCTATCCTCCCACCTCTTCCTCCCAGAGTGCTGGCATTACAGGCATGAGCTACCACACCCAGCCCCGAAGTCTCCTTAACCGAGATTACGTAAAATGAGAGGCAGAGCAGATCACCTTTCTCCAATCCAGGAGTGTTTTGCAGCCTCCAGACACAGCCCTTGTCCTGCCTACAACCTTTCCTCCAGCTCTCGTCCTTGTCTTTCACTCTCCAGCCCATTAACGACTTACCTTCCACTCCCCCTTCTTCTTGACCTTCTTTATCACATCATGCATAATCTCTAAAAAAAAGGAGAAAGAAAGTGGATTTAGTGTAACTTCCAGGATGTCCACAGCTGCTGTTAGACTAGGTCACTGCCCACGTGGAGTCATGCAGTTCAATCGATCCGTTTACTGAGCCATAATCAACCCGCCACAAAAAAAGTTATCTTCCTGTTTCCTTAATTCAGCGGTTCTCAACTTTTTGGTTTCATGACTTCCTTATACTCTTAAAAATCAAGGATCCCAAAGAGTGTCCATTTGTGTGGGTAAATATCTATTGCTGTTTCTCACATAAGAAATTTAACTGAGAACCAGGCACAGTGGCTCAAGCCTGTCATTCCAGCACTTTGGGAGGCCGAGGCGAGAGGACTGCCTGAGTCTAGGAGTTCAAGACCAGCCTGGGCAGCTTAGCGACAACGCATCTCTACAATAAATCAAAAGATCAGCCAGGCATGGTAGTGCACACCTGTAGTTCCAGCTACTTGGAAGGCTGAGGCAGAAGGATCGCCACAACGCAGCAGGTCGAGGCTGCAGTGGCTGTGGGCATGCCACAGCACTCCAGCCTGGGTGGCAGAATGAGACTCTGACTCAAAAAAAAGAAACTAAACTGAGAAATTTTTTTTTTTGAGTTGGCGTCTCACTCTGTCGCCCAGACTGTAGTGCAGTGGCTGCTCCCGGCCACTGCAACCTCGACCTGCTGGGCTCCGGCGATCCTTCCACCTCAGCCTTTCAAGGAGCTGGAACTACAGGCACGTGCTACCACGCCCGGCTAATTTTTTGATTTATTGTAGAGATGAGGTCTCGCCAAGTTGCCCAGGCGGGTCTCAAACCCACGGGCTCAGACAATCCACTTACCTCAGCCTCCCAAAGCGCGGGATTACAGGCTGAGCCACCAAGTCCGGCAACTGAGAAATTTTTAAAACATGCATTAAGTTATTTAAAATTATAATATGTATGTTAACATAAGCAGTATTTTAATAAGCAGTAACTATATTATTCATAATAAAAAAGTGTAGGGAGAATGTTGGCATTGTTTTACATAGAAGCTGGCTGGATGCTATCTGCTTCCACAGTCGGTCTGTCCTGAATCATACAGCACCTGGAAAGTTCCACCATGCCCTCGTGAGAGAAAACAGGCAACTGACATCTCAGTCTTAGCATGAAGATAGCTTTGACTTCATGAACCCATGAAAGGGTCTCAACTTTGAGAACCACTGCCTGAAGCTGAGTGAGTGAAGGCTGGGACAAAGCCGCAGGTCACCTGAGTCCACCTCGAGCTCCAAAAACAGGCATGAGGAGTAGTTGTGACATGCTCCCAGCCCTGGGCATGTCCGCAGCAGGCTCTCAGCCCCCAGTCACCATGTCAGTAAGCCCCATTTTCTCTAACACCCGTACACATACACATCTAAGCAGCTGCAGAGGCTTCATAGAAAACACCTCTCGCCGGGCTCGGTGGCTCAGCCTGTAATCCCGCGCCTTTGGGAGGCTAAGGTGAGTGGATTGCCTGAGCCCGCGGGTTCAAGACCCGCCTGGGCAGCGAGACCTCATCTCTACAATACGTCAAAAAATCAGCCAGGTGTGGTAACGCACGCCTGTAATTCCGGCTACTCGGAAGGCTGAGGTGGAAGGATCGCCGGAGCCCAGCAGGTCGAGGCTGTGGTGGCCGGGAGCGGCCACTGCACTGCAGTCTGGGCGACAGAGTGAGACTCCAACTAAGAAAAAAAAAAAGAAAAAAGAAAACACCTCTCTCGCATCTGCAAACCCAGGTCACGCATGCACCTGGAATTACTGGAGGGCCCACAGCTGTCAGCAGCAAGTGTGTGCCACACATCAGATCATCCTCTAGGGCTCAACAGCTCCTAACTCTGATTCTGACTATCTTTGATAATCTGATGTATTATCAAAGTGTCTAAAGTTTTTATGAGTCTTTTTCCTGATCATAAAGCAACTACACACTCACTGCAGTACACTTTGAAAACACAGAAAAGTATAAAGAAAATTTCACATATTACTTATATACTTAAAAAAACAGTCAAAGAGAAAAGTCATCTGTAACCCTGCACACTTGAAATGCATAATTAACATTTTTGTTTATCTCCTACTGGCTTTTTGTATGCACTTTTGCAAAGTTAAGATCATGTTGTGTACACGCAATTTCATATTGTGTTTTTTACTTAATACACTCCTTTTCTTGCTTTAATAAAAATGCTTCCTAGGATTTTTAAATGCCTGCATAATAGCTCATGGTTTAGCCAACAATATTCCCAAGAGCTATTTAGATGACTTGGTAAAAAGGTGGGAGCCAGCTGGGTACAGTGGCTCAAGCCTAGAATCCCAGCACTTTGGGATTGCCTGAGCCCACGGGTTGGAGAACAGCCTGAGCAACATGTGAGACGCTGTCTCTACAAGAAATCAAAAAATTAGCCAGGTGTGGTGGCGCACAACTGTAGTTCTGGCTTCTGGGAAGGCTGAGGCAGAGGGATCTCCGGAGCCCAGCAGGTCGACGCTGGGGTGGCCGTGAGCGTGCCACTGCACTCCAGCCTGGGCGATGGAGTGAGACTCCGACTACAAAAAAAGAAAAGGTGGGAGGGAACATATCCAATAACGGTGGCTAAGTAAACTAGGTTACATTTGTTCAGCGGAATACTACCTAACCATCAAAAACAATGGGGGAAATATGTATGCATTCATTCACTCCTCCCTTCGACAACCATCAATCTGTCGTGCAACCACTGCCGGCCAGCCCTCAGAGTGAGCACTAGGAACAAAGTAAGCTGGCAGGGGAGCAGCCACTAAGGGAAAGACCCCTCCCAAGGGCTCTGAAGTCAGTAAGTAAGATGCTCTGCTGGAAAAACCGGATGTGGGCAGCCTTCTTCAACAGGGGCTACGAAAGGCCACTCTGAGGAAGGTGGGCCTGACGAGGAAGAGGCAGCCAAGACTGGGGACAGGTGAGGACAGCACAGCGGCTTGATGAGGAAGGAGGAGCACGGGCTGGGCACTTTCTGGAAACTGAAGATGGCCGTCGTGGATGAGGCCTTGCAGCCTCGACACAGAGTAGGACTCTATCTCCAGGGCGCTGGAAAGCCACGGAAGGCAGGACGTCACCTGAAGCGCTGCAGAGACGGGGTTGGGGTAGGAGGGGAGGGAAGAACAGAAGCAGGGAGTGGAAGGCAGGCCTTCGTGGCTGTCCAGGCATGAGTGGCACTGTGGAGATGGTGAGGAATGGCTGGACTTGGCATGTATGTTGCAGGTGAAACCGGCAGGGCAAGAGGACAAACTGGATGTGGGGAAAGAAAAGAAATGGACAGCTCCTGGGGTTTTGGTGTAGGCAGAGACACGAGCGTAGAGACCTTCAGAGAGACTCAGAGGGGAGATACCCAGGAGAACGCCAGGGCTCTGTCGTGAGATGGGCACGATGCACCCACGGGGAGCTGTGGGGTGGGTATCCCAAGGCAACGCTGGCGCTCGGAAGGACAGCCTCTGCTAGAATGAACCGCTGGGGGGTTGTCACCAGAGGCAGGAGGCAAGGTTGGAGAAAGGGACTCTGACAGTAAGATGGGGTGCACACATGGTCTCGCGGTGAAATCAGAAGGATGACGCCAGACTATGGGAGAGGAGGCAGAGAAGACAGACTATCTCCACAGCTCTTTTAAGAAGTTTTGCTGAAAGAGGTAGCAGAGAAAAAGCATGAAAGCTAACATGATAGACAGAGATGTGAAAGCCAAGTAGGGTTGGTTTGTTCTTAAAGGTGTGAGAGATTAGAGCCATTTTTTTTTTTTAAGAGACAGGGTCTTTCTGTTGCCTAGGCTGGAGTGCAGTGTTGCAATTATAGCTCATTGCAGCCTCCAACTCCTGGCCTCAAATGATCCTCCCATCTCAGCCTCCCAAAGTTCTGGGATTATAAGTGTGTACCACCACTCCTGACCTAGAACATTTTTTATGATACTGGCAATAAACCAAAAGGGAAGGGCAGACTAGTGATGCAGGAAAGGATGGATCATTGGAAGACTGAGTTCCCTGAGGAGGAGGAAGCGTTTAGAGCCAAGACACAAGAGGAGAGCCTGACCTGGGACAGGAGGCAACTACCACATGGCACCCTGTGGGAAGGAAGGAGGGAACCTGCCAATGGGCTTGGCGACCTGGTGGCAGAGGTGAGAAGTTTCCTGGCTGGAGACCAAAGTCATTGGCTAAGAGCAGGGGAGTATACGTTAGATTTGAAGGAAAAAGTTATCACATATCTTCCTGGAGATTGGGAAAGTGAATTTAATATGGAAATGTCTTAACGTTGATGGACAGTACTAGGGCTAATTTGAAGTTCAGGACCATGAATTTAAAGTGAAACCAGGCAGCTTGTGTGGTTTTTTTTCAACAATGTTCAGCTGCCCAGGTGCAAGAAAGAAAGCTTGGTTTCAACTAAGGTTAGATTTTTCTCATATGAGTACAAAAGAGAAAGATGTTCAAAATATATAATCAAGGGAGGGGGAAAAAGCATGCTATGACTATTCTTAAAGCAGATATGCATACAAAAATTAGAAAATCTTACATCAAAATGTAATTTTTGTGAAAAAAAATTATAATTAATCTTTACTTGCCAATTTGTGTCTTCCAATATTGTCCCAGGCTTTTTGCATAGAAAAAATGCTCTAAAAATCATGTATCAGTGAACATCTTTGAGCCCAGGGCTTTTCTTAGCACAAATTATTCTTTTAGAGGACCTTTCTGGGTATGGAATAAATTAGTAAAAAGTATAAATATTCTAGACTCAGTCGGGCTCGGTGGCCCAGCCTGTAATCCCGCGCTTTGGGAGGCCGAGGTGAGTAGATTGCCTGAGCCCGCGGGTTCGAGACCCGCCTGGGCAACTTGGCAAGACCTCATCTCCACAATAAATCAAAATGAGCCAGGCATGGTAGAGCGTGCCAGTAGTTCCAGCTACTTGGAAGGCTGAGGCAGAAGGATCGCCAGAGCCCAGCAGGTCGAGGCTGCAGTGGCCGGGAGCGGCCACTGCACTCCAGTCTGGGCGACAGAGTGAGATTCCAACTCAAAAAAAAAAAAAAAAAAAATTCTAGACTCTTGATAAACTCTGCTGAATTAGTTTCCAAAAGTATTACTCACCCCCTCACCAGTATTGTGTGACTCTCCAAATTAACATACTAACTGATAATACCTTGAGGTTTGTTTATTTTAACCTTTGCCACAATAACAGTGAAAAACAGTGAATTTCACTGCCTTTACTTGAATTTATTGTATTACTGAGAATGAATATATTTTTTAATTTAATCTCATTTAATTTTTTATTTTTTTATTTTTATTTTATTTTATTTTTTTATTTTTGAGTTGGAGTCTCACTCCATCGCCCAGACTGGAGAGCAGTGGCCACTCCCGGCCACCACAGCCTCGACCTGCTGGGCTCCGGCCATCCTTCCGCCTCAGCCTTCCAAGGAGCTGGAACCACAGCTGCGCACTACCACGCACGGCTAATTTTTTTTATTATTATTTATTGTGGAGATGAGTTCTCACAAAGTTGCCCAGGCGGGTCTCGAACCCACGGGCTCAGGCAATCCACTCACCTCAGCCTCCCAAGGCGCGGGATTACAGGCTGAGCCACCAAGCCCGGCTATGAATATATTTTCTTACCACTAAACGTTAATTTAAACTCACTGGAAAAAATATTTCACTCACATCACCTTTAGATAGGGAAAAGCAGAGATATAATCATAAAAATCAAACCAAGCACCACAAGTGTTAAAAGACACACATAAGTAACTGCTGCCACGCAGTCCTTCCTATGATTGCTTCCCTCCTGCGATTCTCAGGCATATCTTTGCCTGGGTGTTGATAACAGCCAGTTCTAACCCTGCCCTACATTTGTCTAATCCACTACTGAAAAGGAAACAAGGATTAGAGCCCATTTTAGCTTTAAGAATCGAGCAGCTTGGGGTACCTCCTCCTTGCCACTAATCCCCAGCAAGCACATCTCCGCTGTGAGTCCTCTGCATGGGGAAACAACAGAGCCTTCTGGAGCTTTGCTTATTTCAAACCATGCG
The DNA here is from genome assembly GCA_027257055.1 of Cephalopachus bancanus. NCBI lineage: Eukaryota > Metazoa > Chordata > Mammalia > Primates > Tarsiidae > Cephalopachus > Cephalopachus bancanus. Next base: position 63,881 of record JAPVLO010001193.1, read on the forward strand.
CATCTACAGCCAAAATGCCTGTTCTGCTTCCCACCTAGCCCACGCAGATGTGTTCAAAAGACCAGGGGCAGTTCTGATTTCTCCATCATGTTGAGGACCCTGGTGGGCCCTCCTTCCCTTATGGCCACATGGGTAAGAAAGCGGGTTCCGGCCATTGGCTTGCCAAGCTAGGGTGTGGCCATGTGCTCTCTGAGCTATGGCCCGGCCATGTTTTCTGGGTTTGGTCTCCTCCCCTGCCTTGGGGAGGTAAATCTCCTCTTTCTCTAATTTTTTTTCTAAATAAACTGTTTCCTAATCTGAAAAAAGAAGACAACAAAGAAGAAAGTGGGCTCCTTCTCAACCACACCTTCTAGGTCCTGAGTGACCCAAATAGCACATCCCTCCAAAGTCCTGAGCAAAACAGCAGGTGCCCTAAGATTGCTGCGACATCCTCAGGTGCACCCAGTATTTCAGCTGAAGTCTCAAAACACAGCCTCTAGGGATGGCTATGGCAGCTCCCTGTGAAGCCCACCCTCATGAGGCAGGACAACCAGCATAGCTTACAGACAGGTGAGTTCCTTGCAGGCAGGCACAGCTTAGATAATTAGGAAACTAGATGGCCAGGCTTCTGGGCACCATCTTATCAGGACAATAAGCACTTGCATCGACCAGGCACACCAGACCCAACCTTGGAGTGAGGGACCCTGGCACAGTCAATTACAAAGACCAGAAACAAAGGCAATAGGGAGTTACTGGACATACCGAGGTATGTCACTCTAACAGAAAACCTAAACAGTCACTTTTCCTATGATCTCAAAAGTTCCCCGTGAGACATGAAACAGTAAGCATTGAAACCACTGATCAACAGCTTGCTGTAACCCACGTAAGCCCACAAATCTTGACTTAGAAGATAGGTTGCTTAATCATCATTTTGGTCAATATATAAAGCTTTCTGCTAACAGCCAGCCTGCAGCCTTTCCCTAAAGGCACCCGCATTCTCTCTTGAATGTGTCCTTTTTCTCTAATAAACTGTATTTTAAAACTCCTCAGTGACTCACTCTGAAATTCTTTGCTGTGTCGAAGACAAGGACCCAAGGAGCAACTCCACCCCGTGCTACCCGGCCTAACAGCCAGGGACTCATCCCTCCACAGTGACATATGCCAGACACCCTGTGCCCAGGCCACAGTCAAACACCTGAAATGGTATGACTAATATTCGATGAGCCAGAAGCTTGGGAGAAGTACAGCCAAAGTCCACAAGTCCATGCACAATTCAAACACTCTGCGTTCAGCAGACCAAGCGCACCACACCCCCGGGACAGCCACACCAGACGGGGAGAAGCAGTGCCTCTGTGCTGCTGGGAACTCAGCGAGCCCAGCCTTGAGCCGCAACTCCGTCTCTTTTGCTTTTTATCTTTTTTTTGAGTCGGAGTCTCCCTGGGTCGCCCAGACTGGAGTGCAGGGCCGCTCCCAGCCACCGCAGCCTCACCTGCCGGGCTCCAGCGATCCTTCCGCCTCGGCCTTCCAAGTAGCAAGAATCACAGGCATGCGCTACCACGCCCGGCTGATTTTTGATTGATTGTAGAGATGAGGTCTCGCCACCCAGGCGGGTCTCGAACCCGCGGGCTCAGGCCACCCACTCACCTCGGCCTCCCAAAGGCGCGGGACGACGGGCTGGGCCACCGAGCCCGGCTCATCTCTTTTTCAATCCCAAGTCCCACTAGGGGATGCCCAGAGCATTCTGACTCAACCGTGGAAGCTCTCCTACAAAGCGCCCTGCTGGGTGTGATGACTCATGCCTGTAACCCCAGTTCTTTAGGGGGCGGAGGGGGCTAATTGCTTGAACCCAGGAGTTTGAGACCAGCCTGGGCAACATTGTGAGAACTCATCTCTACCAAAAGATTTTATTTTTAAAATTAGCCAGGAGTGGCAGCACACACCTGCAGTCCCAGCTACTCAGGAGGCTGAGGTGGAAGGATCGCCTGAGCCAGGAGGTTGATGCTGCCATGGGCTGTGGTTGATGTGATCATGCCACTGAACTCCAGCTTGGGTGACAGAACAAGACCCCTTATCAAAAATAAAGAACGAAAATAAAAAATAAAAGACAAAAGGTGCCCTCTTGACTGAAGCCCAAGGGCGTGAGGCCACGAGGCTGGCTACTCAGGCCCAAACCATTCACTCCTCATGGTTCAGAAGAAGCATCCGAGGGAGTGCTGAAGTCAGCCAGACCAGGGTTCAGATTCAGGCACTGGCTGCCCGTGCGCCCTTGGGCATGTTTAAAACGCTTTAAGCTTCAATTTCCTCAACTGGAAAATTAAAATTATAATCCTCGAATGGCCTATTGTAAAGATTAATGAGTTAAAAGTCTAGTCCAGATCCTGGCATGTGCGAGGCACTCCACAAAAGGCACCTTTTGCGATGTCACGATAAAAGTATATTATTGGCTGAGCACGGTCACTTGCCTATAATCCCAGCACTCTGGGAGGCCAAGGTTGCTTGAGCCCAGGAGTTCAAGACCAGCCTGAGCAACACAGCAAGACCCCATCTAATATTTTTAAAAAGCATATCATTCATACAAAGAAAATTATGCAACATTACTTCCGCCAATCAATATATATATTTTTTGAAAGTAGGATTTATCGAGAGGACAGAAAAGCTCCCAGAATGGGAGGGGGACTGAAAGGGTGCCCAATATTTTTAATACAATGTAAAAATCCTCTTAAAATGAAATATCTAGTTAAAATATAGTTTTAAAATAATCGCAAAAATATTCAGATAGCAAACTAGATGGGTATTTCATCAAAAATGTCAAACCTTTCTGATCTGTAATAAATATGTGAATGCATCTTTGGAATAATGGCAACACAGCACCAATGTATGTGAATCCTAAATGAAAACATAAAGTTGAACATAAACACACCTTCTCCCCTCTCTCAGAGAGGACAGAGTAGCCTCCGGCTACCTGGGAGTTAAGGCGGAAGCATAAGCAGAGGCCACAGAAGGTAAAAGGTATCCAACGTCACAACACAGGCACACAGGACTGCATTTTAAGTTGCTGTTATTGAACGTTGTTTCAAAAATTCACGTAGACAAGAAAGCAAAATGAGATGAGAAGGATAAAGGATTTTTACCTGCAAAACCAAAGCTATTAGAAACATAAAAATGCTTAGTAAGGTGGCAGATATAAAAGAAACACCTAGGCCAGGCATGGCAGTTCACGCCTATAATCCCAGCACTTTGGGAGGCCAAGGAGAGAGGATTTCCGGAGCCCAGAGATTCCAGACCAGCCTGGGCAACTCCGCAAGACCTCATCTCTACAATAAATCAAAAAACTAGCTGGGCGTGGTGGCATGCGCCTGTAGTTCCAGCTACTTGGAAAGCTGAGGTGGAAGGATCGCCGGAGCCCAGCCAGTCGAGGCTGCAGCGAGTCGCAGTGAGCCATGATCGTACCACTGCACTCCAGTCTGGGCAGCAAATGAGACCCTGACTCAAAAAAGTGTAAGCAGGAAGTGAAATCGCCCTCCTGACTCCCACGACTGAGGGGAAACAACCACTAGCAAACAGTGTCGGTGTGCCCTTCCAGATCCTTCTCTGCCACACGCAGTGTGGGAAGGCACCACATACACGTGGGGCTCCTTGGTGGGATATCATACACCTCACTCTGCAACTGCACCGTCCACTTGACACTGCAGACACTCCCTTGTATCACGTCGCATGGCTCTACCACGTGCTTTCAAACTACAGTCTTCCATAACGTGGACAAAATTTGTACAAACCTCTTTAAATACATTCCTAAGATTAACAGTCTCCACGTGGAGGCCTGTGACTGACGTCAATCAGTTTAGTGAGGACTTTCTTGTAAGTCTAAACACAAACACAGAGGATCCGTAACATTTTTTGGATCTATGAAGCAAATTTCATCCTGTGGTCTGGGAGATGAAATATTCTACCTCTTTGAGCTGCAACATTTTTATATTGGAAAGAACCTTAGAAATCATCTAAGGTCAGGTTCCAGTTCCTCACCTGGGAGCTGAGGTACTCCCTGCAGAAGACAGCCATCCAGAGTGCGAGTAAGACACTAAGCAGTCTCTCCAGAATGAACAGAAACTGGTCTCTGGACCCACCCGAATGCCCCTCCCACAGTACATACTGTCTCGCTGGCACTAGCACTGACTACACTCTGAAATTGAACCTTTTCTCTGTTATGTGGCTATGACCACCTTGGCACAGTAAAGCAAAGTGAGTCAACTGGGTTTGGAACCAGGTGGTTAAGGTTCGATCCTTGCCCCTCCACCTACTAGCTGTGACTCTGGGCAAGTTATTAAATCTGTTTCACAATTTCCCCATCTGTAACATGGGGAGGACCACACCTGCCTCAAAGGGGTATTATGAGGATTAAATAAGCTACTGTGTATAATGCACTTAGCTCAGTGCTTACAATGGTACTTAACACTGTTGGCTATTACCATTATCACCTAGTAAGTGATACGACAGCATTTTGTTCTTCCTAGTAAGGAATAATGCGCGCACACACACACACACACACACTTTTTTCAGTCAGGGTTGCCTAGGCTAGAATACAGTGACATGATCATAACTCACTGCCGCCTCGACCTTGGCTCAGGCAATCTTCCAGCCTCAGCCTACTGAGTAACTGGGACTACAGGTGTACACCACCATGTCCAGTTCATTTTTTTTTTTTTTTGGAGAGATGAGGTCTCGCTATGTTGCCCAGGCTAGTCTTGAACTCCTGAACTCAAGCAATCTGCCCACCTTGGCCTTCCCAAGTGCTGGGATTATAGGTGTGGGCCACCGTGCCCGGCCAGAAAGAATCCAGCAATTCCAATTCGTTTTTTATTGCTCCTCCATGGAGTTTGTAATGTTTTCTGTCTTCTAGTTTTTTTCTCTGTATACCATTTTTTGTATTCATTCAACAATATTTATTGGACACCTGTTACATGCCAGACATCCTTCTAGGCACTAGAAAGACCACATGAACAAGCTAAAAAAAAAAATGGCTGATTATAGCTGGGCTCGGTGGCTCAGCCTGTAATCCCACGCCTTTGGGAGGCCGAGGTGAGTGGATTGCCTGAGCCCGCGGGTTCAAGATCCGCCTGGGCAACAAGACCTCATCGCTACAATAAATCAAAAAATCAGCCGGGCGTGGTAGCACGCGCCTGTAGTTCCGGCTACTCGGAAGGCTGAGGCTGAAGGATCGCCGGAGCCCAGAGGTCGAGGCTGCGGTGGCCGGGAGCGGCCACTGCACTCCAGTCTGGGCGACAGAGTGAGATTCCAACTCAAAAGAAAAGAGAAAAAAAGGCTGATCTTAAGATGCTTAAACTCTGGTGTGGAAGGGAGAGACAGCCAACAGACACAAAGAAATAAACATGATCGCCTCAGATAGTGAGGAGTGCTTGAGAAGACTGAAAAGCTTAGCGAGCTGTGATGGGGGTCTGGGGAAAAGTCCTCCAAGGAGGTATCATGGGAGAAATCAACCCTTCAAGACCAGGGAAGAGCAATCCAGGCACAGGAAGAGCAGGTGCAAAGTCCCCAAGTCAGGATCAAGGACGGAACCGAGAGCGAGCAAGTCTGGGGAGACACAGAAGTCCCAGGGAGGGACAGAGTGCAGCAGGGACTCGGAGAGGTCGCCAAGCTTCTCATGGCCTTTGGAGCAGTGACGACTTGCTGAGGACTCCACATCCCAGGTTGTCTCTGCTCCTGGAGAAACAAGTCTCATTCGTACACCTCAAACACAACTTGCTCCCCTCTTCTCTGGTATAAAATAACAATGTGACCCGTGCCTGAGAATGAAGGAGCCCCCGAAAGGCAAGGCTGAGCAGTGCTCGCTGGGCGAGATGAGCAGCTGTGCTCTACGCGAGTGCTCTACGGCCACTTACACACCCATCCCTACTGGCACACTCTCCTGACAACCCCAGGATTCAGAGCAAGATTCCTGCTTGAAGAGCAGTCTCAGCCAGGCGTGGTGGCCCAAGCACTTTGGGAGGCTGAGGCGAGAGAATTGCCTGAGCCCAGGGGTTCGAGACCAGCTGGGTAACTTGGTGAGACGTCGTCTCTACAATAAATCAAAAAATTAGACAGGTGCAGTAGTGCGTGCCTGTAGTTCCACCTACTTGGAAGGCTGAAGCGGAAGGATCTCCATAGTCCAGCAGGTCAAGCCACTGTACTCCAGCCTGGGCAACAGAGTGAGACTCTGACTAAAAAAAAAAAAAGCAGTCTCAAAGGCCTTTTGCAAGGACTGTTGGGGAGTCACAGCCTTCAGGGACATGCCTGGTTACATAACAATGGCTATTCCAGCCATACAAGGCTGGAAACAAGATGGATTTGAAAAAATTTCTCCATTGACTCACCTTTCCCAAACCTAGTCAGGAGTGGGGACTTTGTGAATACAGTTACAAAATGCTCAGATAAAAAGCTTCTGCCATCTGAAAATTCTTCTATGTACTAATTTTTTTAACCAGTTTCCAATTGAGATATCACATTAGCCAAAATACTTTTATTTTTTGAGTTGGAGTCTCACTCTGTCACTGAGACTGGAGTGCAGTGGCACTCTCATGGCCGCTGCACCCTTGACCTCCTGGGCTCAGGCAATCCTTCCACCTCAGCTTCCTGAGTAGCTGGGACTACAGGCATGCACTACCACACCCGTCTAATTTTTTGGTTTATTGTAGAGAGGAGGTCTCACCAAGTTACCCAGGCTGGTCTTGAACCCCTGGGCTCAGTCAGTTCTCTTGCCTCGGCCTCCCAAAGTGCTGGGATTATAGGCGTGAGCCACTGCACCCAGCCCAAAATACTTTTAATAGCTCACATTAAAGAAAAAAATTAATCGATAATTCAGTCTCAATAAGAAAAAAATTGCCCACAATAATAGAAATATCGGCCAAGCTCGGTGGCTCAGCCTGTAATCCTAGCACTTTGGGAGGCCGAGGTGAGTGGATGGCCTGAGCCTGAGGGTTCGAGACCCGCCTGGGCAACTTGGTGAGACCTAATCTCTACGATAAATCAAAACGAGCCCGGCGTGGTAGCGCACGCCTATAGTTCCAGCTACTTGGAAGGCTGAGGCGGAAGGATCGCCGGAGCCCAGCACATCGAGGCTGCGGTGGCCGGGAGCGGCCACTGCACTCCAGTCTGAGTGACAGAGTGAGACTCCAACTCAAAAAATAAAAAAATTAAAAAAAATAAAATAATAGAAATATCTAACTTTTTTTGAGTCAGGCTTTCATTCTGTTGCCCAGGCTGGAGCACAGTGGTAGCATCATGGCTCACTGCAGCCTCCACCTACTGGGCTCAGATGATCCTCCCACGTCAGCCTCCCAAGTAGCTGGAACAACAGGAGGGTGCCACCACACCTGGCTAATTTTTTTATTTATTGTACAGACATGGTCTTACTATGTTGCCCAGGCTGGTCTCGAACTCCTGGGCTCAAGCAATCCACCGGCCTTGGCCACCCAAAGTGCTGAGATTACAGGTGTGAGTCACTGAGCCTGACATATCTAGCATTTATTGAAGGTATATTTTCTTATATGTTTTACTTATTTATTTATTTATTTTTGGAGTTGGAGTCTCACTCTGTCGCCCAGACTGAAGTGCAGTGGCCGCTCCCGGCCACCGCAGCCTCACCCTGCTGGGCTCTGGCGATCCTTCCGCCTCAGCCTTCCAAGTAGCTGGAACTACAGGCGCGCGCTAACACACCCAGCTAATTTTTGATTTATTGTAGAGATGAGGTCTCGCCAAGTTGCCCAGGCTGGTCTCGAACCGTGGGCTCAGGCAATCCTCTCACCTTGGCCTCCCAAAGTGCTGGGATTATAGGTGTGAGCCATTGTGCCCAGCCAATCATTCCCATTTTACAAAGTAGAACACTGAAGCTCAGAGAAATGAAGTATCTACCAACTGCACAATAAAACGCACACAGCCACTCAAAGCCTATGGAAGATACAAAAAAAGTATAAATCAATTTCTTTATCTCAAGGAATTTACAGTCCATTTAGGAAAACAGGAAAACATTATACCTGAAGTGTAGGATGATAGAAAGTCACTAGAAGCCGGGCTCGGTGGCTCAGCCCGTCGTCCCGCGCCTTTGGGAGGCTGAGGTGAGTGGATTGCCTGAGCCGGCGGGCTCGAGACCCGCCTGGGCAGCGAGACCTTATCTCTACAATAAAAATCAAAAAATCAGCCCGGCGTGGTAGCGCATGCCTGTAATTCCGGCTACTTGGAAGGTTGAGGCGGAAGGATCGCCAGAGACCAGCAGGTGAGGCTGCGGTGGCCGGGAGCGGCCACTGCACTCCAGCCTGGGCCACCGAGTGAGACTCCAACTCAAAAAAAAAGAAAGTCACTAGAACCCTCATGCACTGCTGGTGAAAATGTAAAATGGTAGAACTGCTTTGGAAAAGTCTGGCAGTTCCTAAGTGGCTAAAGAGAGTTACCACATGATCCAGCAGTTCCACTCCTAGGTATAGCCAAGGAAACCTAACACATATGTCTACACAAAGCTTGCACATAACGTTCACAGCAGCATTACTCATAACACCAAAAGTGGAAACAACCCAAATGTTCACCAACTGAACAACGAATAAATAAATGTGGGATATAGCCATATGGGGAATATTATTTGGTCATAAAAAGGAATGAAGTACTGACAAATGTCACAACATGGATGAACCTTTAAAACGGCTAAGCCAAAGAAGTCAGTCATCTCAAAAAAAAGAGGAGGGAAATTAGCTGAATGTGGTGGCATGCGTCTATAATCCCAGCTACTTGGGAGGTTGAGGCAGGAGGATTGCCTGAACCTAGGAAGTCAAGGGTGCAGTGAGCCATGGTCGTAGCCATGGTCGTGCCTCTACACTCCAGCCTGGGCGACAGAGTGAGACCCTGACTCAAACAAACAAACAAAGTCACAAAGGACCACATATTGTATGATTCCATGCATATGAAATGTCCAGAACAGGTAAAGTCATAGAGACAGAAAGATTAGTAGTTGCCTAGGGCGGGGGGGGGGAACTTAGGGGTCACATATAAGGATCATGGCGATTCTTTTAGGGGCACTGAAATGTTCTAGGCTGGGCAAGGTGGCTCTAGTCTATAATCTCAGCACTTTGGGATGCCAAGGTGAGAGGATTGCCTAAGTCTAGGGGTTCAAGACCAGCCTGGGCAACTTGGTAAGACCTCATCTCTACAATAAATCAAAATATTAGCCGGGTGCGGTAGCATGCGCCTGTAGTTCTGGATATTTGGAAGGCTGAGGCAGAAGGATCGTCTGAGCCCAGCATGTCAAGGCTGTGCTGGCCGTGAGTGTGTCACTGCACTCCAGCCTTGGCGACAGAGCGAGGCTTCAACTCAAAAAAAAAGAGAAAAGTTCTAAAAATTAATTGTGATGACAGATGCACTGTTCTATGAATACACTAAAAGACATTGAATTGTGCACTGTATTTACTTATTTATTTATTTATTTATGTATTTGAGTTGGAGTCTCTGTTGTCCAGACTGGAGTGCAAGTGGCACGCTCCCAGCCACTGCAGCCTCAACCTGCTGGGCTCCAGCAAGCCTTCCACCTCAGCCTTCCAAGTCGCCGGAACTACAGGTGCACACTACCATGCCTAGCTAATTTCTTATTTATTGTAGAGACAAGGTCTCACCAAGTTGCCCGGTGGGTCTTGAACCCGTGGGCTCAGACAAATCCATTCACTTCAGCCTCCCAAAGTGCTGGGATTACAGGCTGAGCCACGAAGCCCAGCCAAACAGCATTTAGATGGGTGAATGATATAGTATATGAATTATATCTCATTAAAGCTGTTTTTGAAAGTCATCAGGGAATCTTAGATGAAAATTTCGAACGCAAGAAACAAATGTGGTATGCTTAATACAAAACCATTCCACAGCACCATCATCTGAAGACAGGTGCCCTGCTTACCTCTATGAAATATCCGTTTATCAAAATTAAAATTTACTACAATTTTGTATCCAAACTGCACTTTGAGGAAGTCAGTCATAAACTGCCACAGGGTAAGCCCAGGGTACCACTCCCTAAACTGCTGGCCCAGCTGCTTAGCCCAGTCACAATCTGAAGACATTCCTGTTCTGGTGCAGTTTCTGGGTGGTGGGGAGGAGGAGAAAAGAGCAGGAGGCTGCTGTCTGAAGCTGTCTCAAACTCTGAAGTGCAGAGACGGGTTAGCAACGACTTGATTGCACGCCCACGCGCACACGCCCACAGACTGCGTAAGAATCAAATGTCCAACATTATCACACCCCAAACTTGGGCTGCTGCCAACGTCTGCAAGAGGTACACAATGATAAATTACTGATATCCTGAAACAAAATCCTAATCTCAGGCCCATAAAGACGCTGAGTAGAGGCTAGGCATGGTGGCTCACACCTGTAACCCCAGCGCTTTGGGAAGCCAAGAAAGAAGGATTGCTTGAACCAGGAGCTCGAGACCAGCATGGGCAGCAGAGTGAGACCTTGTCTCTACAAAAACAAAACAAAACAAACAAAAAAAGTGGGGTGGTGGCGCATGCCTCTAGTCCCAGCTACTCAGAAGGCCAAGGCGGGGGATCACTTGAGCCTAGGAATTGGAGGCTATGATGAGCCGTGATCATGTCCACTGCACTCCAGCCTGGGCAATAGAGTGGGACTCTGACTTAAAAAAAAAAGAGGAAAAGATGCTGAGTAGACTTACAGAAATGATTACTCACTTCCTCTTTCAAGGGAGATCCTCATTCTTTGATCTTATTTTCCCCTGTTTCATCATGTTTATAAGGTGTGGAGCCAAAAGGTTAAGGAGCTAGAATAGCAAATCTCTAAGCAAAGCCGCATAGACCACGGAACTCTGATTAGTAAAAAGAAAATCTCCAACAGAGTCCAAGAGAGACTGGAAAGAGGAGTTCCCAGATGTACTTTAAAGACAACAGTCACTTCCCCTCAGTTCTGAAGGAGAACTATTTTCTTTTTTTTTAAGATGTGGGGTACCTGGCCGGGCACAGTGGCTCAAGCCTGTCATCCCAGCACTTTGGGAGGCTGAGGCCGGAGGATTGTCTGAGCTCAGGGATTCAAGACCAGCCTGGGCAACTTTGCAAGACCTCGTCTCTGCAATAAATCAAAAAATTAGCCAGGCATGGTAGCTCGTGCCTGTAGTTTCAGCTACTTGGAAGGCTGAGGTGGAAGGATTGCCTGAGCCCAGCAGGTGGAGGCTGCAGTGGCCATGAACTTGCCACTGCACTGAAGCCTGAGCAACAGAGTGAGACTCTTACTCAAAACAAACAAACCAACCAAGATGTGGGGTATAATTCAGGATTAGGTATACATATGTTCATTATGCAGTTACCATTGTTTATGAGATGTGCCCCTCCCTCCCCTGGCAGTTTCTCTCAACTGCCAATTCCGCTCCTCATCCCCAGGAGAACTATTTTTTTTTTTGAATTGGAGTCTCACTCCGTCGCCCAGGCTGGAGTGCCTTGGCACACTCACAGTCATACCACGGTCGACCTGCTGGGCTCCGGCGATCCTTCCACCTCAGCCTTCCAAGTAGCCAGAACTACAGGCGCACGCTACCATGCCCGGCCTATTTTTTTTTTTTTTGTAGAGATGAGGTCTTGCCAAGTTGCCCAGGCAGGTCTTGAACTCCTGAGCTCAGGCAATCCACTCACCTCGGCCTCCCAAAGTGCTGGGATTACAGGCTAAGCCACCGAGCCTAGCCAGAACTATTTTCATTCTAATGCTACCTGAAATGTGATGTTCCTTGGATAAAAGGAGAGCTGTGAAGTTACAAAATACACACAAATAGGAAAAAAATCAATCAAAATGGAAACCACCAGGCATGGTGGCTCACGCCTGTAATCCCAGCACTTTGGAAGGCCGAGGTAAGAAGATCACTTGAGCTCAGGATTTCAAAATCAGGCTGGGCAACATAGTGCGACCTCATCTCTGAAAAAAAACAAAACAAAAAAAAAACCCCAAAATTAGCTAGGCATGACAGCATGCCCCTTGTGGTCCCAGCTACTTGGGAGGCTATGGTGGCAGGATCGCCTGAGCCAAGGAGATCGAGGCTGCAGTGAGCTGTGATTGTGTCACTGCAGTCCAGCCTAGGTGACAAAGTAAGACCCCAATTCAAAAAAAAAAAAAAAAAGAAACCAGATAATTTATATCTTCTTAAAATCAATAGCTTATAGTCATCAATGCTAGTTATGTTGATATTCTGAACCAAATTGTAAAACAGCAATTCCCAAGGCGGAAAGCACTGCTATCACTTCACAAGTCCTGTCACACACGAGTCTTGAAAAGAAAGGACAGAAGAATGAAGACCATTTTTCTACAAAATAGTGATACAAGCACTTGGTTATTTGCCAAGCATTTGCTGTTTCACATTTGATAAAGAAATGAAAAAGAAAAGAAGACACTCTGCCTTATGCACTACCATGACACCCAACCTCCGCCGTTCGCATCCCGGGTCTGTAGCCTGTATGTGTGTTTCTGAAAAAGCTGTGCTCCTCCTAGGACAGACTCCGTGATGACTGCAGTCATTCCTGCTTGAACTACAGAAACCCAGAATAGGTATCTTGATCTTGGCAGGAACCCAAGATGTGGCCAGCATCTTAAATTGGTAGTAGCAGCATTTAACGGCCAGAAGTCACATTTCTGACTTGAATGGGAGTTTCCCTAAGAGCTATGCACTTTGAAGAGGGGGGAAACAACAAAGTGTTTCATATACCCCAGAAAGAAACCCAGTGCAGACAGGGACATAAGATCACTCAGTCCAGTGGTTCTCAATGGAAGCAATTTTGTCCCCCCTCGTCCCAGGGGCATTCAGTATTGTCTGGGGACATTTTTGATTGTCACGGCTGAGGGGGTTATGGGCATCTAATGGGTAGAGGCCAGGGATGCTGCTACACATCCCACAATGCACAGGCTCCCGGCCCAAAACGTCAAGAGCACCAAGGTTGAAAACCATGATGTGCTCCACTTTATGAAGAAACTGAACTCAGGAGAGATCAAGTAACTTATCCATGATAGTGAAGGTGAGAGTCATCTTATTATTTTTTTTCTTTCTGAGACAGGGTTCTCGCTACACAGTTGTCTATTCGCAGGCACAATCTTAAGTCACTACAGTCTCAAACTCCTGGACTCAAGCGATCCTTTCCACTCAGCCTCCCAAATAACTGAGACTACAGGTGCAGTGGTGTGCACCACTGCACCTGGATCCATCTTATTTTCAAGCCCAAGATTCTGACCAGACCAATCTGTTCTGCTCCAAGACTGAACCTGTTTCAGGCCTACAGATCTGAGATACTAAGAAATGTTTAGTCCCACACAACAGCTCAAGCTCCCTCTGGAAGCCTCAATACAGCCATGCTCTCGGAGTCAAACAGACACAGGACAAAAGGCCTCAGGGAAGCTTCCAGGAGGCAGGAAATACCACACCCATACACACACAAAAACAACCAATCAGGAGGTCTGCTTCCTTTTCCCAAATCCATGGAACTGGCCACAATAAGACACCAGGAAAAGAAAACATCCCGTTGGGGTTTGGGCCCAGATCAAGCACAGGAAGGAGGTGGAGCTCCAGGAAGAGAAGACACAGTGAAAACCCAAAGGGCCAGTTGGGCACACGACCTCTCACTGAGCATGCAGACTGGGTGACCGTCTTGGCCGGTCATTTTTTTTTAAGTCAGTCTCACCCTGTCGCTTTTAAGTCAGAGTCTCACCCTGTCGCCAAGGCTGGAGTGCAGTGGCATGCTCTCGGCCACCACCGCCTCAACCTGATAGGTTCAGGTGATCCTTCCGCTTCAGCCTTCCAAGTAGCTGGAACTATAGGCATGCGCCACCATGGTCCACTAATATTTTGATTTACTGCAGAGACGAGGTCTCGCCAAGTTGCCCAGGCTGGTCTCAAACCCCTGGGCTCAGGCAATCCTCCCGCCTCCGCCTCCCAAAGTGCTAGGATTACTGGGATGAGTCACTGCGGGTCTTCCCCACTCAACAGGGAAGGCTCTGCTTCTCACACCTTAAACTGGTGTCTTAGTTCCGCAATGGCATTCTTCCTGTTTTCTATTCCTTAGCTCGCTAGCCCATTTCCCACTTCATCCTGCTGTTTCACATGCCCTCATATTTGAACTCTAGTATCATCATTTTATGTGTGAGAGTGATTTCAATGGTTTTCTCTATACTGGTCTTCTTTTATGTATTTACTTATTTTTCAAGTTGGGTTTCCCTCTGTCCCCCCGGCTGGAGTGCAGTGGCACGATCAAGGCTCACCTCAGCCTCGACCTCCTGGGCTCAGGAGATCCTCCTGCCTCAGCTGCCTGAGTAGCTGGGACTACAGGCACATGCCACCACACCTGGCCAGATTTTTTGTTTTTGTTTTTGCAGAGATGAGGTCTCTCCATGCTGCTCAGGTTAGTCTTGAAATCCTGGGTTCCAAGTGATCCTCCCACCTTGGCCTCCAAAAGTGCTGGGGTCACAGGCGTGAGCCACCGGGTCTGGCTTGTTCCAGTCTTCTTTCTCTGAGCCTGCAGGCCATGCTTCTCTCTTCTCTCACCTTATGGAGCCTTTACAAAGTTCCCATGTAGATTTTTCTTTTTCTTTTCCACTTAAATCCTCTAGACCAGATGCAGTTCTCTCTGGCCATCTATCTGTATCAAAATGTGTGTGCAGGCTCTCTCTGACACCCTTCTCATGCACCCAGGCATTAAATATTCCCCCTCAGAATATCAGGGGAAGTGGGGACCAAAGTGAGGCCCAAACTTTACCTGTACAATGACCATTTGTATACCTAACCCTGAATTGTACCCCACATCTTTAAAATAAAAATTTTAAAAATAAATAAATAAAATAAAAAAGAATACCAGGTGAAGGGTGTGTTGGGATAATGGTCTGCACTGCTTGCCTTCAGCTGAGGGCTGGGTAGCTGCTGGAGAAATGACTGAAGTTTGCCTCTCCACACTACGTAACTTAAAGTTTCATACCAAAGACCACCCAGTTGAGGCTGTCTACTGGGGTCTGGGAAGGTATACCCAGTCAGAAGACATGACCTTAGGCTTCACTTGGTTTCCTGCTACAGAGTGAGCTAACGGGCTGATTCAGGATGGATTTCCTGAATTGGACTTGGCATCTCACTCTGTCACCCAGGCTGGAGTACGAAGGCATGATCATGGCTCACCGCAGCCTAGACCTCCTGAGCTATGATTGTGCCTTGATTTTTGTAGAGATGAGGTCTCACTATGTTGCCTAGGCTAGTCTCAAACTCCTGGGCTCAAGCAATCCTCCCATCTCAGCCTCCCAAAGGTCTGGGATTACAGATGTGAGCCATCGTGGCTGGCCCCAAATGTTTTTAACCTTCAGTCTCTGTGTAGTCTGGTTTTTGCCGGCTGCCCAGCCAATCAGCCCTAGAACTCTAGAAGGCTGTTTCCACAGTCCTCTCAGTGAGAAAGAGAAGTGGTCAAAAGAGCCAGTGCCTCTTACACATTAGGAAATGAGGGTGTGGTGGTATCCAGTCTCTGGCTGCTGGCCATGCCCCTCCGTCCTTCCTGGAATGCAGTTCTTATCATTGACAAAGCCTTATTTTTAGTCTGACTCTGTGGCCTTCTTTTCTAAAAGAATAACTGACTTAATGGGCCCACGAAAGCTGAATCCTTTGGGAGTAGACTCCTAACCAAGCAGTAGAGAAGAGTGAAACCAGCTAAACTCACACAGCAGAGTCCTCAAAAGTTTCAGGAACTGGCAGCACCAGGTACCATTGGAACTTGAAAAAATGGGAGGAGGTTTAAGGCACAGGGTGGAATAGTGTTTGAGCAGCAATACACCCTAGGCCCCTTCCCTCACTGCCCCTCGCTGAATGCCTGTCCTTCTTACAACATGGCTGAACACAGAAGGTTCCCTGGACTGGGCAACCCAAGGCACAGCTGGGAGGGAGGGTCTAACACTGCAACAGACAGACTAAACCACCACACGTACACGGGTTGTCAAGACCCGCCACTGGCCCTCCTCATCCGCTTGGTGGGCAGAGTTCCTCGTCACCCAGGCAGGAGCCAGGAGACTTCTCTAGGAAATCTGAACCCAGAAGAAACATCTAAGGACATTAACTGGCAGGGACAAAGATGTTCCCAGCAAACACCCCACTCAGATCAGGCCCAGCCGCAAGGTGAGAGAGCTCCCCATCAGCTTTTGTGTCTCCCACTCCTCATCAGAGCAGAGAGCCACAGTCTGCTACACGTGGGAGGAAAGTGCCCACGTGGAAAGCAGAGGCTGACCCAAGCCAAACCACACAACAAAATACTATGCAGAGATAAGAGAAAGACCGTAAGCGAAGACACCGCATCTACGAAACAAGAACTGGGGGCTGCTCGAAAGAGCTACTGGAAATTTTTAAAGAACATGACAGCTGCCGGACTCGGTGGCTCAGCCTGTAATCCCACACTTTGGGAGGCTGAGGTGAGTGGACTGCCTGAGCCCACGGGTTCGAGACCCGCCTGGGCAGCGAGACCTCATCTCTACAATAAATCAAAAAATCAGCCGGGCGTGGTAGCGCATGCCTGTAATTCCGGCTACCTGGAAGGTTGAGGCGGAAGGATCGCCGGAGCCCAGCAGGTTGAGGCCGCGGTGGCTGGAAGCGGCCACTGCACTCCAGTCTGGGCGACAGAGTGAGACTCCAACTCAAAAAAAAAAAAAAGAAGAACATGACAGCAGAAATGCAAAATTAAATAGAAGCCTCCCAGAAAACACTGCAAAAAGCCAGAGAGATAGATAATTGAAGAGAGAGAAAATCAGAGAGCCAGTCCCTGAGGTCCAATATCTGAACAGCGGGATTCCATAAAGAGAAAAACGGGGTGGCGATCGTGAGAGCCATTATGTTTTCAAGGGTCTTCCTGCTCTGTCACTTAGCGCCATCATTGAAGAAATGTTCCCCGCAGGTAATCCACCCCGAGATCATCTAAGAGAAAGGCAACTGGAACCGTTCTCGGAGTCACATGACTGCCTCATCTCCTAAGGCAGCACAGCCGGGTGCAGTGGCTCACGCTGTAATCCCAGCACTTTGGGAGGCCAAGGCGGATGGACTGTTTGAGCCCAGGAATAAGACCAGCCTGAGCAGCAGAGAGAGACCTCATGACCACAAACAATAAAAATAAAGAATTAGCTGGCCATGGTGGTGTACGCCTGGAGTCTCAGCAACTCAGGAGGCTAACATAGAAGGGTCTCCTGAGCTCGGGAGGTCGAGGCTGCAGTGAGGTGCTACTGCGTCACTGCACTCCAGCCTGGGCAGTAAAGCGAGATTCCAACTCAGAAAAAAAAAAAAAAGAATCCCGAAGCAGCGCTTTTACCCACAGCACGAGAGACATGAGGCTAAGTCTACTGTTGAAAGCCTGGAGTGTGAAATGAACCCGGCACAGAGGGAGACTCCTGCTCACCCCCAGTGCTTTATTTGCCTCAGGCCCCTAGCAACTAGAACCAGCAATACCCATGTGTCCAGAGACGTGCCCCAGCCCCCCGGGCTGCACCAATGTTCAGAAGAAACGAAGAGAAGAGATCAGCAGGTTTGGCTCACCTCACCATCCCCCTCCCCCACCCTCAGCTGCCAACTGAAGCAGCTTTGTTCCTGCTGTCATTAAAGGAAGTTCATGAGGCTCATCTGTGACCAGATTAGAACCAACTAGAAAACCCTGAGCTACATCTAAGCACAATGTAAGCAGCCTTTCTGCCTCACTATGGCGACATTCCTAGTGGCTTATACTTGAAATTGTGAATCTACTCTGGCAGAGAACATGAACATAACAGTGTCCCCCATTAGTCACAGAGAAGGAGAAAAAATCTGCCAGTGCAATGAATCAACAGACTGGTAAATCTGACTTCCTGCTCTGGGTGAGAGTCTGAACGAGACGCTTCTGAGACCCTCCCCAGAGCCAAGACTCTACAATTTGATATCTTGTTAACATTAAATCCAAATCCTCAGTTTTGCACGTTGACTGACTATAACCACTTCCCCTTCAGAACCATCATGAGCAAGGAAGTTAATAGGGCAAGTACTACTCAGGACGAGGGAAACACCGCAGAGAGGAAAACAGAGAGGTTCCCAGCTGCCACAACTGCCACACCGCCCAGCCTCCAGAGTGGAAGCTGGCCCAGCTGGCATTGAGTCCACTGGGGGGGGCCCACGAGTCACAAGATCACATCGCTGAGCTAGATCTGTCTCCCACTCCCAGCCTGCTGGCTACTCTTCCCATCCCTTCCCAGACGGGCCGGTGTCCCTAGGGGCAGGACTCAAGCCCTCTTCTCGCCACACTCGCTCTCACACTAAGTCTACCTGACGGCTCTGACCCCCAGCTCCACGCAACCTTGGGCACGTCTGCTGGCTGCCCGTCGGCACTTCCCCTTGGAGTCCGCAGGCGCGGGGAGAACATGCCGCAAACCTACTCTTCCCGGCCAGCCCGTTTCTCCTCCTGCCTCTCGCCCTTCCGCTGGCCGTCCGAGCCAGAACACTGGGACTCTTTCTCAACGCCTTCTCCTCTCCTCGTCCTTCACTGCCAATCACGTGAACTGATGCTCCTGCATCCAGAGACTTCTTCAGGCCAGTCCCGTCCTCCCATCCCGCCGCTCTCTCCGGGCATGGGTCGCCATTCTCGCCACCTGTCCCCAGCCAGGACCAGCACCACAGCCTCCTGTCATTGCCTCCTGCCCACCTTCTTTCTGCTGTTGTCGTGGAATAGGAGGCTCACTCTGGTGCCCAGGCAGGAGTGCAGTGGCACAATGGTGGCCACCACAGCCTCAACCTGCCGGGCTCAGGTGATCCTTCCACCTCAGCCTTCCAAGTAGCTGGAACCACAGGCGCTGAAACCACAGGGGCACCACCTCGCCAGGGTAATTTTTTGATTTATTGTAGACGAGGTCTCACCAAGTTACTCAGGTTGGTCTCAAACCCCTGGGCTCAGGCAGGCCTCTCGCCTCCGCCTCCCAAAGTGCTAGGATGACAGGTTGAGCCACCATACCCAGCCCTGCCCACATTCTACACAGCAAGCAGAGAGTGTTCTGAAGTCAATTCTAACCATGCCTCTTACCCACTCAAAAAATGGTGGATTCCCTTGGCTGGGCAGGGTGGTTTACGCCTGTAATCCCACCACACCTGTAATCCCACCACACCTGTAATCCCAACACTTTGGGAGGCTGAAACAGGAGGATCACTTGAGACTGGGAATGTGAGATAAGCCTGAGAAACAAAGTGAGACCTCACTGCAACAACAACAACAACAACAACAACAAAGAAAAAACAAGCTGGGCATGATAGTGTATCCCTGCAGTACCAGCTACTTGAGAGGCTGAAGCAGGAGGGCTGCTGGAGCCCAGGAGACTGAGGCTGCGCTGAGCCGTGATCCTGCTGCTGCACCCCAGCCTGGGCAACATAATGAAACCCCGTCTCAACAAACAAAACACAAAAACATAGCGGCTTCCCACGGTTCTTCCACTGAAGATAAAAGACCTCACGAGGCCTTCTCAGGAAGGCCTTACTCACTTGCTGGCCAAGCTTAGACATTCCTCTTCTTGGCTCACTCCCCTCGGGCTCCACCAAGCTCCTGCTCCAGCCTAGCTGACTTTCCTCCCTCGGATCCTCCTCAGCCTCCCTCGTTCCCAGACCTCGCTGGGACTCCCCATGTGCTCCAGCATCACCCATACTACCTGTCAGGGCACGTCCCCGCTGTGCCACCACTGCCTGAGCGACCCCCAGAGGACCCGGCCAACTTACCACCATATCTGCCACCAGCCACATATAGACTCTGGCAGGTAGACAGCATACATCGTGGCCGAAAGAATGAAAACACTTGGTCCCAGACTCCACCGAGCCATGCTAAAATGGAACCAGCTGTGCTCTGTGGTCCTGGAGTTCCCCGACATCTCACCAAACAAGAAGCAACTGCTGGAGACTTGGATTCAAATCTGTATCTTCAGAGCCAGGCTGCAAAGATTTCCTTTTTACAAGTCTGTGTCTACTTTTCTCCATCTCTCTCTAAATGCTTTTTCTTCCCAAGAATAAAAGAGGTTCTGCTAGTGTGATGACTACTATCTCAGTCATTTTCCTACAAGGTCAGCTCTTGGACCAAAGAATGAGTAGACATTTAAAGTGAACTATCAGGTCAGGCTCGATGGCTCAACCTGTAATCCCCAGCGCTTTGGGAGGCCAAGGTGAGTGGACTGCCTGAGCCCGCGGGTTCAAGACCCACCTGGGCAACTTGGCGAGACCTCATCTCTACAATAAAAATCAAAAATTAGCCGGGCTTGGTAGCGCACACCTGTAGTTCCAGCTACTTGGAAGGCTGAGGCGGAAGGATCGCCAGAGCCCAGTAGGTCGAGGCTGCGGTGGCCGGGAGCAGCCACTGCACTCCAGTCTGGGCAACAGAGTGAGACTCCAACTCAAAAATAAATAAATAAATAAAAATAAAGTGAAATATCAGTGGCACACTGGCAGCAGAAAGAAAGGAGCCCTGGGACTCCTCCTTGTGAAGGCACACCATCTGAGCCAGCAGTAATTACGCTTCCTCGGAGCCCCTGGGGTGTATATTACGAGCAGATCACTGTCCATTGGAAGCAAACTGCTTTGTTGTAACCACTGCAAACTTTCCCAAATGTGCATCAAAGTGGGCAACAGCTGGTTGCCATCTTACGATCAGATCCCATTTCTATTAAAAGTATGAGTTGGGGGCTGGGTGCAGTGTGGCTCACGCCTGTAATCCCAGCAATGTGGAAGGCCGAGGTGGGTGGATTGCTTGAGCTCAGGAGTTGGAGACCAACCTGGGCAGCACAGCAAAGCCTCATCACTACAAAAAATAAATAAATAAATTAGCCAGACATGGTGGCACATGCCTGTAACTTGGGAGGCTGAGGCAGAGGGATCATCTGAGCAAAGGATGTCTAGGCTATGATCAGTCATGACTGTGCCACTGCACAATGTTGCACTGCACAATGCCCACAGCGTGGCAACAGAGACCCCACTCAAATAACAAAACACCCCCTCGCCTCTTGTAGTGACTTATTCAGTAACCCTGAGCAGGTAAACTAACCTCTGTAATTATGCCTATAAAATAATAACACCTTATATTGGCTCTGTGTTACTTTTCAAGACTTTTTTTTTAGTCATACCATTTAAAGTGAGGTTTCAATGAATTCCGAGATGCTGGAATTTGAATTTCCAATTTAGAGAGAAGTTGGCTCACACAGGTCACCGATCGCTGAGAATGAGAACTGAAACTATGAGTTGGGTGTTCTTTTTTTTAAGCTGGGGGTCTCACTATGTTGCCCAGGCTGAAGTGCAGTGGCACAATCACAGCTCACCAAAGCCTCAACCTCCTGGGCCCAGGTGGTCCTGAGCAGCTGGGACTACAGGTGTGCACTACAACGCCGAATTTTTTTTTTTTTTTTTGTAGAGATGAGGTCTTGCTATGTTGCCCAGGTTGGTCTTGACTTCTTGGGGTCAAGCAATCCTCCTGCCTCAGCCTCCCAAAGAGTTGGATGTTCTGACATCTAGTTCAGAACTTTTTTCCACTACCCAATGCTGCTCCTCGCTGGATTAAACATCTTTTTTTAAAAAGTGTAAAAAAGTAAGTAAAACTCATATTTGCTGAAATGCAGATGGACTTTTAGGCTGGCACAGCCCTGTGCAGAAAGCAATCAAGCTGAGGCTGATGTGAGGAAATCACATAAGAGGATGGAGCCGGGGACTCCCAGGTGCTTCTCACATGGGCAGGCACACGGCTAGGGCTCGGAATGGAGGCTGCTGAGTTGCCAGGGACAGCTACAATGTGTGGTCTGACCACTCCACTAAGGCAAAGATGCTCCATCAGCTGCCAAGCACCTGTCTGTCTCAGAGGTGCTGTGTGCCAAAAAGCCAGAGGGCAAGCCTGTCATGCATACTCAGTAAGCCCTTTTTGGACACCAGGGCAGAGAACATGTCCTCTAATGTCGATGGGTAACACGGGGATGACACCGGAGCCCCAAGCCACCTAGGGAAATTGTGCCCCAGTTTAAGCAGCTAATCACCCCTCTGTAAGAGTGACATCCACTTCAAAACAAGGAAAGACTAGATTTAGAAACAGATGGCAATAGACAGAATTAGCCTGCAGTCCCAGCTATTTGGGAGGCTGAGGTGGGAGGATCACTTGAGTTATGACTGCACCATGGCATTCCAGCCTGGGCAACAGAATGAGATCCCTGTCTCAAAAATAATTTTTTTTTTTTAATTTTTTTAAGCCAGGCTCGGTGGCTCAGCCTGTAATCCCGCACCTTTGGGAGGCTGAGGTGAGTGGATTGCCTGAGCCTGCGGGCTCGAGACCCGCCTGGGCAGCGAGACCTCATCTCTGCAATAAATCAAAAAATCAGCCGGGCGTGGTAGTGCATGCCTGTAATTCCAGCTACTCGGAAGGCTGAGGCGGAAGGATCGCCGGAGCCCAGCAGGTCGAGGCTGCGGTGGCCGGGAGCGCCACTGCACTCCAGTCTGGGCGACAGAGTGAGACTCCAATTAAAAAAAAAAAAAAATTTTTTTAGCTGGGCTCAGTGGCTCAGCCTGTAATCCCGCACCTTTGGGAGGCTGAGGTGAGTGGATTGCCTGAGCCCGCGGGTTCGAGACCTGCCTGGGCAACTTGGCAAGACCTCATCTCTACAATAAATCAAAAAATCAGCCGGGCATGGTAGCGCATGCCTGTAATTCCGGCTACTTGGAAGGCTGAGGCGGAAGGATCGCCGGAGCCCAGCAGGTCAAGGCTGTGGTGGCCAGAAGCGGCCACTGCACTTCAGTCTGGGCAACAGAGTGAGACTCCAACTCAAAAAAAAAAAAAATTTTTTTTTGAGCAAAGGTCTCACTCTGTCGCCCAGACTAGAGCGCAGTGGCACGATCATGGTTTACTGCAGCCTCAACCTGAGCTCAGGCAATCCTTCCACCTCACCCTCCCAAGTAGCCGGGGACTACAGGCACATGTCACCATGCTCAGTTTCCCAGCTAGTTGTTGTTGTTGTTTTTAAGACAAGGCAACCAGGTGTGGCTCACGCCTGTAATTCCAGCACTTTGGGAAGCAGAGATGAGCTCCGGGGTTCAAGACCATCCTGAGCAACATGGCAAGACCTCGTCTCTACAATAAATCATTTAAAAATTAGCCAGCCTGCCCGGGCAACTTCGTGAGACCTCGTCTCTATAATAAAATGAAAAACTAGCTGGGAACGATAGCACCTGCCTGTAGTTCTGGCTACTTGGAAGGCTGAGGCGGAAGGATCGCTGAAGGCCAGCAGGTTGATGCTGGGATGACCGTGAACGTGCCAGGGTACTCCAACCCGGACAACCAAGTGAGACTCCAACTCAAGGCCTGGTGGTGCACACCTGAAGTTCCAGCTACTTGGAAAGCTGAGGCCGAAGGATCGCCTGAGCCCAGCAGGTAGAGGCTGTGGTGGCCATGAGTGTGCCACTAAACTCTAGTCTGGGTGACAGAGTGAGACTCTGACTCAAAAAAAAAAAAAGAAAAAAAGAAGACAAGTGCTCACTATATTGCCTAGGTTAGTCTTGAACTCCTGGGCTCAAGCTATCCTCCCACCTTGGCCTCCCAAAGTTCTGGGATTACAGATGTGATCCATCACACCCAGCCAATAACAAATTTTTACAAAGAAAACTGGCAAGAATCCTGCATATTAAAAACTACGGAGGGGAAAGAAATTCAACCAAAACTGTACTCAGATGAAAACTGTATCTTTATTTTATTTTATTTTTTGAGTTGGAGTCTCACTCTGTCGCCCAGACTGGAGTGCAGTGGCCACTCCCGGTCACCACAGCCTCGACCTGCTGGGCTCCGGCGATCCTTCCAACTCAGCCTTCCAAGTAGCTGGAACTACAGGCTGAGTCACCGAGCCTGGCTGAAAATTGTATCTTTAGATGTTTTTACTAGAAAACACAATAAATTTTTAAATAAATCAATCTGATATTTTATTCAAGAAATTATAACACACACATACACATGTCATAGAAGAAGTCAATTTTTTTTTTTTTTTGAGTTGGAGTCTCACTCTGTCGCCCAGACTGGAGGGCAGCAGGCCGCTCCCGGCCACCGCAGCCTCGACCTGCTGGGCTCCGGCAATCCTTCCACCTCAGCCTTCTGAGTAGCCAGAATTACAGGCATGTGCTACCACACCTGGCTGATTTTTTGATTTATTGTGGAGATGAGGTCTCGCTGCCCAGGCGGGTCTCGAACCCGCGGGCTCAGGCAATCCACTCACCTCGGCCTCCCAAAGGCGTGGGATTACAGGCTGAGCCATCGAGCCCAGCTGAAACCAATTTTTTAAAAGGCAAATAAAGTAAGTTTCTAGCAAGTATTTCCATGAAAATAATAGCACAAACAGCACAGAGCAATAAATGGATCACAACTATAGAGCGTATTTTTAAATTATACAAATTAATGTATAGCCAATGAATTTGAAATTTGCTACTTGAAAGGCTTGTTGTAAAGGAAATATAAATGGCTAAAATTGGCTCAAGAAGTAGAAAGCTGTCAAATATTTATCCTCCCCCCATAGAAAGCAACAGTTTCAAACTAGTTTTGGGGATAAATAATTTCCTTTTTTTTTTTTTTTTTTTTTTTGAGTTAGAGTCTCACTCTGTCACCCAGACTAGAGTGTAGTGGCACACTCATGGCCACCGCCGCAGCCTCGACCTGCTGGGCTCCAGCGATCCTTCCGCCTCAGCCTTCCAAGTAACTGGAACTACAGGTGCGCGCTACCACGCCCAGCTAATTTTTTGATTTATTGTAGACATGAAGTCTCGCCAAGTTGCCCAGGTGGGTCTTGAACCCGTGCGTTCAGGCAATTCTCTCACCTCAGCCTCCCTAAGTGCAGGATTACAGGCTGAGCCACTGAGTCCGGCTAGGTTTAAATAATTTCTTACTTTTTTTTTTTTTTTGAGTTGGAGTCTCACTCTGTCACCCAGCCTGGAGTGCAGTGGCCGGGAGCCTCGACCTGCTGGGCTCCGGCGATCCTTCCACCTCAGCCTTCCAAGTAACTGGAACTACAGGCGCGTGCTACCATGCCTGGCTAATTTTTTGATTTATTGTAGAGATGAGGTCTCGCCAAGTTGCCCAGGTGGGTCTCGAACCCACGAGTTCAGGCAGTCCACTCACCTCAGCCTCCCAAAGCTCGGGATTACAGGCTGAACCACCGAGTTCGGCTGGGGATAAATAATTTCTAACATTCAAGAAAAAGAACTTCCAGGGTCTCGTGGCTCAACAAGAATGGGCTTTAATAATTTGAGGTAGTGGAGACAGAAATTTTCATACAGAAGATCTGATAACAATTTAAGAAAGAGGGAAAAATATGTATAGTATTCAATTGTTCATCAAATATTTACTGAGTGCCTACTGTACCTCAGCACTGTTCTACATGCTGGGGACACAGCCTTTAGAAGGCAGAGGAAAGCATAAACAAAGAAGCTGGGCGTGATGGCTCATGCCTGTAATCCCAGCACTTTAGGAGGCAGAGGCTAGAGGATTGCCTGAAACCCGCGGGTTCGAGACCCGCCTGGGCAGCGAGACCTCATCTCCCCAATAAATCAAAAAATCAGCCGGGCGTGGTAGCGCGCGCCTGTAATTCCGGCTACTCGGAAGGCTGAGGCGGAAGGATCGCCGGAGCCCAGCAGGTCGAGGCTGCGGTGGCCGGGAGCGGCCACTGCACTCCAGTCTGGGCGACAGAGTGAGACTCCAACTCAAAAAAAAAAAAAAAAAAAAAAAAAAAAAAAAAAAAAAGAAAAAGAACTTCCAGGTTATTTAGTCTATTCTGGAACATAAAAAAGATATGGGAAACTTCCTAATAACTTGAATATTTGGAGACAGAAATTTTCATACAGAAGATCTGATAACAATTTAAGAAAGAGGGAAAAATATGTATAGTATTCAATTGTTCATCAAATATTTACTGAGTGCCTACTATACCTCAGCACTGTTCTACATGCTGGGGACACAGCCTTTAGAAGGCAGAGGAAAGCATAAACAAAGAAGCTGGGCGTGATGGCTCATGCCTGTAATCCCAGCACTTTAGGAGGCAGAGGCTAGAGGATTGCCTGAGTCCGGAAGTTCCAGACCAGTCTTGGCAACTTGGTGAGACTTCACCTTTACAATAAATAAATAATTTTTTAAAAAACTAGCCAGGCGTGGTAGCATACACCTGTACTTCCCGTTACTTGGAAGGCTGAGGCAGAAGGATGGCTGGAGCCCAGCAGCTCAACACTGGGGTGGCTGTGAGTGTGCCACAGCATTCCAGCCTGGGCAACAGTGAGACTCCAACTCAAAAAACAAACAACCAAAAAAGGCAGTAAGTACAAAATGCTAGGTAGTGACAAGTGACAGTTCAGCATGGTAAGGAGACAGGAAATTCTGGGGAGAAATTCCCATTTTATACAAAGCTCTCACTGTTAAGGCTGCATATGACTAGAGACCTAAAGGAATTAAGGACACAAGCTTGCAAATATTCCAAGAAGAACCTTCCAGACATAGGAAACAGCAAAGCCCTGAGGTGGAACATACTTAGAATGATCAAAAGGAATGAACATAGAGGCAAGAACGCTAAGTGGAATCTATAGTACAGAAAAACAATAATACATGACAATCAAGTAGAGCTTATTTCAGAAACATAATTGTTCAATATAAGAATTAACTAATTATATTACATTAAGATAGTCAATAAGAAAAACTATACGACCATTTCGATAGAAACTGCAAAGGTGTTTAATCCTGATTTCAAAAACAAAATAAGGTTGGACATGGTGGCTCACACCTGCAATGCCAGCACTTTGGGAGGTCGAGGCAGGAGGACTGCTTGAATCCAGACTTAGAGACTAGCCTAGGCAACCCAGCAAGACCTCATCACTACAAAGAATTAAAATATTAGCCAGGGCCAGGTGCCGTAGTTCAAGCCTGTAATCCCAGCACTTTGGGAGGCCGAAGTGAGGGGATTGCCTGAGCCCATGGGTTCAAGAACAGCCTGGGCAACTTGGTGAGCCCTCATGTCTACAATAAATCAAAAAATTAGCCAGGTGTGGTAGCGCACACCTGTAATTCCGGCTACTTGGAAAGCTGAGGCGGAAGGATCGCCAGAGCCCAGCAAGTCGAGGCTGCAGTGACCGGGAGCGTGCCACTGAACTTCAGTCTGGCGACAGAGTGAGACTCCTACTCAAAAAAAACATAGCCGGACACAATGGCATGTGCCTGTAATCCCAGCTACTTGGGAGGCTGAGGTAGGAGGATCATCTGAGCCCAGGAGGTCGAGGCTGCAGTGACCCATGATCATGCCACTGCACTCCAGTTGGGCGACAGAGCGAGATGCCAACTCAAAAAAAAAAGGAGGCATTTTAAATCAATGAGGAAAGGAGAGAAAGTTCAGTATTTGACAGCTGACTACAACTTGGTGGGGAAAATAAACTTACTTCTGTACTTCCCACATTTGCAAAAACAAATCCCACAGAAATTTAAAAAATAAAATGATAAAGGCAGTAGAAGATAACATAGGTGCTTATCCTTTTATTACTGGGAAGGAGCTTCTTAAGCATGATTAGAAAACATTAAGGAAGCCGGGCTCAGTAGCTCAGCCTGTAATCCCAGCACTTCGGGAGGCCGAAGTGAGTGGACTGCCTGAGCCCGCAGGTTCAAGACCCACCTGGGCAATTTGGTGAGACCTCATCTCTATAATAAATCAAAAATTAGAAGCCGGGCTCGGTGGCTCAGCCTGTAATCCCACGCCTTTGGGAGGCTGAGGTGAGTGGATTGCCTGAGCCTGCGGGTTCGAGACCCGCCTGGGCAGCGAGACCTCATCTCTACAATAAATCAAAAAAATCAGCTGGGCGTGGTAGCACATGCTTGTAATTCCAGCTACTAGAAGGCTGAGGCGGAAGGATCGCCGGAGCCCAGCAGGTCGAGGCTGCGGTGGCCGGGAGCAGCCACTGCACTCCAGTCTCGACGACAGAGTGAGACTCCAACTCAAAAATATATATATGTATATTTATTAAGGGCTGGGTGTGGTGGCTCAACCTGTACTCACAGCACTTAGGGAGGCTGAGATGGGAATACCGCTTGAGCCAAGAGTTCTAAACCAGCCTGGACAACACATCTCTATAAAAAATTTTTGAAAATTAGCCAGGTGTGCTGCTGCCCACCTGTAGTATCAGCGACTTGGGAGGCTGAGGAGGTCGAGGCTGCGGTGAGCCATGATGGTGCCACTGCACTCCAGCCTGGATAACAGAGTAAGACCCCGACTCAAAAATAAACAAATAAATAAACAAACAAAATAGCTGAAAACGTTCTCGTCCCTTTGGGTTCATTACCATACTGGTATAAGAACGAGCTAGGCATCGTGATATTCTGGGTAAGGAACAGCTCTCTGCTTCTGACCGTGGACTTGCTAATAACAGCCAAAGTGAGTCATAAAAATTCTGAATCACTGGCCAAGAAAAACGACACGTTCTCATTATCCACCCCATATCCCTCCCCTTAGTGCTTTCATCAGTGATTTACTGATGAACACAGAAGGTTTGCTCTCTACCTCTGCTTTTCTCCAAAGAGCTGACCTGAGTGGCAGGGCCTTCACCTGAGGACTCGAGTTCCTCCTTACCCACTCGTTGCACTCAGCAGTCCCTGAGAGCTTTAGACATTCTCTACTTAGTTCTTCTCTGCCCAAATCGCAGGGAGAGATCAGAGATGCTGGACTATGATTAAGGCAGATTGTCGGCCAGGCTCAGTGGCTCAGCCTGTCATCCCAGCACTTTGGGAGGCCGAGGTGAGTGGATTGCCCGAGCCAGCGGGTTCAAGACCCACCCAGGCAACTTGGCGAGACCTCATCTCTACAATAAATCAAAAATTAACCAGGCATGGTAGCGTGCACCTGTAGTTCCAGCTACTTGGAAGGCTGAGGCGGAAGGATCCCTGGAGTCCAGAAGGTTGAAAAGCAGCTGGGAGCATGCTACTTCACTCCAGTCTGGGCGACAAGTGAGACTCCAACTCAAAAAAAACAAACAAAAAAACAAAATTTGCTAGGCCGGGCCCGGTGGTTCAAGCCTGTAACCCCAGAACTTTGGGAGTCCAAGGCAAGAGGACTGCCTGAGCTTGGGGATTCAAGACCAGCCTGGGCAACTTGGTGAGACCTCATCCCTACAATAAACCAAAAAACAAGCCAGGTGTGGTAGCACATGCCTGTAGTTCCAGCTACTTGGAAGGCCGAGGTGGAAGGATCACCTGAGCCCAGCAGGTCGAGGCTGCTGTGGCCATGAGCGTGCCACTGTACTCTACTCTATGCAACAGAGTGAGACACCAACTCAAAAAAAAAAAAAAACAATTAGCTGACTATAATGGTGTGTGCTGAAGTCCTAGCTATTCAGGAAGCTTAGGTGGGAGAATCGCTCGAGCCCAGGAATTTGAGGCTGTGGTGAGACATAATTGTGCCACTGCATTGCAGCCTGGGAGACAGAGAAAGACTCTGTCTCAAAAAACAACCACCACCAGCCCCCAAAAAAGAACACAACTAAATCTGTCACTCACTTATTAGGTGCCACTTTCCTAGGCACATCACAGTTTAAATGAAGTTATTTAATCCTTACAATGATCCCACTCTCATTAGCCTTATTTTACCTTGGGGAAACTGAGACCCAGAGAGTTTAGGATAATTCCTCAAGGTTACTAGCTAGTTGTTATAATTTAAATAACTGAGCGCCAAACATCACACTAAGTGCTTTTTATATGTGCTTTTTATATGCTAACTTGTTGCATGTTCACAGTAAACCTGGGAGAGGTGTCATTCCCTGCACACTACAGATGAGAAGTCAGAGGCAAGAGCTGGGGAACCCAGGTGAGAAGAGGTCAGACCCCGGGGGGTCCCCCACCACCAACCTCCATATTTGTCTTCTCAGACATGGGTTCTGGCTCACAGGCTGCAAGTATGTAGTCTTGACCTCTATTCCTTGCTTTTTGATAGTTGAAAATATTTTCTCCCTGGATAATTCCAAAAATGTACTAGATCCACGTGGCAATTGGGCCCTCTGGATTCTATTCCTGGCTCTTGCCCTGGCTCAGGCATGGCACTGGGTAAGTCATAGCTCTGCCAACAAGAGATACTGAAACGTGCACTTTCCTGCTACTGAGTGATTTAATATGCTGCAAATCCTGCTTGACCCTAAAAGAGGGCAAAATGTGACTTGTAAAAAGTAAATTCAACGCCGGGCTCGGTGGCTCAGCCTGTAATCCCGCGCCTTTGGGAGGCTGAGGTGAGCGGATTGCCTGAGCCCGTGGGTTCGAGACCCGCCTGGGCAGCAAGACCTCATCTCTACAATAAATCAAAAAATCAGCCAGGTGTGATAGCGCATGCCTGTAATTCTGGCTACTCGGAAGGCTGAGGCAGGAGGATCGCCGGAGCCCAGCAGGTCGAGGCTGCGGTGGCCGGGAGCGGCCACTGCACTCCAGTCTGGGCGACAGAGTGAGACTCCAACTCAAAAAAAAAAAAAAAAAAAAGTAAATTCAGTCTGGCAGTGCCTCGAAAAGTTAAAAACAGAGTTACTACCTTACCAAGCAATCCTACTCCAGGTATGCAATCAAGAGAAATGATAATACACATCCACACAAAGACACATAAATGTCACAGCAGCGTTATTCATAGCAGCCAAACAACCCAAATACCCATCAACTGATAAGGAGATAAACAAAATGTGGCCCATTCATACAACAGAATATTATTTGGCTGTAAGAAGAAATAAGGTACTACAGCGTGGATGAGCCTTAAAAAACATTGTGCTAGGCCAGGTTGTAATCCCAGCACTTTGGGAGGCCGAGGTGAGAGGATTGCCTGACCCCCGAGGTTCAAGATCAGCCTGGGCAACTTGGTGAGACCTTGTCTCTACAGTAAATCACAAAAAAACTAGCCAGGCGTGGTAGCGTGTGTCTGTAGTTCCAGCTACTTGGAAGGCTGAGGCGGAAGGATCACCTGAGCCCAGCACGTCGAGGCTGCGGTGGCCGGGAGCGTGCCACTGCACTCAGCCTGGGAGATGGAGTGAGACTCCAACTCAAAAAATAAAAGAAAATAAAACAGGAAAACAGGAGTCCACAGGGGCCACCGACTGGCACACTGGTGACCTGTTAGGAACCAAAGGCCACACAGCAGGAGATGAGCTGCGAGGGGGTTGGGGGAGCCTACCTCCTGCCAGATCTGCAGCCGCATTAGATCCTCATAGGAGACTGACCCCGTGGTGAGCTGCACACGTGAGGGGTCTAGATTTGCGCGCTCCTTATTAGACTCTAATGCCTGATGATTCTCCTCCCGCAACCCTCCTGTGGAAAAACTGTCTTCCGTGAAACCAGTCGCTGATGCCAAAAGGTTGGGGACCACTGATTCAAAATGTACACACCACTTTTTTAAAAAAGTGCCGGTCTAAAACATTCACACTGAGAAAGAGGACTTCAATAGTTAATGGCATAGTCTCGGTCTCCAGGGAGGAAGGTATTTAAATACTAACATTTGTTTTACTTCAAAGTTAAATACAATTCTGTGGGGGACCCATTCATGTCACCTTTCTCCATGCAACTGTGAGAGAGTTTAGGGAAATAAGTCATCCTGACCTGATACTGGAATTCTAAACTAGAATAAATTATTGCTACCAAAGTTCGTATCTACCTCTTTGGCATACAAAGCACCCATTTAGAAAAAAGCTTTAGGTCCAGATTCAAAAGAAAACAGTAAAGTTTCATTCATCTATTACAAATACTGAAACCTAACACACAAACTTTTAAAGAGGGAATATGTTTCTAAAGCAGCTAGAAATGAGAACAGCTCTCACCACTCATGGTCATTCAAGAAATTACTTGCAGCTGGTGCAGCGGCTCACACCTGTAATCCCAACACTTGAGAGGCCAAGGCAAAAGAATTGCCTGAGTCCAGGGGTTCGAGACCAGCCTGGGCAACTTAACGAGAGTTCGCCTCTACAATAAATCAAAAAATTAGTCGGGCATGATGGCCTGCGCCTGTGGTTTCAGTTCCTTGGAAGGCTGAGGCTGAGGGATCACCTGAGCCCAGCAGGTCAAGGCTGCGGTGGCCATGAGCATGCCACTGCACTCCAGTCAGGGCGACAGAGTGAGAAGCACACTCAAAAAAAGAAAAGAGGGGCAACCTCTTCGGGTCCCTTCCTACTATGGGAGCTTCTCCATCCTCTCAGGAAATCCGGCTTTCTCAAAAAAGAAAGGAAATCACATGCTTTCTTTGTCTTTGTATCTGTCATCCCCTCAGGGAACTGGGACCAGACCCTTCTCACCTACACCTCTCAGTCCATCGTCTAGCACACATTGTGGCCGACCCTGATACATGGACATTTCATCTAACACAAATTAAATTAAAACTAAGAGATGCCTCCCAATCAGAGGACTAAAATAAGTATTAAATGCTTCTCTTAAGTTCAAAACTAAAAGCAACAACAAAAAAGTAAGTTTTTAAAAGTTTTGAGCTTTATCTTCCTCATCTGAAATCACCGCAGATCACAGTAACACTTTAAAAAGAAATACATGAACAATTTGATATAAAAAATAGAAATTAGGAATTAAGAAAACTGATTATGAAAACTCTGTCCACAGCTGGGTGTGGTGGCATCTGCCTGCAGTCCTAGCTACTTGAGAGGATCTCTTGAGTTCAGGATTTGAGGCTACAGTGAGCGATGACTGCAGTTGTTAATAGCCACTGCACTCCAGCCTGGGTACCACAGTGAGACTGTCTCTTAAACAAACAATAAGGCCGGGTGTGGTGGCTCATGCCTATAATCCCAGCACTTTGGGAGGCCAAGGTGAGGGGATTGCCTGAGGCCATGGGTTTGACACCAGCCTGGACAACTTGGCGAGAACTCATCTCTACAATAAATCAAAAATTTAAGCCAGGCATGGTGGCTCAAGCCTGTAATCCCAGCACTTTGGGAGGCCGAGGCGAGAGGACTACCTGAGCTCAGGGGCTCGAGGCCAGTCTGAGCAACATGGCGAGACCCCATCTCCACATTAAATAAATTAAAAAAAATAAATCAGCCAGGCATGGTGACTGAGGCGGAAGGATTGCCTGAGTCCAGCAGGTCAAGGCTGCAGTGGTTGTAAGTACATAACTGTACTCCAGCCTGGATAACAGAGTGAGATGCTGACTCAAAAAAATTTTTTTAATTTTTTAAAAAGGCATACTGAGGCCGGGCTTGGTGGCTCAGTCTGTAATCCCAGCACTTTGGGAAGCCGAGGTGAGAGGACTGCCTGAGCCTGCAGGTTCGAGACCAGCCTGGACAACTTAGCAAGACCTCATCTCTACAATAAATCAAAAAATAGCCGGGCATGGTGGCACATGCCTGTAGTTCCAGATTCCAGCTACTTGGAAAACTGAGTCTGACCCCAACAGGCCAAGGCTACAGTGGCCATGAGCGTGCCACTGCACTCCAACCTGGGCAACAGGGTGAGATCCAACTCAAAAAAAAAAAAAAAAAAGGCATACTGGTAAAACCCAAATAAAATAATATGGCAATTAAAATACAGTTTGAGGCTGGGCTCAGTGGCTCAGCCTGTAATCCCAGCAGTTTTGGAGACCGAGGTGAGTTGATTGCCTGAGCCCGCGGGTTCGAGACCCACCAGGGCAACTTGATGAGCCCTCGTCTCTACAATAAATCAAAAATTAGCTGGGCATGGGTAGCACGCGCCTGTAGTTCCAACTACTTGGAAGGCTGAGGCAGAAGGATCCCCGGAGCCCAGCAGGTTGAGGCTGCGGTGGCCAGGAGCGTGTCACTGCACTCCAGTCTGGGCAACAGAGTGAGACTCCAACTCAAAAAAAAAAAAAAAAACCGGTTAAACATCCCTGATCCAAAAACTTAAAACCTGAAATGCTCCAAAATCTCAAACTTTTTGAGTGCCAACATAATACTAAAAGGAAATGCTTACTGGAACGTTTCAGATTTTGGATTAGGGACACTGCAAATAATCCAAAATCTGAAATCCAAAACGCTTGGTCCAAAGCATTTTCAGATAAGGGATACTCAATCTGTATAGCCACCACTTTAAGCAACACCTACTATATATCAGACACTGTAGTAGTAATGTATATACACTGTCTCTAATGCTTATTACAACAATCTTGCAAACTAGACACAATTATCCTAATCTTACAAACGAGTTCAGTTAACTGGCCTAAAATGATACAAACAGGTAATGACTGTTCCCAAATTAAAATTTTTGTCTGCCTAATTCTGAAGTCCATGTTATCACAACACAACCCAAGATAAAACTGTAAAGGCTATTTGTAATACAATACTTGGAATACAATACTATTTGCTACGATAGAAGACTATCCTAGATGTGGCTTTAGAGGAAAAAAGTAACAATTTTCTAGATACAATGTAGGAAGGTAAAACAGTTATAAGCAAAAGTGATATTTAAAATGCATAGGTGGGGCATGGTACCTCATGCCTGTAATCCCAGCACTTTGGGAGGCCAAGGCAGGAGGATCGCTTGAGTCCAGGAGTTCGAGAGCAGCCTGGACACATAATGAGACTTCATCTCTACATAAAATTTTTGTCAAAGGCCAGGTGCAGTGGCTCACATCTGTAAAACCAAAACTTTGGGAGGCAGAGGGGAGAAGATTGCCTGAACTCAAGGGTTTCAAGATCAGCCTGGGGAACACGGCAAGACCTCATCTCTACAAAAACATAAAAAATTTTAAAAAATTAGCCAGGCATGGTGGCACGTACCTGTAGTCTCAGCTACAAGGAGGCTGAAGCAGAAGGATCACCTAAACCCAGGAGGTCCGGGCTGTGGTGAGCTGTGATCATGCCACTGCACTACAGCCAGGGCAACAGAGTATATGACCCTGGCTCGAAAAAAAAAAGGGCGGGCTCAGTGGCTCAGCCTGCAATCCCAGCACTTAGGGAGGCCGAGGTGAGTGAATTGCCTGAGCCCGCGGGTTCGAGACCAGCCGGGGTAACTTGGTGAGACCTTGTTTCTACAATAAATCAAAAATTGGCCGGGCATGGTAGCACGCACCTGTAATTCTGGCTGCATGGAAGGCTGAGGTGGAAGGATCGCTGGAGCCCAGCAGGTCGAGGCTGCGGTGGCCGGGAGCGTGCTACTGCACTCCAGTCTGGGCAAAAGAGTGAGACTCCAACTCAAAAAAAGAAAAAAAAAGCGAGGAAGTCCAAAAATATGACACTTCTAACTAAAACTGGGAATGAAGATATAATGCGACCACGTAACAATCATTTTGAAATTTTATTTACTTATTTTGTGAGTCAGGATCTCACTTTGTCACCCAAGCTGGAGTACAGTGGCATGAACACAACAATCACAGCTCATGGCAGCCTTGACCTCCTGGGCTCATGTAATATTTCCACCTCAGCATCCTGTACCTGGGACTATAGGTGCATGCCACCACACCTGGCTACTTTTTAATTTTTTTTAGAGATGAGGTTTTGCTATGTTGCTCAGGCTAGTCTTGAATTCCTGGGCTCAAGCAATCCACCTGCCTCAGCCTCCCAATGTGGTGGGATTACAGGCATAAGACACCCACTCAGCTTAAATTTTAAATGAATTGTCTCAGAAGACATGAAATCACTATCATAATAAGAAGAGTAGTTTTTGAGCCAGGCTCGGTGGCTCAGCCTGTAATCCCACGCCTTTGGGAGGCTGAGGTGAGTGGATTGCCTGAGCCTGTGGGTTCGAGACCCACCTGGGCAGCGAGACCTCATCTCTACAATAAATCTAAAAATCAGCCGGGCGTGGTAGCGCATGCCTGTAATTCCGGCTACTTGGAAGGCTGAGTCGGAAGGATAGCCGGAGCCCAGCAGGTTGAGGTTGCGGTGGCCGAGAGCAGCCACTGCTCCCCAGTCTGGGCAACAGAGTGAGACTTCAACTCTAAAAAAAAAAAAAGAAAAAGAAAAGTAGTTTTTAATCAAAAGCATATAGAAAAAAAGAGAGAAGGTAGAAGATTAAAGAAATAAGTAAAATGGTCAGATTTAAGTGTACACTTCTCATTCATTGAAGATTTCACTTGTATATTTAAAAGACAGAGTAAGGCTGGGCACAGTGAGCGGCTCATGTCTGTAATCCTGGTGCTTTGGGAGGCCAAGGCGGGAGGGAAGATTGCTTGAGGCCAGAAGCTCTAAACCAACCTGGGCAACACAGCCAGACGTGATCTCTACTATGCACTCTACGTGATCTCTAATCCCAAAAATGTGCCAGGTGTGGTGGTGTGTGCCTGTAGTCCCAGTCACTCAGGAGGTTGAGGCAGAAGGATCATCTAGCCCCAGGAGAGGGAGGCTACAGTGAGCTGTGATCATGCCTGGGCAACAGAGTAAAACCCCAACTCAAAAAAGAACAAAAGAAAATAAAAGTAAAAATTAAAATTTCAAATAAAAATATAAACTAAATGCAGATTAAAAATGTAAACTGAAGGCCGGGCACAGTGGCTCATGCCTATAATCTCAGCACTTTGGGAGGCTGAGGTGAGAGGATTGCCTGAGCCCACGGATTCGAAGTCAGCCTAGGAAACTTGGCAAGATCTCGTCTCTACGATAAATCAAAAAATTAGATGGGAATGGTGGCACGTGCCTGTAGTTCCAGCTACATGGAAGGTTGAGGTAGGATAGTCTGAGCCCAGCAGGTCTAGGCTGTGGTGGCTGTGAGCGTGCTACTGCACTCCAGCCTGCGCAACAGAGACCCCGACTCAAAAAAAAAAAGTAAATTGAATAACAATTTTAAAATGGTCAAAAGGGCATTATGGCTCAGGCCCATAATCCCAACACTTTAGGAGGCAGAAGTGAGAGGACTGCCTGAGCCTGGTGGTTCAAGACCAGCCTGGGCAACTTGGCAAGACCTCGTCTCTACAATCAGTCAAAAAATTAGCCAAGCGTGGTGGCTCACACCTGTAGCTCCAGCTACTTGGAGGCGGAGGCAGAAGGAATGCCTGAGCCCAGTGGGTCAGGCTACGGAGGCCGTGATGGTGTCACGGCACTCTGGCCTGGGTGACAGTGAGACTCTGACTCAGAACAAAAAGACAGACAACAACAAGTGTAGATGAGAAAGCTGTGAAACTGGAACCCTTATCCACTGCTGGTGGGAATGTTAACACAACACAGTTGCTTTGTACCTCAAAACGTTACACAGGTGTGGTGGCTCACACCTGCAGTCCCAGAATCTTAGGAGGCCAAGGTGGGGGGATCGCTTGAGCCCAGGAGCTCACGACCAGCCTGGGCAGCACAGCGAGACCCCTTCTCTACCAAAAAAAGGAAAAGAAAAGAAAAGAAAGCAAGCCAGGTGTGGTGGCTCATGCCTACAGCCCCTAGCTACTTAGGA
Organism: Cephalopachus bancanus; assembly: GCA_027257055.1. Taxonomy (NCBI): domain Eukaryota; kingdom Metazoa; phylum Chordata; class Mammalia; order Primates; family Tarsiidae; genus Cephalopachus; species Cephalopachus bancanus. The sequence continues at coordinate 101,203 of JAPVLO010001193.1, forward strand.
AGATGAAGCAGGAGGATCACTTGAGCCCAGGAGTTTGAGGCTGTACTCCACCCTGGGCAACAGAGGGAGTCTCAAAAAAAAAAAAACTTGGGCTGGGTGAGGTGGCTCAAACCTGTAATCCCATGCGGTGGCTCACATGTGTAATCCCAGCACTTTGGGAGGCCGAAGCAAGAGGACTGCCTGGGCCCAGGGGTTCGACACCAGCCTAGGCAACATGGCAAGACCTCATCTCTACAACAAATCAAAAAATTAGCCAGGTGTGGTGGTGCATGCCTATAGTTCCAGCTACTTGGAAGGTTGAGGTGGAAGGGTCACCTGAGCCCAGCAGGTCAACCTTGGGGTGGCCTTGAGCGTGCCACTGCACTCCAGTCTGGTCAACAGAGTGAGACTCCAACTCAAAACAAAACAAAACAAGAAAAATGTAAATTTGTTCAAATGTCAATTCTCCCCAAACTGATCTACAGATTTAACATGATTCCAATCAAAATTTCAGAAGGATTTTTGAAATCAGCAAGCTGATTCTAAAAATTTTTTTTTTTTTTGAGTAGGAGTCTCGCTCTGTTGCCCAGACTGGAGTGCAGTGGCCGCTCCCGGCCACCGCAGCCTCGACCTGCTGGGCTATGGCAATCCTTCTGCCTTAGCCTTCCAGTATGGAACTACAGGCGCACACTACCACGCCCGGCCAATTTTTTTGATTTATTGTAGAAATGAGATCCTGTCAAGTAGCCCAGGCTGGTCTCGAACCTGTGGGGTCCTCTCACTTCAGCCTCCCGAAGTACTGGGATTACAGGCTTGGGCCACCACGCCCAGCAGTCTTTTCATTTTCTTAATGCTATATTGCAAAGCACTCTTAAAATTTGATCAAGTACAGTTTATTCATTTGTTCTCTTATGGATTGTGTTTTTGGTATCGTGTTTAAGGAATCTTTGTCTAACTCATGTTCACAAATATTTTTCCCTAAATTTTCTTCCAGAAGTTTTATAATTTTAGGTGTTACATTTAGTTTTTGACTCATTTTGAGTTTATTTTTGTATATTGTGTGAAGATCAAAGTTTATTTTTGTTGTTTTTGCATGTGAATGTCCAATTGTTGCAGCACTGTTTGTTGAAAAGATTATCCTTTTCTTCCCACTGAATTGTCTTTATATCTTGTTGAATATCTGTTGACCATCTGTGGGTAAGTCTGTTTCTGGACTTTCTGTTCTGTTTTAGTGATTTGTATGTGAATGTTCACAAATACCCTTTCTATCTTAATTGCTGTACCTGGAAAGTAAGATTGAAAATAGGTACTGTGATTCTTCTATAAATTTTAGAATCAAGCCGGGCTCGGTGGCTCAGCCTGTAATCCTGCACCTTTGGGAGGCTGAGGTGGAAGGATCGCCGGAGCCCAGCAGGTCGAGGCTGCGGTGGCTATAAGCGTGCTACCACACTCCAGCCTGGGTGACAGTGAGACTCCAACTCAAAAAAAAATGAAAATGAAAATGAAAAGGCAGCCGGGCTCAGTGGCTCAGCCTGTAATCCCGCGCCTTTGGGAGACTGAGGTGAGTGGATTGCCTGAGCCCGCGGGTTCGAGACCCGCCTGGGCAGGCGAGACCTCATCTCTACAATAAATTTAAAAAATAAGCCGGGCGTGGTAGCGCGGGCCTGTAGTTCTGGCTACTTGGAAGGCTGAGGCAGAACGATCACTGGAGCCCAGCAGGTCGAGGCTGCGGTGGCCGGGAGTAGCCACTGCACTCCAGTCTGGGCGACAGTGAGACTCCAATTCAAAAAAAAGGCAGGCTAAAGACTTTGAGAAAATATTTACAAATCACCTATCTGCTAAAGGATTTGCAGTTAGAATATATAATAACCTCTGAAAACTCAATAATAAGAAAAAAACTCGGGCAACCCCCTCGGTTCCCCTTCCACTGTAGGAGCTTTTCTGTCCTCTAAATAAATCCTGCTTTCTCACTAAAAAAAAAGAAAACAACCCAATTAAAATACGCAGATTTGGACATGTCACTAAAGAAGAAATACAGAAATACATGAAAAATCCTTAACAAGTAAATATTAATACTATGAGATACAACCAACCATCAGAATGGCTAAAATTTTTAAAACTAACAATACCAAGTACAGACAAGGATGAGAATTCTCATGCATTGCTGGTAGGAAGGCAAAATAGTATTGCCACTTTTGAAAGGTCTGGCAATGTCTTATAAACATATACTTGTCATACAACCCATTAATCCTGCTCCTAGATATTCATATAGTCAAATGACATGTTCACACAAAAATCTGTATGCAAATGCTTCTAGAAGCTTCGCTCATGATTGCCCCAAATTGGAAACAACTAAATGTCCTCCAGCTGGGGGATGGATAGACAAACTGTAGTATATCTATACAACAGACTAGTGGTCAGCAACGTAAAGGGAACAAACTTCAGATACACACAGTGATCAGTGAATCCCGATGCATTATGCTAAGAGAAAGAAATCATTTTATTTTATTTTATTTTTATTTTTTGAGTTGGAGTCTCACTCTGTCACCCAGACGAAGTGCAGTGGCCGCTCCCGGCCACCGCAGCCTCGACCTGCTGGGCTCCGGCGATCCTTCCGCCTCAGCCTTCCAAGGAGCTGGAACTACAGGGATGTGCTACCACACCCGGCTAATTTTTTAATTTATTGTAGAGATGAGGTCTTGCCAAGTTGCCCAGGCAGGTCTCGAACCCGTGGGCCCATGCAATCCACTCACCTCAGCCTCCCAAAGTGCTGGGATTACAGGCTGAGCCACTGAGCCTGGCCCATTCTTATACTTAAAAAAAAATTAGAGACCTTTGATTACTATACAAATAAGTATATCTGGGAAAATATTAAATACATATTGCATTTTTTCCATTTTCAAAATTAAGGTATAATGTGCTTACTGTAAAATTCACCCTTTCTAGTAAATCTTCAAATTCAGCCATTACGTATAGCCGTGTCACCACCCCCATAATCGGAACAGTGCCACTTCTCCCCCAACTTTCCTTATGCTGCCCTTTTGTGGTCAGTCTCTCCTCCTGTTTCCAGTCCCTGGCAGTTACAGAACTGTTTTCTATCCCTGTATATAGTCTTGCCTTTTTCAGAATGTTGCACCAATGGAATCACACAGTATGTAGCTTTTAAAATGATTTCTTTCAGCCGGGGCAGAAGGATTGCCAGAGCCCAGCAGGTTGATGCTGGGGTGGCCGTGAGTGCGCCACTGCACTCCAGCCTAGGCAACAGAGTAAGACTCCAAGTCAAAAAAAAAGAATAAGCCAAGCGCGGTGGCTCATGCCTATGATCCGAGCACTTTGGGAGGCTAAGGTGGGAGGATTGCTTGAGCTCAGGAATTTGAGACCATCCTAGGCAACATTCAGAGATCCTGTCCCTACCAAAAAAATCAGAAAATTAGCCAGGCGTGGTGGCACACGCCTCAAGTCCCAGCTGCTTAGGAGGCTAAGGCAGAAGGATCGCCTGAGTCAGAAGGCTGAGACTGTGGTGAGCCATGATCATGCCTCTACGCTTCAGCCTTGGTGACAGAGTGAGACCCCTGATTCAAAAAAAAGAAAGAGCATAAGAATGAATGAAGATTGCTTCAATCTAGCTGACCTCAACCTCTGACGCATTCCGTGAATCATGGCTCCATCTGACAAAGGTATGTATTTAATGCACAAACAGAAACGACATTATTTTCCAAAAGAATGTGATTCTTATAAAAGAATGTGAGGAGAAATTGGTAGCAGCTAGTAAATAAGAAAAACAAACAGGACATCTGTAAATCGTTACATCTTTGTAACATACTAATAAACTTCAGTGAACAGGAGTAAACTCTGGACTACAACTTGGATTTATATGATTGAAACATCATATAGGCCAGGCTTGGTGACTCAGTCTGTAATCCCAGCACTTGGGAGGCCGAGGTGAGTGGATTGCCCAAGACCTCGTCTCTACTATAAATAAAAAATTAGCCGGGCATGGTAGCATGCACCTGTAGTTCTGGTTACTTGGAAGGCTGAAGCTGAAGGATCGTCAGAGCCCAGCAAGTAGATGCTGCAGTGGCCATGAGTGTGCCACGGCACTTCAGCCTGGGCGACACAGTGAGACTCCAACTCAAAAAAAAAAAAAAAAAGGAACATCATATATTAACATACATGGATCAGCCGGGCTCGGTGGCTCAGCCTGTAATCCTGCGCCTTTGGGAGGCTGAGGTGAGTGGATTGCCTGAGCCCACGGGTTCGAGACCCGCCTGGGCAGCAAGACCTCATCTCTACAATAAATCAAAAAATCAGCCGGGCGTGGTAGCGCATGCCTGTAATTTCGACTACTTGGAAGGCTGAGGCGGAAGGATCTCCGGAGCCTAGCAGGTCAAGGTTGCGGTGGCCGGGAGCGGCCACTGTACTCCAGTCTGGGCGACAGAGTGAGACTCCAACTCAAAAAACAAACAAACAAAAAATACATGGATCCACAAAAAAATGCAATTCTTTTACAATCTCTCTGCAAGGTAGAGAACAGAAGACTACATTTTATAGAGAAAAAAGATCAGAATCAAAAGTAAAATAATGAACAGAATTGGAAACAAGTTGGGCTCTGATTACAAATCTGTGCACGTTTTTGGTTTTTCTTTCCTGTGGCCCAGACTGGAGATCAGTGGCCACCGCCGACCACCGCAGCCTCGACCTGCTGGGCTCTGGCGATCCTTCCGCCTCAGCCTTCCAAGTAGCTGGAACAACAGGTGTGTGCTACCACGCCCGGCTAATTTTTTGATTTATTGTAGAGATAAGGTCTCGCCAAGTTGCCCAGGTGGGTCTCGAACCCGCAGGCTCAGGCAATTCACTCACCTCGGCCTCCCAAAGCATGGGATTACAGGCTGAGCCACCGAGCCCAGCTGGTTTTTCTTTTTCTTTTCTTTTTTTTTTTTTACAAACCCTGTGTTGAGAGCTAGATAGCAGTGAGGGCAGTGAGGGAGCTGTTCTGCTACATACAAAACCCCGACACAGTAGCAAATTGTCTACAAAGGGTTTAGCACCAGGTTTTCCATGAACATGCGGTACTTGACAGGCTGGGGGGGCACCTTTCTAGCCACGCCCTGTGTCCCGGGTGTACACGTTCTTCAACCAGATTCTTCCATTTCTCAATTTATCTGCACTTCCTCCAAGCACTTTATCCAAGACTCTACTTTCTCCCCTGAAACCCCAGTCCCACAGGACTCTAATCCATAAACACTCTAAATCCCCTAACACTTCTACTGACTCTCTGTGGATCTTTTCATAATGAGAATATTTACTGCGTGTCAAGAACTGTAGGCTGTGTGCAGTGGCTCATGCCTGTAAAACCAGCACTTTGGGGGTTGAGGTGGGAGGATCGCTTGAGCCCAGAAGTTCAAGACCAGCCTGAGCAACATAGAGAGACCTCACTTCTACAGTAAATCAAAAAATTAGCTGAGCGTGGTGGCGCACATCTGTGGTCTCAGCTACTCAGAAGGCTGAGGCGGAAGGATCGCCCAAGCTCAGCTGGTGGAGGCTACGGTGGCCATGATCCTGCAACTGCACTCAAGTCTGGCAACAAAGTGAGACTCTGCCTCCGCCTACTCAAAAAAAGAACTGTGCTAAATGCTATACCTGAAGTTCTTCACTTGATACTCATGAAATCCCACAAGACAGGGGCTATTATTATCCATTTTATAGATGAAGAGACTGAGGCACAAAATGATTATCTGCCAAAGTCACACAGTTAATAAGCCATGAGTCAGAATTCTGTCCCAGACAGTCTACTTCCAGAGCCCACTTTCTTAATTTTTATACTTTATAGGCACTCACTCAACATTAACAGACATAAGAATAAGACAAGGTCCTACTCTCCCCTGAAGAATCTTATCTTGTCGGGCAAGACCAAAACGAATAAGCACACTGAGTACACCCTAAGTGTGTTGCCCCGATTGTCTGTCTGTCGCGGCATGAGAAGGGTGACTCATCTCTGTGTCCCCCACTGATCCCCGACAGCAGGCTCCACACAAATGTTTGCTGAATAAACAACTAAAGTCAACCTATGACTTCCAGTTCTATTGAACTGTAGCTGCCAGCCGCTCAGGGGAGCCCAACTCCAAAGGGACGAGGGGCCACACCCTGCATGTGTCCTGCTCTCCTTCACGTCCTGAGTGCGATTCCTTCATCCAGGAAGTGTCTGTCGTGTGGACCTCTGAGCCAGCCACTGCTCTTGGCATCAGAACACACGAGAAAAAGACCCTGCTCTCAGGCAAGTAACATTCAAATGAATGAAACAATCAAACAAGTACCAGGAAGAAAAAGAAACAAGGCCATTTCAGATTATTTTATTGCTATGAATAAAATAAACGTTTTCATTTATCATGAAAAAATATGATCAATGGTGATTATAGGATGTTAATTTAAACTAGGAAGACCAGGCTGTGAAGGTGATGTTTAAATTAATTGGTACACAGAGCCAGGCATGGTGGCTCAAGCCTGTAATCCCAGTACTTTGGGAGGCCAAGGTGAGAGGATTGCCTGAGACCAGGGGTTTGAGACCAGCGTGGGCAACTTGGTGAGGCCTCGTCTCTACGATAAATCAAAAAATTAGCCAGGTGTGGTGGCTCGCACCTATAGTTCCAGCTACCTGGAAGGCTGAGGCAAAAGGATCGCTTGAGCCCAGTAGGTCAAGGCTGCGGTGGTCCGTGAGCATGCCACTGCACTCCAGCCTGAGCAACAGAGACTCCAACTCAAAAATAAATAAATAAATAAAAATATATTGGTACACAGGGGTTTAAAAGCATCTTTATTTTAGCTGGGCATGGTGGCTCACATCTGCAATCCCAGCATTTTGGGAAGGACTGCCTGAGCCTGGGGGGTGTTTCTAGACCAGCCTGGGCAACTTGGCGAGACCTCATCTCTACCACAAATCAAAAAATTAGACCAGGTGCAGTGGCTCAGCCTGTAATCCCAGCACTCTGGGAAGCCGAGGTGAGAGGATTACCTGAGCCCAAGGTTCGAGACCAGCCTGGGCCCTATCTCTACAATAAATCACAAAAAAACTAGCTGGGCATGGTGGCGTGTGTCTGTAGTTCCAGCTAATAGGAAGGCTGAGGCAGAAGGACTGCCTAAGTCCAGCAGGTCAAGGCTGTGGTGGTCGTGCGCGTGCCACTGAACTCTAGCCTGGGCGACAGAGTGAGACTACAACTCAAAAATAAAATAAATAAAAGCACCTTTATTTTTCCCTCACTTTTTTAGAGAAAAAGGCAAAGCTAGAAACCCTATCCAAAATTAGGAGCCAGAATTAAACTGTCATTGACAAGGGACTGCAAAAATATTTTTTTCCAAAATGAATACCTAACTCAATTGCTATAGGAATAGAGCACTATTCACACATTCACTAATTTTATACAAAAACAGTTTGGCCTTATTTTTGTACACAGTGGCTTTGCTTTATTTCAGAAAAGAATTTTTTTTTTTTTTGAGTTGGAGTCTCACTCTGTCGCCCAGAATGGAGTGCAGTGGCCACTTCCGGTCACCGCAGCCTCGACCTGCTGTGCTCTGGCGATCCTTCCGCCTCAGCCTTCCAAGGAGCTGGAACTACAGGCGCGTGCTACCACGCCTTGTTAATTTTTGATTTATTGTAGAGATGAGGTCTCGCCAAGTTGCCCAGGCGGGTCTCGAACCCGCCGGCTCAGGCAATCCACTCACCTCAGCCTCCCAAAGCACAGGATTACAGGCTGAGACACCAAGCCCAGCCAGAAAAGAAATTTTGGCTGTACTGCACATCGATTTTTTTTTTTTTACCTTTATGTTTGCTTCTCAAAAGCTAGGGTAGGGGAATTAAGCAGCCACCTGCATGAGCAAAAGTTCTTGCAAAAGGATGCAAAAACTTAATTTCTGTAACACTTGGGAATTTGATCTCCAATGTGTAGTATTCAAATATAACTTTTAGGCCAGGCACAGTGGCTCACACTTATAATCCCAGCACTTTGGGAGGCGGAGGTGAGAGGATTATCTGAGCTCACAGGGGTTCGAGACCAGCCTGGGCAACTTGACAAGACCTCATCTCTACAATAAATCAAAAAATTAACCAGGTATGGTGGTGCACTCCTATAATTCCAGCTACTTGGAAAGCTGAAGAGGAAGGATCTCCTGAGCCTAGCAGGTCAAGGCTGCGGTGGCTGTGAGTGTGCCACTGCCCTCCAGCCTGGGCAACAGAGTGAGACTCCAACTCAAAAAAACAAACAAATAAACATACTTTTTTTTTTTTTTTTTAGTCAGAGTCTCACTCTGTCACCCAGGCTGGACTGCAATGACATGCTCATGGCCACCGCAGCCTTGAACTGCTGGGCTCAGGTGATCCTTCCTCCCCAGCCTCCTGAATAACTGGGACTACAGGTGCTGGCCACCACGCTTGGCTAATTTTTTGATTTATTGTAGAAACAAGGTCTCTTACCAAGTTGCCTAGTCTTGGTCTTGAACCCCTGGGCTCAGGCAATCCTCTCGCCTCAGCCTCCCAAAGTGCTGGGATGTGAGCCACTGCACCGGTTCTACTGCAACATTTTTAAATAATGTAACAGGCAACACACCATTCCATATTTCATAACCCTTTAGAGGAGCATTGGCAAGAATACAGAATAATGAAAGTTTTTTTTGTTTTGTTTGGGTTGGGTTGGAGTCTCACTCCCGTCGCCCAGGCTGGAGTGCAGGGGCACGCTCACCGCCACCCCAGCATCGACCTGCTGGGCTCCGGAGAGCCTCCCGCCTCAGCCTTCCAAGGAGCTGGAACTACAGGCGTGCACTACCACGCCCGGCTAATTTTTGATTTATTCCAAGAGGAGCCCTCGAACCCGCGGGCTCTGACAATCCACTCGTCTCGCCCCGCAAAGTGCTGGGAGGACAGGCTGAGCCACCGAGCCCAGCCAAGAAAGTTATTTTTTTACTAATGTCACAAGGAAATGGACACCAGGTTTTCAAAAAGTAATTAACACCGATTCTGGCAAGTCATTTAACTGCTCCAAGTCTCCATCTCTTTCCTACGGGTAAAATGAGGGTGTTGACACTAGAGGATCCCCCGTGGGTCCTCAGAGCCCTAACTGCCTTGATTCTCCTCAGAAAACAGAAGGTGCCAGTACAGGAACCTTTACAACACAGCTGATGCACTTTTTAAAAAACGATTTGGGAGCCGGGCTCGGTGGCTCAGCCTGTCATCCCGCGCCTTTGGGAGGCTGAGGTGAGTGGATGGCCTGAGCCCGCGGGTTCGAGGCCCGCCTGGGCAGCGAGACCTCATCTCTACAATAAATCAAAAAATCAGCCGGGCGTGGTAGCGCACGCCTGTAGTTCCAGCTACTCGGAAGGCTGAGACCAAGGATCGCCGGAGCCCGGCAGGTCGAGGCTGCGGTGGCCGGAGCGGCCACTGCACTCCAGTCTGGGCGACAGAGTGAGACTCCCACTCAAAAAAAAACCAAAACGACTTGGGGCTCGGTTTCTGTAATCCTTTTCTTCCGATGTAATAGGCGAGGTTAAGGCTGAACAAGATTCCTCAGTGAGAATACATATATGTATATAAGTGCACACACACACACACACACACACACACACACACACACACACCTCCACGTAGGTATGTCTACACACACACACACACACACCCCTCCACGTAGGTATGTCTACACACACACACACACACACACACCCCTCCACGTAGGTATGTCTAAAACACACACACACACACACACACACACACACACACACACCCCCTCCACGTAGGTATGTCTACACACACACACACACACACCACACACACACACCCCTCCACGTAGGTATGTCTACACACACACACACACACACACACACACCCCTCCACGTAGGTATGTCTACACACACACACACACACACACACACACACCACACACACACACACCCCACCACGTAGGTATGTCTCTACACACACACACACACACACACACACACACACACACAAAACACACACACACACACACACACACACACCCCCCTCCACGTAGGTATGTCTATGCGGGGAAAAGACACAGTCACGGTGCTGGAAAAGACCACACGACCACAAGGGAGACGACGGGGGCGCGGGGGCGGCGGTTGCGGGAGAGAATCCCCGGAGCTGCCCCGGCCCACCATCTCTGTTCTCGCTCCTTCCTGACCCTCTCCGGGGAAGCCGGGGTTTCTTCCTCTCCATCCCCAGCCAGGCAGCCCGAGCCACAGGCGGCGCTTCCCCCCTCGAGACGGAGAAACCACCCGCGCTCGCGGCGCGCGCCCCCTCGCCCCCGCCGCGCGCGCCTCCGCCGGCCCCCGCGGGGAGGCTGCAGACCACGGCGCCGCGCGAGCGCCCCCGCCTCGGAGCCGGCCCCGGGCCTCCCCCCCGGGGGCCCCCGCAGCCCGGGGGGGCGGGGGGGGGCCCCCCGGGGCTCCGCTCGTCACGACGCGCGGGGGGGGGGCCGGGGCCCGGGGCTCCGGGCGGGGGGCGAGGCCGGAGGCCGCGAGGGGCGCGGTGGGCTGCGGGGGGGGGGCGCGGGGGCTGGAGGGGGAGGGGAGCGGGGGAAGGGCGAGGGGAGGGGGGAGGCGGAGGCGGCCGAGGGAGGGCGGGAGGAAGCGGGGGTGGGTGCGGGGCGGGCCCCGGGAGGCCGAGCCGACCTGGCGGGACGCGCGGGCCGGAGCGCCGAGGCCGGCGCGGCGCGCAGGTCCCGCGCGGCTCCCGGCTCCCCGGGAGCCGCAGCCCCGCCCCCGGGAGGGGCCCGGCCGCACTCACCCCTCTCCGACCACGGCCTTGAGGCCGATGGGGGGCCCTGGCGCTGAGCGAGCCCCGGGCTCCGAGCCTCCCCGCGCGACGCCCGCGGACTCCGCCGCCGCCCCCCCGGGGGGCGCGCTCGGCCGGGTGCAGCTCTCCGCCCCGCAGCCGCGCTCCGGACCGACTGACGCGGGGGCGCGGCGCGAGCCGGAGCGAGGCGGCCCGGCCCCCGGCGCGCGCGGGGGGGGGCCGGGGGCGGGGCCCCGCGCCGCGCGTCGGCTGCCCCCCCGCGCCTCCGCCAATCGCACGGCGGCCCGGGGCTCGGCCCCCCCCCGCGAGATGCGGCTGGGCTGGAGGGGCCCCTGCCGGTGCGGAGCCGCGCCCTCGCTCGCGCGCGCGCCCGGCCCGCGGCTCCGACGTCCTCGCCGCCTCCGCACCGAATCCCCGGGGCCCGCGGGCCGCGGACGCGCTCGCTCTTCCCGAGACCCGGCTCGGGGCCTTCCCTGGCCGCGTGCCTCCAGCCCGGGGGCGGGGTCTCAGTACCGGCTCCGCCACGATGCCGCCTGGGGCGTCGACGCCATCAGCGTGTCTCCGGGTCGCTGTGTGCACGCATCCGCTGTCCTCTGGGTCAAGCTCCGCGCCGAGCGCACTACATCGTCTCATTGAATCCTCGCAACGACTGAGCGTTGTTTTTCCCCTCTGCCTCCAGATTCCAAAAGCCGAGGCTCAGAGACACCGGGAGAATCACCACACTTGCTTCAGGCTGTGCGTCGTTCTTTAGCTAATGTTTATTACTCGCCCACTGACTGCTACGTGTGAGCCCCTGTTCGGAGCGATGCAACCTGGTCACGGAGTGCACAAAGTCTAGACGGTTCTAAGTCCCGAGCCTGTCAGGAATTTGCTGCAGGACCCACGCTGGCCTTGCTATCTACTTCCTGGAGTCCACATTGATCAAAGTGGTCCCAGGTCAGTCTTCACCGGACTTTCTTTGTCAGTGAGAGGTATTGCTTTTGAAATATGGGACAGGCCGGGCGCTGTGGCTCACGCCTGTCATCCCAACACTTTGGGAGGCCGAGGCGAGAGAATCGCCTGAGCCCACAAGTTTGGGACCAGTTTGGGCAGCTTGGTGAGACCTCGTCTCTACAGTAAATCAAAAAATTAGCCGGGCGTGGTGGCGTGGGCCTATAGTTCCAGCTACTTGGAAGGCTGAGGTGGAAGGATTGCCTGAGCCCAGTAGGCCGGGGCTGCAGTGGCCATGAGCGTGCCGCTGCACTCCAGCCTGGGTGAGATTCCAACTAAAAAAAAAAAGTAATAATATTTTACCGAAGACATTGAGTTTGGGAGAGGATAAGTGCTTTGTTAATAAATGACAAAGGGAAAGTCTAATTCTAGAATCTGAATTCCGAGCCATTATTTTATAAGGAGCAAGAGAAGAAGCTGGAGACTAAGGATGCATTTTCCAAAGCCACGAAGCCAATGGTGGCTGAGCCAAGACAAGAGGTCACATGTCCTAATTTAGCTGTCAGGTCCAGAACAAGCAGATTTTGCCATCTTCTCACCCCCACCCCAACTGACCCCAACAGAACTTTCATATGGCTTCACAGAGAGAAAGCATTCATGTGTCATCTCAAGTCTGGGTTCTGCATTTTGCCCAGGAAACCTTTCAATAGCCCTGGGTGCATTTGGAGGAGGAGGTGATCGTGTGGATATGTGGGGGACCTAGGATGCACTCGTGACGCCACCAGCTCCCTCCCTTGCCAGCTGGCACGTATCAGCAGACTCCATGGTTTCTGCATCTGCAGTGAAAAGATAAATTAAAAGTTGGAAAATTCCTCATCAGCTAAGGAGTAGGAATGGCCAAGAGTTTGTCTTGTCATTCATCCAGTCAGTGGGTCAGCAAGGGTTTACTAAGTGCTGCCAAGGTCCAGGCCTTGTGCTATGGGTAAGATGGAGACGATTCCTGTCCCCAAGGAGCTGGAATTCTAGCTGAGGAGACAGATGGAGATCCAGGGGCCACACATGGCATTGAGTTACTGTTCTAACAAGAGCTGAGCAGAGCGAGGACTGTGAGGGGGAATAGCAAGGCACCTGACCCAGGGGACACTGGGGTGCAGCCCGAGCAGGCTTCCTGAGCCGAGGAAAAGGTAGCAAGGGGCCCTGGGGTAGTGTCAGACAGATACACAGTAGGTGCGAAGACCCAGCCCCAAGAAGGAGAATGACGTTGCCTCTTCCAGGAACAGAGAAGAGGGCAGTATATCTAGAGAGGGGAAACCTCCTCAAAGGTCATAGCAAATAAAATGTAGCAGCTTCTTGGTTTTTGGCAGAAGGACCAAGAAAAGAAACGAAATCAGATGTGTACCTGAGATGTTACTGAGAATGGCAACAGTCGGACCGGGTGTTATTTTAAGTAGGATCGTTGAAAGAGCCAGTGGGTGACAGACTGAATTCACACAGCAACTCCTGACTTCGGTGTGCTAGGTTGGAGTCATTTTGACTGTGGAATCCGAGACCTGGCCAAGACCTCTTGACATCTCTGAGCCTTGGTTTCCCCATCTATGGTGAGACGGGGACAAGTAAACTTGCAGGCCTCTCTCCCCGGGGTGACTCTGAGGAGTCAGCGAGATGACCTAGCGAAAGGGTAAAATTCTCCCTCGCTCATTAAAGCGCTACCCTTTGCCCTGTATTCTTTATTTGCATTTACTGGGAGTTTGACACCCCCCAGGCACTACGCAAGAATCTCATGAATTTTCATTGGACTCTCATTATTTCAGTGCTGTGAGATCCGTGCTGTGGATCCGTGCTATTATTGTCTCCATTTTCCCGGGGCCCCGGGAGATCAAATCACTTGTCCAAGGTCACAGGGCTCCAAGCACTGACCCGGCACTGGCGCTCTGACTTCCTGACTCCCTGGGAAGAAGATCCAGCGCCCAGTGCGCAGCCCCGGTGCCCTGACCCAAGGAGAAGTTTGGCTGTGCAGACAGCTCCTAGGATGCTTATCAGCAATAAGAACCCGAAGCCCTCGGGAGTTTGGTCCCAGGCTGGGGCCAGGCCGGCAGCGGCTGCAGGATGCTCAAGGCTGGTCCACCGCCCGGGCGGCCGGGGCGCAGGTGCGCCCCAGCTGCGCATGCGCGGCCCGGCCCGCAGCCTCTGCAGAGCCGGTGCGGGCCGGCGCCCGGGTGGGGCGAGCCCTGCGAGCCACGCGCGGGTCACGTGACGGCGGGGAGCGCGCCAGGTGGACGGCCCGCTGGGGATGGGAACGGGGAGGCGGGGGACAGGGCAGATTGAGGGGGAGCGGCCTGGAGGGACGAGACGGCCGAGCCAGAAATAGCCGTGGAGCAAGCCGGGGGGAGAGAGGCAATGGGGCCACGGTCTGCGCCGCTTCTGCGACCGCCTGGGGCTTGCACCTACCTCTGAGCTGCATCGTCAGCTGCAGGTCTCTGCGTTCACCCCACTCCTGCCGCTGGGCCTTTTGATTCCGCTGCACTTTTTTTTTTAGGTCGGAGTCTCACTCTGTCGCCCTGGCTGGAGTGCAGTGGCATGATCACGACTACGGCAGCCTCAGCCCTCTGGGCTCAGGCGATCTTTCTGCTTCAGCCTCCCCAGTCGCTGCGACTATGTGCGTGCCACCATGCCTGGCTCATTTTTAATTTTTTTTTTTTTTTTTTAGAGAGGAGGTCTCGACTCCTGGACTCAAGCAATCCTCTACCTCGGCCTCCCAAAGTCTGGGATAACAAGTGTGAGTCACCGCGCCGGCCCACTACACTCTTTTAGGAGCAGTTTCTAAAGACTTCAGCGAGATAATATTTATAAGGTATTTTATCCAGGACTGGGAACCTGGTAAGGATCCAATGAATGTTAACAACTAACGTCATTGTTTAAAATGACGCATCAAGAGACTGAATTAAACCAGCGCTAAAGAGACATGTATGAGTTATGGAGAGTTCAGACCATATCCTGCCTATTTGCTGCTAGATTCAGGGGCACAGGATCAAAAGTGATTTTCTCTATAGCTGTCACCCCCTCCTCTACCCCCTTTATCACACACACCTACAAAGACCACTTGGGCCTGGCCTACTTGAGTTTGGGACATCTTTGCCCTCGAGTGGCTTAACAGTTTTTGTGTTTTAGGTCAGGATGCAATATCATAGGGGCTTTGTTTTCTTTTTACTTCTTTTTTTTTTTTTCCCGAGTTGGAGTCTCACTCTGTCCCCCAGACTGGAGGGCAGTGGCCGCTCCCGGCCACCGCAGCCTCCACCTGCTGGGCTCCGGTGATCCTTCTGCCTCAGCCTTCCAAGTAGCTGAAACTACAGGCGTGTGCTACCATGCCCGGCTAATTTTTGATTTATTGTAGAGATGAGGTCTCCCCAAGTTGCCCAGGCAGGTCTCGAACCCGCGGGCTCAGGCAATCCACTCACCTCAGCCTTCCAAAGGCACAGGATTACAGGCTGAGTCACCGAGCCCAGCTTCTTTTTACTTCTTAAAATTCTTTTTTCTTTCTTTCTTTTTTAAGAGATGAGGTCTGAGCCGGGCTCGGTGGCTCAGCCTGTAATCCTGCACCTTTGGGAGGCTGAGGTGAGTGGATTGCCTGAGCCCGTGGGTTCGAGACCCGCCTGGACAGCGAGACCTCATCTCTACAATAAATCAAAAAATCAGCCGGGCGTGGTAGCGCACGCCTGTAATTCCGGCTACTCGGAAGGCTGAGGCGGAAGGATCGCCAGAGCCCAGCAGGTCGAGGCTGCGGTGACCAGGAGCGGCCACTGCACTCCAGTCTGGGCGACAGAGTGAGACTCCAATTCAAAAAAAGAAAAAAAGAGATGAGATCTGACTGTTTAGCCCAGTATGTTCTCAAACTCCTGGGCACGAGCAATTCTCCTGACTCAGTCTCTCAAAGTGTGAGCCACCACGCCTGGCCCCAGGGCCTTTGTTTTCAAAAGCCCAGGCCAGGGTCTCAAACTTGGAGGACTGCAGGGCCAGGCAGATGACTCACATGTGGCCAATGGCAAGAGTGCATGACTTGTCCAAAGGAGAAGTCTTTGCTCAGCTCCATCCAGTTGTTTCTGTGCAACAATCTAGGATCTAGATCGTAGAAATTATTATTTTTTTTTTTTTTGAATTGGAGTCTCACTCTGTCACCCAGACTGGAGTGCAGTGGCTGCTCCCAGCCACCACAGCCTCGACCTGCTGGACTCTGGCGATCCTTCCGACTCAGCCTTCCGAGTAGCCAGAATTACAGGCATGCGCTACCACGTCCAGCTAATTTTTTTTTTAATTTATTGTAGAGATGAGGTCTCGCTGCCCAGGCGGGTCTCGAACCCGCGGGCTCAGGCAATCCACTCACCTCAGCCTCCCAAAGGCACGGGATTACAGGCTGAGCCACTGAGCCCAGCTAGAAATTATTATTATTATTAGATTCAGAGTCTTACTCTGTCACCCAGGCTGGAGGGCAACGGCATGATTACTGCACACCGCAGCCTTGACCTGCTGGGCTCAGGTGATCCTTCCGCCTCAGCCTCCCAAGTAACTGGGACTACGGGCACACGCCACAACACCCGACTAATTTTTTTATTTGTTGTACAGACAAAGCCTCACCATGTTGCCCAGCTGGTCTCGAACTCCTTGGCTCAGGCAATCCTCCTGCCTCAGCCTCTCAAAGTGCTGGGAACACAGGTGTGAGCTACTGCGCTAAGCCTAGACTGTAGAAATTACGTGACATCTCCCAGTATTTAAGTGTTGTGATGGATTTTTAAACATATTAGCAGCACCACACTGGCCAAACAAAATACATCTGAAGGCCACCTTCATCCCCAGGCTATCTGAAGGCAAACTGAGTGGAAGTACATAACATGGATTCAACATACCAATGAAAGGACACGACATGGATTTAATATACCCTATGAGCAGCCATTTTAACATTGCCTAAACCTCATGTCTTTCTACCAGTTCACTTAATTTACCCTCTAACTAACCAAGAACAGAACCGGTTTCTCAGAGGTTGCTATTGATAATTGTTTTCCAACGCCCCTCCTCAGCTTGTTTTGTACTAATTAGCTTTTCTGTTTCAAGTATGTGCCTCCACCCATGAGACCTAAGTTAGCCTAACCCGCCCTTCAGACAGACTGTACCACGGTGGCAGCAGTCATGCGACTAACCCACTCATCTGCCTGCTGTCCATCACCTGCGCTTACCTGCCCCTTCATGATGACATGGAGCAGACCACCGCCCAATCACCGCCCAACCACCTTAACGACCTTCTCCCCTCAAAGGGCAGGATTAAAGGGGCTCAACCATGAGTAGCCAGTCGCCATTGCCTTTATCTAGACTCTGGTGTGGCCGTGTGTTCTTGGGAAGGTGAATCTCTTGCTCTAGCTATCTCCTCTCTCTCTCTCTCATTTACTTTCTAAATAAACTATATTTTCCAATCTAACTTCTGTGCAATTCTTTGCATCTTTTTTTTTTTTTTTTGAGTTGGAGTCTCACTCTGTCGCCCAGACTGGAGTGCAGTGCCGTGGCACGCTCCCAGTCACTGCAGCCTTGACCTGCTGGGCTCTGGCGATCCTTCTGCTTCAGCCTTCCAAGTAGCTGGAACTACAGGCGTGTGCTACCACACCTGGCTAATTTTTTTGATTTTATTATAGAGATGAGGTCTCACCAAGTTGCCCAGGCGGGTCTCAAACCCGCGGGCTCAGGCAATCCACTCACCTCAGCCTCCCAAAGCGCTGAGATTACCGACTGAGCCACCGAGCCCGGCTTTTTTTTTTTTTTTTTTTTGAGTTGGAGTCTCACTCCGTCCCCCAGGTTGGAGGGCAGTGGCACACTCATGACCATTACAGCCTTGACCTGCTGGGCTCAGGCGATTCTTCCACCTCAGCCTTCCAAGTAGCTGGAACTACAGGCACTACAGCTGGCTAACATTTTGATTTATTGTAGAGATGAGGTCTCGCCAATTTGCCCAGGCTGCTCTTGAACCCGTGGGCTCAGGCAGTTCTCCCACCTCAGCCTCCCAAAGTGCTGGGATTATAGGCGTGAGCCACTGCACCCCACCTCTTTGCATCTTTTACACAGCACCGCATCGCATGCCAGACACCTACATTCTGACCTAACATTCTGGAGGTCCCCGCTGGGAGTATGACCTAAGCCTGAGGACCTCCCTCACAAATGGGGAAGGTGGATTCCCCAAGGGCAAGAAGGAGCAGCAGATCCCCAAGGAGGCCTGGATGCGGCCACTCAGTAGCGCCCTCTGGTGGGCGGGGCTTGGCCTGGGGAGTGGGGTGTGAGTGCCTAGGCACCAAACACCAGGACTTCAGCCCTCAGAGCCAGAGAGGTCCCTCTGTTCACCCTAGCCCTGAGACAGCAGATGTAGCCAGCAGGGCCAGCTGCTCTCCCATGGGCCAGTGAGCACTGTGGTGGAAGCCCCTTAGGGCAGCTGATGTGGGCAGCTTAATTTTGCCTGGACTAGGTAAGCCCCAGAGTCCTGGTAAAAGCCCAGGAA
Source organism: Cephalopachus bancanus (assembly GCA_027257055.1). Classification (NCBI taxonomy): domain Eukaryota; kingdom Metazoa; phylum Chordata; class Mammalia; order Primates; family Tarsiidae; genus Cephalopachus; species Cephalopachus bancanus. The sequence continues at coordinate 119,439 of JAPVLO010001193.1, forward strand.
CCTGGAGGAGCCACCAAAAAAGACCAGATATTAGAAGTCTTGAGCCGGGCTCGGTGGCTCAGCCTGTAATCCCGCGCCTTTGGGAGGCTGAGGTGAGTGAATTGCCTGAGCCCGCGGGTTCGAGACCCGCCTGGGCAGCAAGACCTCATCTCTACAATAAATTTTAAAAAATCAGCCGGGCGTGGTAGCACATGCCTGCAATTCCGGCTACTCGGAAGGCTGAGGCGGAAGGATCGCCGGAGCCCAGCAGGTCGAGGCTGCGGTGGCCGGGAGTGGCCACTGCACTCCAGTCTGGGCGACAGAGTGAGACTCCAACTCAAAAAAAAAAAAAAAGAAAGAAATCTTGGCGACCTCAACCAGTGGGGGCTTAAAGCTGCGTTTTTTGTTTTGGTTTTCGAGTCAGAGCTCACTCTGTCACCCAGGCTGGAGTGCAATGGCATGATCACAGCTCACCACAGCCTCAACCTTCCAGGCTCAGATCCTCCTTCCTCAGCCTCCTTAGTACCTAGGACAACAGGTGCGTACTACCAAGCCTAGCTAATTTTTTTTTTTTTTTTGAGTTGGAGTCTCACTCTGTCACCCAGGCTGGAGTGCAGTTGTTTGCTCATGGCCTCTGCAGCCTCGACCTGCTGGGCTCAGGCCATCCTTCCACTCAGTCTGCCAAGCAGCTGGAACTACAGGCATGCACTCCCACGCCCAGCTAATTTTTTGACTTGTTGTAGAGATGAGGTCTCGCCAAGTTGTCCAGGCTGGTCTCGAACCTGTGGGCTCAGGCAGTCTTCTCACCTCGGCCTCCCAAAGTCCTGGGATTATAGGCATGAGCCACCGTGCTGGGCTGAATTTTTTTACTTTTTTATTTTTTGGTACAGATGAGATCTCGCTATGTTGTCCTGGTTGGTCTTGAACTTTTGGCCTCAAATAATCTTGCTGCCTTGGCCTCCCAAAGTGCTGGGATTACAGTCATGAGTCAATGTGCCTGGCAATTTACATTTTCTTTTTTTTTTTTTTGAGTTGGAGTCTCACTCCATTGCCCAGGCTGGAGTGCAGTGGCACGCACGCTCACAGTCACCCCAACATTGAACTGCTAGGCTCCAGAAATCCTTCCACCTCAGCTTTCCAAGTAGCCAGAACTATAGGCACACGTTGCCTTGCCTGGCTAATTTTTATTTACTGTAGAGACAAGGTCTTGCCAAGTTGCCCAGACTGGTCTCGAACCCGCAGACTCAGGCAATCCACTCGCCTTGACCTCCCAAAGTGCTGGGTTTACAGGCTGAGTCACCGAGCCTGGCCTGGATATGAATTTAATGTCAACAGCAAAGTCAGAAGAATCTGGGCATCCTTGTCAGCACATAGGATGTGGATGGTGCCTGGAAGAGTGGCTGAGAGGCCCCGGGGGGCTGGGAGCGGTGGTCAGAGAAAGGGCCCCAGGAAACTCTCCAGTTCAAGGCTGAGCAGAGGGAGTGGACAAGGGAAAATGGCCAGACAGGCACAGGGTGAGCCACGAGCATGGGAAGACGGGATGGCTGACACGATCCCAGGCTGAAAGACTCAGAAAAAAGGAACATCATCAGCGAGTCTGGCTGTCAGGAAGTCACTGGTGACCTGGATGAAAGTGAAGGTGCAGGCAGGTGACAACTGACTGAGAAGTGAGAGAGCCCCTGTTCCAAATGTCCCAATGTGTGGTCTCCTCCTCCCACAAGAAAGATCAAAGAGGCCAGGTGCAGTGGGTCACACCTGTGATCCCAGCACTTTGGGAGGCCTAGGTGAGAGGATCACTTGAGCCCAAGAGTTCAAGACCAGCCTGGGCAACATCGTCTTTACACCGGGTGTGACGGTGTGCACCTGTAGTTCCAGCTTCTTAGGAGGCTGAGGCAGGAGGATTGCCTGAGCCCAGGAGATGAAGGCTGCCATGAGCTGTGATCATGCCACTGCACTACAACCTGGGCAACAGAATGAGATCAGAGCAAGATTCTGATTCTAAAAAAAAGACCAAAGAAAGGAAAAGAAAGTACTGGGTGACGAGGCCTGGTGGCTCAGCCTGTAATCCCGCACTTTGGGAGGTCGGGGCGAGTGAATGGCCTGAGCCCACGGGTTCGAGAACTGCCTGGGCAACTTGGCGAGACCTTATCTCTACAATAAATCAAAAACTAGCCAGGCGTGGTAGCATGTGCCTGTAGTTCCAGTTACTTGGAAGGCCGAGGCAGAAGGATCGCCGGAGCCCAGTGGGTCAAGGCTGCGGTGGCCAGGATACATGGGCATTGCTTGATCACTTTCTTAAAAAAAAAAAATTTTTTTTTAAATTGGAGTTTCACTTTGTCGTCCAGACTGGAGTGCAGTGGCCGCTCCTGGTCACAGCAGCCTCGACCTGCTGGGCTTTGGCGATCCTTCCACCTCAGTCTTCCAAGTAGCTGGAACTACAGGCTAATTTTTTTTATTCTTTCTTTTTTTTTTTTTTTTTTTTTGAGTCGGAGTCTCACTCTGTGCCCAGACTGGAGTGCAGTGGCCACTCCCGGCCACCGCAGCCTCGACCTGCTGGGCTCCGGCGATCCTTCCGCCTCAGCCTTCCGAGTAGCTGGAACTATAGGCACGCGCTACCACGCCCAGCTAATTTTTGGATTTATTGTAGAGATGAGGTCTCGCCAAGTTGCCCAGGGGGGTCTCGAACCCGTGGTCTCAGGCAATCCACTCACCTCAGCCTCCCAAAGCGCGGGATTACAGGCTGAGTCACTGAGTCCGGCTGGTTCCTCCCCATTTTAAACCATATAGTAGCCGGACTCGGTGGCTCAGCCTGTAATCCCGCGCCTTTGGGAGGCTGAGGTGAGTGGATTGCCTGAGCCCGCGAGTTCGAGACCCGCCTGGGCAACTTGGCGAGACCACATCTCTACAATAAATCAAAAATTAGCCGGGTGTGGTAGCGCACGCCTGTAGTTCCAACTACTCAGAAGGCTGAGGCGGAAGGCTGAGGCGGAAGGATCGCCGGAGCCCAGCAGAGAGGCTGCGGTGGCCGGGAGCGGCCACTGCACTCCAGTCTGGGCGACAGAGTAAGACTCCGACTCAAAAAAAAAAAACATATAATGTAACTTCCAGGAATTGCCATGGTAATTGTAAACTGTCATGGCGCTGGTGGGAGTGTCTTTTAGTGTCTTGATGTATTATAATTAGCATATAGTGAGCAAAAAGGGCGAGCAGAGGTCACTTTCAATGCCATCTTGGTCTTCAGTTGGTCTAGGCCAGCCTTGGCTGGTCTTCTCATCACATCCCTCCCTGTCAGTGAGATTTGGGCCTGGTGACCTTCATTTTGGGAAACTAGTCCTGCCGGGTCGTCTCAAGCGAAGACAGTGGAAATGTGAATCTCCAGGTGAAAGTCACCCAGCCACAGAATCGTACACTCTTGAAGGTGGACGTGAAGGTTGGGCCGGAAACAAAGGCTTGGTGGTAAGGAAGACGAACTGTCAGACCACTAGGTCCCCTCCCCCACTGTGCACAGCCGGGGACGCCCCACCCCCAACAAAATAGTGATGACGATGACAATGATGACGGCCTCAGCAGATACGTGTGAGACGTGCCACATCCTAAACGTTTTTCCAAGCTCTGAATAGATATTAACTCATTTCTTTTTTTTTTTGACTTGGAGTCTCACTCTGTCGCCCAGACTGGAGTGCATTGGCCACTCCCGGCCACTGCAGCCTCGACCTGCTGGGCTCCGGCGATCCTTCCGCCTCAGCCTTCCGAGTAGCTGGAACTACAGGCGCGCACTACCACGCCCGGCTGATTTTTGATTTATTGTAGAGATGAGGTCTCGCTGCCCAGGCGGGTCTCGAACCCGCGGGCTCAGACAATCCACTCACCTCAGCCTCCCAAAGGCACAGGGATTACAGGCTGAGCCGCTGAGCCCGGCTGATATTAACTCATTTCAACCCCACAGACATCCGGTGAGGTGCTGCTACTCTGATCACCACTTTACAGACGAGGAAACCTAGCCACTTGTCCAGGGTCACACAGTCAAGGCGTGACAAGGCCAGGAGTGAGACCCTGGCATGCGGGAGGGGAGGACGGGAGCAGGAAGCAGGACTCTGGTGTGGACTTCGTGGATGTCTCCTGAGAAGCCCTGCAAGGCCTTCAAATACGGAAGTGACATTGATCTATTTATCCACTTAACGGTCAGTAAACATTGGCCACGTGCCGGCTGTGTGCCGGGCACGCTGCCCATGCTGAACGCTCCAGGCTGGACATACAGACATAACCGCTGCCCTGGGGGACTCCAGTATGCCAGGGCCGAGCACTCTGCCAGGGGTGTCCTGCCCAGCCTGAGGTCTGGAAATGACTTGGGGAAAGGCAGAGTTGAAGCCGAGAGGCCAAGCTGGCATCGGCAGGTCGAGGCGGGGCATGGGCGGTGGAACAGCTCCTGAGAAGGGGTAGCAGCACCCGCTGACCCATCTGACACATGCGTGTTGGCACAGCCCACTCGGCAGCGGAGGGGAAGCTGCTAGAGCAGGGACCACTGAGGATCAGGAGGCCCCTGGGAGGCTGGTACAATCGTTCGGGCGGGGGAGTGTGGCGTCCTAGCCTGTGGGCAGGGTGTGGGGATGAAACTCTGACCTTTCTTCTCTTACCCAAATTCCTAACTTGGAGGCTTGGGTGTCCCACCTGATGAGGACCCACCAGTTGGGGGTTTTATTACCCTGTAACCCTATATACTGACCTTTGTTTTCCAATCTGACCCCGGTATAGCATCACAGGAAAGATAAAGACGGAAATCACCCTGTATTCCAATCCACTTAAGATGGGGGAGAGGAGAGCAAAAAGATTGCCTGCTGAGTAGCCATTTGGCATTTGAGACTCACGCTCCTGGAATAACGTAGGTGAGGCAATCCTTCGTCTCAGCATCAATTCAAACACGGCACACCAGCAAATAGTTGGCAGTGGTGCATGCTGTGTCCCAGCTACTTGGAGGCTGCGATGGCCATGGGCTGCCACAACACTCCAGCCTGGCAACAGAGTGAGCACTCCACGAACCAAAAATAGGCCAGGCTTGGTGCTTTTTAATTTTTGAGTCGGAGTCTCACTCTGTCGCCCAGACTGGAGTGCAGTGGCCCTCCCGGCCACCGCAGCCTCGACCTGCTGGGCGCTGGCGATCCTTCCGCCTCAGCCTTCCAAGTAGCTGGAACTACAGGTGCGCGCTACCACGCCCGGCTCATTTTGATGTATTGTAGAGATGAGGTCTTGCCAAGTTGCTCAGGCAGGTCTCGAACCCGCGGGCTCAGGCAATCCACTCATCTCAGCCTCCCAAAGGCACGGGATTACAGGCTGAGCCACCAAGCCTGGCTCCCCACTAATTTTTGATTTACTGTAGAGACAAGGTCTCACCAAGTTGCCCGGGCTGGTCTCGAACCCCTGAGCTCAGACAGTCCTCTCGCCCGGCCACCCAAAGTGCTGGGATGATAGGCTTGAGCCACTGTCCCAGCCCCTGAATGCTTTTTAAAGCTTTCCTTTGATGGGGGCAAGTGATCAGTAGTGGTCTGTTTTATGTGATCAAGAAGGAGGCAGGTGTGCCCAGGAACTGCTGCCTTGTGATGGTGTCTGTCTCTCACCGCCCTGATGACCCGAGAGATGAGAAGACCAGCCATCTGGATGGGAGAGTCAGGTCTGAAAGCTAAAAGGCAAATTCTTGAGATGTTAATCTCAATGTCTTGTGACTGGCCCCGGGTTCCAGGAAAGGGTTATGAGCTCAAGGAATCTAGAGGAATTCCACTTGGGGCTCTGTCCTTTCACAAAGTATTTTATGACCCTCAAAGCTGTCTCTTGGGGACTCCGGGATTCCACGTCTCACCTTATAAGACACTTAGTTATCCTCTAAAGTCAGCCACGCAGAGGACTTCATCTACGTGTCAAGAACTTGGAGTTTTTCTGCCCCTTTATCTCAACTAGACATCTCCTCTACTGATTTCCAAAATTGCTTAGATGGGAACTTCAAATTGCCAATCAAGGAATCCTTTTTTTTTTTTTTTTAGTCTTACTCTGTAACACAGACTTGAGTGCAGTGCCACAATCACGGCTCACCATAGCCTCAACCTCCTAGGCTCAAGTGATCCACCCTCTTCAGCCTCCCAAGTAGCTGGGACTACAGGCACACACCACCACACCTGGCTAATTTTGATGTTTTTGTAGAGATGAAGTCCTCCTATGTTGCCCAGACTGCTCTCGAACCCTTGGGTTCAAGCAATCCTCCCTCCTTGGCCTCCTAAAGTGCTGGTATTACAGGTGTGAGCCACTGCACCCAGCAGGTTTTTGTCTTAAAGAGAGCCTCCCAGATTGTTGGAGCTTCTGGCCTCACAGAATCAGGATCCTCCCTGGCTCTGTGGGTGGCTAGAAGATGCCTGGTCTATCATTAGCTGCAGGAAGCATCAGGACGCACTCAGATAATTACCTAGCAATACTTAGCAGCTCACCACAGGGAGCCCTGGGCGTCCTCATCACATGCCCCCCCCAGCACCACCGGTGTCCTGCAGAGCAGACCCTGCAAAGCTCTCCGTAGTCTGAGAAGAGCAGGAGCACCCCCAACTCGACATTAAATACAGGCTGTCTTCCTGTATCCACCCCCAGCCCCCTGCCTCCTCTGTGCGCCCCTCCTTCCTCTCTCCCCTTTCGTCTCCTGTCTTCCCACTCTGCCTCCCGCCTACCCTGTCCCTGACAGCAGTGCCTTCCGCCTTATCCACAGTCAGGACCCCAAGCCGTCCACCCCTCTGTGTGGTTTCAGCATGACTCTTAGCTCTGGGGGAGCCTGCAGCCCAGCGCTCCGGGTCTGGCCCTGCCTCCTTGGAAGCCCTGGACAGTCCCTTCTCCCCCCTGGGCATCAGATTCCCCACTTTCTATTTATTTATGTTTGTTTGTTTGTTTTGAGTTGGAGTCTCACTCTGTCACCCAGACTGGAGTGCAGAGGCCGCTCCCGGCCACCACAACCTCAACCTGCTGGGCTCCAACAATCCTTCCACCTCAGCCTTCCAAGTAGCTGGAACTACAGGCGTGCACTACTATGCTTGGCTAATTTTTTTTTTATCAATATTTTTTATTTTGATATTGTGGGTTACAGTTAAGGGTTACATATACAGATATGCTTCATTCAGGCCCCCTTGTTGATAACAGGTGTCTCCCCGTAATTTTTGATTTATTGTAGAGATGAGGTTTTGCCAAGTTGCCCAGGTGGGTCTCGAACCAACGGGCTCAGGGCAATCCACTCACCTCAGCCTCCCAAGGCGCAGGATTACAGGCTGAGCCACCAAGCCCGGTTGGTATATTCATTTTGATTTAGGGTCTCACCCTGTCACCCAGGCTGGAGTGCGGCATCACAAACATGGCTCACCCAGCCTCGACCTCCTAGGCTCAAGCCACCCTCCTGCCCCAGCCTCCCAAAGTGCTGAGATTACAGGCATGAGCCAGGGCACCCAGCCTGCCACTTCCCATTTCCGTGGAATCTGAGCCCTGGACTTGTCCTGAATCACAGAGGGTGTCTCTAGCTCTCCTCTGAGTCAGGAAACAGGTAGACAAGGGGGTCCCACGAAGGGGACCTGGCTCCATCCGCACCATCCCTGGCTATCACAGGGATGATCATTGGATGGGCAGGGAAGGCAGACTTAGGGTCCCTGTCTGATGATCCATACACTCTGGACTTTCTACCCAGACCTTTGCAGCAGTCCCATGTGGGGTCCCATGTGGACCTCCCTCCCCCTTTCCACAGTGTTAGGAAACACTCTCCCAGCGGGAGGTGTGGGGTGTCTGGTGTGAGAGCCTATGCCTCATGAAAGATGCAAAGAATTGCACAGAAGCTAGGTGAGAGGACGTAGTTTGTTTAGAGAGTAAATTAGAAGCCGGGCTCAGTGGCTCAGCCTGTAATCCCACGCCTTTGGGAGGCTGAGGTGAGTGGATTGCCTGAGCCCGCAGGTTTGAGACCCGCCTGGGCAACTTGACGAGACCTCATCTCTACAATCAATCAAAAAATCAGCCGGGCGTGGTAGCGCGCGCCTGTAATTCCAGCCACTTGGAAGGCTGAGGCGGAAGGATCGCCGGAGCCCAGCAGGTCGAGGCTTCGGTGGCCGGGAGCGGCCACTGCACTCCAGTCTGGGCGACGGAGTGAGACTCCAACTCAAAAAAAAAAAAAGAAAGTAAATTAGAAAAAGAAGGGATTTACCTCCCGAAGGGAGGGGAGGGGGCCAAAGCTTAAGAAAACATGGATGGCCTGGCCACAGTTCAAAGAGCACGCGACCACACCATAGCTTAGCAAGGCAACAGCCAAATGGCTGCTCCGGCTGATTCCTTTGAAACATTTCCCTTGGATGGGAGAAGGGCCTTCAGGTGGGTGGGTGATGGTCTGCCTCACATCATCACGCAGGGACAGGTAATGGACAGCAGGCAGATGGGTGACTTAGTCACATGATAGCTGCCCTAGTGGCAGGCTAGATGGGAGGAGACAAGGGGAGGGTTTTTCCCTGTAAGAGACTTTTAGACGTTTGCAATTCACAAACTCCCTGACCAAAGGTGGCCTATTATCATTTCTACGGCTCTGTCCTTGTCTTGCATCTGAGGGAGATTTACCGAGGGGGTGGGGTAGGCTGCCACTTGACCTGCAGCAGAATGTCTGAACACTTCCTAAAACCTGCCCATTGGAAATTTATCTATCTATGTCTAACCTGCGCTAGGTTCAAAGCATGTCAGGGGTAAAGCCTAAGCAAAACGAAGTTTATTCTAGGTTTCCATAGGTACCTCCTTTCACACAGGGAGTCCCCTCCTATGGTGCACTACCCTCTTTGTTTTTATTTATTTATCTGTTTGTTTATTTATTTATAGTTGGAGTCTCACTTCGTGGCCCAGGCTGGAGTGAAGTGGCACGTTCAAGGCCATCCCAGCCTCAACCTGCTGGGCTCCGGTATTCTTCCGGCTCAGTCTTCCAAGGAGTCGGAAACTACAGGCACGTGCTACCACGCCCAGCTAATTTTGTTTTATCGTTTATTGTAGAGACAAGGACTCGCCAAGTTGCCCAGGCTGGTCTTGCATCTGCAGGCTCAGGCAATCCACTCACCTCGGCCTCCCAAAGTGCTGGGATTACAGGCTGAGCCGGCCTTTTGTTATTTGTTTGAATAGAAGTCTCACTCTGTTGCCCAGGCTGAAGTACTCAGGCTCACTACAGTCTTGACCTCTTGGGCTCAGGTGATCCTTCCACCTCAGCCTTCTGAGTATCTGGGACGGCAGGCGTGCACCACCACACCTGGGTAATTTTTCAATTTTTTGTAGAGACAAGGTCTTGCTATGTTGTCCAGGCTGGTCTAGAACTCCTGGGCTCAAGCAATCCTTCTGCCTCGGTCTCCCAAAGTGCTGGGGTAATAGGTAGGAGCCATCGCACCAGGCCTGCTCTGTCCTCTTCACCCCTAAGTCCCTCCCTCCCTCCCCTCTGCCCTGACCCTTCCCCTGGCTGTGGATAGACCCCTTCGAACACATCCTAGCCGTGCTTTGGGTACTACTGGTAGGGCTGTTCGGGCAGATGTTTGGCATACAAAACAAAAACAGCTGCTATTGTTGTAATGACCGAGAAAGGGAGAAGAAGTCACGCCAGCACAGCAAGTTTCAGATTAAGAGCCTTTTATTAGTGTGCGGTCAAGAGTGGCTCATGCCAGGAGAGTTCTTGACAAACTAGTGCAGTTTGTGACAAACTTTTATAGGTAAAATTTGCAGTGTTGGCTACATAGCAACTTAGTGACCATAGCAACCATTAACTAACAACTTGGCAACCAAAATGGGAACTTTTGATTGTTAGGGAGTTTTGATTAATTTTATGTCCCAGGCATAGCCGCTGACCAGAAAGTCCCTGGAATTCTGCCAACAAGATATAGTTTAAGGCAGTTGCATAGAGACAAGGTAGAAGAATCCTTACACAATGCAGTTACCTTGGTCAGGTCACTAACAAAATAGAAGAACAAAATATGAAAGTGTAACAATGGGGTTTTGCAAAGCATAACATTTGATTTTAATTAACAAAGCATACAATCACATGAAACTTATGACTAGGAAGTTTTGTAACAGTCAGCAGGAAACAGCACGACTTACCCAAAGGGGACAAAGCCGGGGTCTGTGGTCCTGGGAACGTCACAAGTAACCACACGTAAGCATTGAGGGGTGATTCTTAGGTCAGGCAGGCAACTAAAATGGATGCTTTAAACAAAATGGAATAAACTGGCTGATACTATTATTTTGCTAGCAATTTGATTTTATTAACTGATTTAGCTTATTTCATTGTGTTGACAGGATTCTCAACAATCTCAAGGCTGTGAAATCCCATCCTGGAGCCCAAAGATGCCTCTGCCGCCCTCTGAGGCCACAGAGCAGGCACCTGAGAGCTGTTTGACACATTTAGAAGTTCTCTGCCCTGTTTCACTGAAAGGCTACTGACAGTTCCCGTGAAGGTGGAGGAGGAGGGGGTGTTGTCATTTTGTGTTCTGAGGTTCTAGCTTGCTGTTTTCCATTTGGCGTTTTCTTCTGCTGAATTATTTTTTTTTTTCTATTGATTTATTTCATTTTTGAGTCAGGATCTCACTCTGTCACCCAGGCTGGAGTGCCATGGCACAGTCAAAGCTCACTACAGCCTGGATCTCCTGGCCTCAGGTGATCCTTCCACTTCAGTTTCCCAAGTAGCTGGGACTACAGACATGCCATCATACCCAGCTAATTTTTTGATTTATTGTAGAGATAAGGTCTCACCAAGTTGCCCAAGCTGGTCTTGAACCTCTGAGCTCAGGCAGTCCTCTGTCTCCACCTCCCAAAATGCTGGAATCATAGGCATGAGTCACCGCGCCTGGCCTCTCTCTATTTCCAACCTGTGTCTCCCTATGGACTCTGCGAGAACTTGGTGACAATTGACAGCTCTGACCAACGCTGCTGTCCAGTGAGTCTGAGATCTCAAGGGATGGCAGCAGTCTTCTGGGGCCCATTAGGGCAGGAGACTAAGGTCTGCTCTCTGCCTCCTCTTTTTTTCTTTTTTTTTTGAGTTGGAGTCTCTATCTGTCACCCAGGCACACACGCTCATGGCCACCCTACCATCGACCCGCTGGGCTCCAGCAATCCTTCCGCCTCAGCCTTCCAAGTAGCTAGAACTCTAGGCGTGCGCTACCATGCCCAGCTAATTTTTTGATTTTTGTTTCATTTTTTGCTTTTTTGAGTTGGAGTCTCGCTCTGTCACCCAGACTGGAGTGCAGTGGCCGCTCCCAGCCACCGCAGCCTCGACCTGCTGGGCTCCGCTGATCCTTCCACCTCAGCCTTCCAAGTAGCTGGAACTACAGGCGTGCACTACCATGCCCAGTTAATTTTTGATTTATGGTAGTCTCTACCATAAAGGTAGAGCACAAACAGGCGTGCACTACCATGCCCAGTTAATTTTTGATTTATGGTAGAGACGAGGTCTCGCCAAGCTGCCCAGGCGGGTCTTGAACCCGCAGGCTCAGGCCATCCACTCGCCTGAGCCTCCCAAAGTGCTGGGATGACAGGCTGAGCCACTGAGCCGGCCCGTACCTCCTCTTTAAGCCGAGCTCTCTGAGTTTCTCCGTGGACCAGACTGGGTCGGAGGGCACCTGATGGCTTTTACACCAGGGCTGCTCCCCGGAAAGGCAAGGAGGCCCCCGCAGGCAGGCTTTGGGCTGCCGTCAGTCCAGCAGGCGAGAAGCGAGGGGCTCGGCCCCTTCCTCTTGCCACTTGCTCTCCAGCCTTCACTTCCTGAGACGAGCCCCATGACATGGACTTTGCCTGCCCCCTCAGTCCTTTCCGGGACGAAAGTCGCATCACAGGTGAGTCCATGCACTACCTCATCCCCCGCCAGAAGGTCTGAGAGTAAGCCCGTGGAGACCACTGTCCTCTGTGCAAAGCAGCCTCACCACTGCCTGTGTCTCTATTTTCAACCCTCTCAGGGACTGCTCTCAAGACCAGTCCCTCTCTCCATGCTGCCCTATTCCTTGCAAAGAGGTTTTTATTTTATTATATTTTATTTTATTATTTATTTATTTATTTACTTTGAATTGGAGTCTCACTCTGTTGCCCAGACTGGAGTGCAGTGGCCGCTCCCGGCCACCGCAGCCTCAACCTGCTGGGCTCCGGCGATCCTTCCGCCTCAGCCTTCCGAGTAGCCGGAATTACAGGTGCGCGCTACCACGCCTGGCTCATTTTTGATTTATTGTGGAGATGAGGTCTCGCTGCCCAGGCGGGTCTCGAACCCGCGGGCTCAGGCAATCCACTCACCTCAGCCTCCCAAAGGCGTGGGATTACAGGCTGAGCCACCGAGCCCGGCTTATTTTATTTTTTAAGTTAGAGTCTCACTCTGTTGCCCAGGCTGGAGTGCAGTGGCATGCCCATGACTACCACAGCCTCAACCTGCTCAGCTCAGGCGATCCTTCTGCCTCAGCCTTCCAAGTAGTCGAAGCTACAGGCGTGCGCCACCACGCCCGGCTAATTTTTCTGATTTATTGTGGAGATGAAGTCTCGCCAAGTTGCCCAGGCTGGTCTTGAACCTGTGGGCTCAGGCCATACTCTCACCTTGGCCTCCCAAAGTACTAGGATTATAGGCATGAGGCTCCACCCCTGGCGGCTAAAAGGTGTTTACATGTAACCTGAGAGGCTTGCTTCTGTCTCCGATTTGAGAGCTTCTGCGGCAGCCCGGAGCCCTCTGTGGAACTCTGTCTCCTGAACGTGCGCGTTGGAGCCGCCTTTGCGGGGGCCTGGGGCCTCTACGCTGTGGAAGTGCTGCCTCCGGAGGGTCGAGAAGACAAAGTGGATGCCCTTTCTCACTGGCTACTCACACACTCAGGCCAATTCCACCGATCCTCTGCCTGGGACGCCAACTGCGGACATGGATCACCTCTCTCACTTTTGGCCTCTCAGGGACCGTTCCTAGGACCAGTCTCTCTCTCCCCTTCGCTGCCACTTCCTGAGCCCTCGCCCGCTCATCCTCATTCTGGCAAGCCCTTCCACGCCCCCACTGCAGCCCATCAGTTCCCTCTCAGGGAGGCTGTGGGGTGGAGCGACTTGTTAAAGTCCATGCTCCCTTTTCCATGATGGATCGCTCCCAAATTCAGTCCAAACTAGGTTCCTTCTCTGCTGACCCAACTGGATTGACCAAGGAGCTTTTTTTTTTTTTTTTTTGAGTCGGAGTCTCACTCTGTCGCCCAGGCTGGAGTGCAGTGGCCGCTCCTGGCCACCGCAGCCCCGACCTGCTGGGCTCCGGCGATCCTTCCGCCTCAGCCTTCCGAGTAGCCGGAATTACAGGCGCGCGCTGCCACGCCTGGATAATTTTTGATTTATTGTAGAGACGAGGTCTCGCCAAGCTGCCTGGGTGGGTCTCAAACCCGCGGACTCAGGCAATCCACTCGCCTCGGCCGTCCCGTGCTGGGACGACAGGCTGAGCCACTGAACCCAGCTGGGACCAAGGAATTTTAATATCTCTCCCTTTCCTATGAGTTTACCTGGAGAGATAGTCATGTTATTTTGTTTATTTATTTATTTATTTTTTGAGTTGGAGTCTCACTCTGTCACCCAGACTGGAATGCAGTGGCACGCTCCCGGCCACTGCAGCCTCAACTTGCTGGGCTCTGGTGATCCTCCAGCCTCAGCCTTCCAAGGATTTCATGTTTGTTTTTTTTTGTTTGTTTGTTTTTTGAGTTGGAGTCTCACTCTGTCGCCCAGACTGGAGTGCAGTGGCCGCTCCCGGCCACCGCAGCCTCGACCTGCTGGGCTCCGGCGATCCTTCCGCCTCAGCCTTCCATGTAGCCGGAATTACAGGCATGCGCTTCCATGTCTGGCTGATTGATTTCATGTTATTTTAACTACCACCACCAACCCTGAGGAACTTAAGTGCATCTATACTGAAACCCATGAGTTTGCACGTGACCTTAGCTGTACCCAGCCTAATCAGCGTGCTCCAGGTGCAGTAGCAGTCCCGGGGGAAGGCCCCAATTGGGACTATCAGACAAACTCCCCAGACAGGAAAAGTGGGACCATATGTTATCCTGTCTTATGCAAGGCATGAAGTGGTCCACTGTTAAACAGGTCAACGATGATAGAGTCAATGACATTGCTCAGGCGTCCCACGAAAATCCCAGTTTTCTTGGCATGCATTTCAGAGGCAATACAATGCTATCCAAACCCAGACCCTGACGTTCTGGAAGGCCAGTCCATTTTGCCTATGCATTCCTTTTCCCAGTGGGTCCGGGAGATTAAGCAAAAACTTTAAAAGCTAGAAAAAAGGCCCCCAGGCCAAAGGTGGGGGCTCTGCCTGGTAATCCCAGCACTTCAGGAGACCAAAGGATTTGAGACCAGCCTGGGCAACTTGGTGAGACCTACAATAAATCAAAATAAGCTGGGTGTGGTAGCGTGCGCCTGTAGTTCCGGCTACTTGGAAGGCTGAGGCAGAAGCAGCAGGTTGAAGCTGTGGTGGCTATGCTCATACCAATCCACTCCAGCCTGGGCGACAAAGTGAGACTCCGACTCAAAAAAAAAAAAAAAAGAAAAAGAAAAAGGCCTCCAAACCCCTCAATCGGAACTCTTAGACCTGGCTTTCAAAGTCTTTAACAACTGAGAGGAGGAACATAGGAAGGACAAGAAACAAAGACACACCTTCCGGGTTCTGACTTCAGACTTTGCTAAAGCTGAGGACAGAAGAAACAGACTTGAGTTCTAGGAATTCAGGATATAACCTGGCTAGGTGCCTGCTTATGGGGCCGTGTTTCAAGTGTCTTCAAACAGAACCTTGGGCAAGAGGCGAACCAGCTGCCTCCGTCAACCCTGTGCACCAAATTACGGCCAGACTGGGCAGTGGGGACGTGATTGCACTGTTCGCATGGCCGGAGTGGGACACACTCCCCAGTACCCTGCAAGACCACCCAACCAACGCCTGGTGGCACCATCTGCTCACACTCAGGTGCTTGCTGTGCGCCCCGTGGATCTGCGCTTGGTCCTGGAATCTGACCTTCTGGCTTCTTTCAGTGACAGCCCCCAGTGGCTTTCCAGAGCACACCATACAGCCGGCTGACCTAGAGTAAAGGTCTCTGTGGCTGGTAGGCTTGCTTTGTTCGTGGCCAGTTCTCGTGGCGTTTCCAGGTCCTCTTTTCCCTTCGCTTTCTCCATAGCGGGGGGTGGCGGCATTCTTCCCAGACCCCCAGCCACGCCGCCCCTTCCGTGCCTGCTGGAAGTCAGATGTCCCGCCCCTCGTTTCCAGACATCCCAACTTGCCTGACTTCTTCACTCAGAGGAGACATTATGGGCCATTGCCTTGCTAAGCTGCGATTTGGCTATGTGCTCTTTTTTTTTTTTTTGAGTCGGAGTCTCACTCGGTCGCCCAGACTGGAGTGCAGCGGCCGCTCCTGCCACCGCAGCCTCGACCTGCCGGGCTCCGGCGATCCTTCCGCCTCAGCCTTCCGAGTAGCTGGAACTACAGGCGCGCGCTACCACACCCGGCTAATTTTTTTGATTTATTGTAGAGATGAGGTCTCGCCAAGTTGCCCAGGCGGGTCTCGAAGCTGTGGGCTCAGGCAGTCCTCTCACCTCAGCCTCCCAAAGTGCTAGGATTATAGGCTTGAGCCACCGCGCCCAGCCTACAATTTACTTTCTAATAAACTATGTTTTTGTTTTTGTTTTTTTTTGAGTCGGAGTCTCACTCTGTCGCCCACACTGGAGTGCAGTGGCCGCTCGTGGCCACCGCAGCCTCGACCTGCCAAGTAGCCGGAACTGCAGGCGTGCGCCCGGCTGATTTTTTTATTTTATTGTAGAGATGAGGTCTTGCCAATTTGCCCAGGCGGGTCTAGAACCCGTGGGCTCAGGCAATCCACTCACCTCGGCCTCCCAAAGTGCTGGGATTACAGGCTGAGCCACCCAGGCTGGCCAAACTACATTTTTTAATCTAAAAAAAGGAGATATTTTGTAAAAACTGGGAGTGTGATTATTCTTTATCCAGAACCCTTACCCAGGGCCTCCTAGGAGTGCCCCATGAGACAGACAACTCGCCGAGTCCTCGCCCATCCAGGACTCCTGGTAATGTGCTCTCCCACTCCCGTTTACCCGCTCTTACAGGAAGGAGCAGGTTCTCTTTGGGCAGGAAGAGCTTCTCACATTACGCCCCTTTCCATTCAATTTAGGAATCCACTTTCAGACAGGTGCGGTGGCTCGGCCTGTAATCCTAGCACTTTGGGAGGCCAAAGTGAGAGGATTTCCTGAGTCCAGGGGTTCAAGGTCAGCCTGGGCAACTTGGTGAGGCCTCGTGTCTACAATAAATTAAAAAATTAAGCCAGGCTCGGTGGCTCAGCCTGTAATCCCGTGCCTTTGGGAGGCTGAGGTGAGTGGATTGCCTGAGCCTGTGGGTTCGAGACCCGCCTGGGCAACTTGGCGAGACCTCATCTCTACAATAAAATCAAAAAATCAGCCGGGCGCACGCCTGTAGTTCCAGCTACTTGGAAGGCTGAGGCGGAAGGATCGCCGGAGCCCAGCAGGTTGAGGCTGTGGTGGCCGGGAGCGGCCACTGCACTCCAGTGTGGGCAACAGAGTGAGACTCCAACTCAAAAAAACAACAGCAAAACAAATAAACAAACAAATTAGCCAGGAATGGTGGTGCATGCCTGTAGTTCCAGCTACTTGGAAAGCTAAGGTAGAAGAATCGCCTGAGCCCAGTAGGTCACGGCTGCGGTGGCTATGAGCGTGCCACTCTATTCCCACCTGGGTGACAGTGAGTCTCTGACTCAAAAAAAAGAAAAAAATGTCAAATCTGGGCTGGGTGCAGTGGCTCACACTTGTAATTTCAGCATTCTGGGAGGTCAAGGCAGGAGGACTGCTTGAGCCCAGGAGTTCCAGACCACCCCAGGCAATGTAGCAAGACATTGTCTCTACAAAAAAAATTGTTTTTAATTAGTTGGGTGTGGTGGTGCATGCCTGTAATCCCAGCTACTCAGGAGGCTGAGGCAGGAGGATCACCTGGACCCTGAAGGTCGAGGCTGCAGTGAGCCGTGATGGCACTGCCACTGCACTCCAGTCTGGGTGAAAGAATGAGACCTTGACTCAAAGAAAAAAAATCCTTCAAGTCTACAGAAAAGTACAGCACTCTTTGCCTAGATTCCCCCACACACATGCATATCCTACTTTGAACTGTGTCGACTTGGCTCTGCTGAAATTAAGTTTCCTGGAATTCCTTCCGTGTGTGGTTCGGAGTCGAACTGGCCACGACATTCCTTTGCTGGTGATTTGGAAGGAGCAGTCCCGTCCTTGCTCTGCAGGTTGGCAGGGGCCTCCGGGGCACTGCGGCTGGCACGTGATTCTTGCTCACCAGCTACTGCTTCTCGTGGCCGTGGGGTAGCACCTGGGCCCGTGGCTTCTCCAGGGTTGCTGCGTCTCCTCCTTCAGCTTCTCCGAGTCTGGGGCCAGGTGTGTGTGCAGCTGTGACACTGCCCATCCTGCAGGTCACCTCCGCCATTGTAGGGTATAGTCCAGACATGGACAGCTTCCCACCTCCCCCTTCCCTCAGGAGCCGCCTCTGGCCAAGGCTGGGGCTATGCATATTCCTCGTCATGGCTCACAGGCTGCAGGTGACCAAGCAAAGCCGAAAGCAGCGCGGTTGCCAGGTGGAATCGACAGCATTGCAGACACCGGATAGGAATTTGATTCACTGACTTGCCCACCTATAACACTGTTGCTGTACTCCCCAAAGCACGGTCTCTTTCCTCACCGACCGGCTGCCATCAGGTGCCTTTCCCTGCTGGACCTCCAGGTAACTTATTTGGACTAGGCAAAGAACCTCAGCGCAAGCCCTCCCGGACATGGGGGCTGCCGCGTTCCAGCCGTTGAGGTGGGAGGGGAGAGCCCGAGGTGGGCCCCGCTTGCCCTTGGTCCTGCTGTCCCTCACTTCCCATCCGTCTCTCCCGTCCCGCGACGGGCAGGTGTGGAGGCCTCGCCCCGTCTGTTCCACCAGCTCCCACAAGTGCCCATTACCCACCCCTCATTCTGTATCACTCATGGTGACCCTGCTTCTCTGGGTCAAACCCTAACTGATACACACACGCACGTGAGCACATGTATGCACATACATTTAAGATTGTTTGCTCAAGTATTGGAAAGGAAAAATGCAAACATTAAATGCTTTACTTTTGGCTGGACACAGTGGCTCACACCTGTAAAATCCCAGTACTTTGGGAGGCCAGGGTGGGAGAATTGCTTGAGCTCAGGAGGTCAAGACCAGCCTGGGTAACATAGTGAGATCCATCTCTACAAAAAATAAAAAATGGACTGGGTGTGGTGACATGCGCCTGTAGTCCCAGCTACTTGGAAGGCTGAGGCGGAAGAATAGGCTGAGGTGGAAGAATCGCCTGAGCCCAGCAGGTTGACACAGCAGGTGGCTGTGAGTGTGCCACTACACTCCAGCCTGGGCGACAGCGTGAGACTTCAACTAAAAAAAAAAAAAATACAATGTTTAACTTTCTGTTCCTGGCTGTTTCATTTAACATAGTATCTTCCTGTTCTATCCAAGGATCCATGAATGACAGGATTGCATCATTCTTTAAAACTGAATAGTATTCTGTTGTGTATATACGCCACGTTTTCTTCATCCATTCATCTGATGTTGGACACCTAGGCTGATTCCATATCATGGCTGGCAGGAATAGTATGAGAAACCTGAGGGGTGCAGATGTCTCTTCAATACAATGATTTTCTGGTCAGGTGCAGTGACCCACACCTGTAATCCCAGAACTTTGGGAGGCTGAGGCGGGAGGATCCTTGAGCCCTGGAATTCGAGACCAGCCTAGGCAACGTAGTGAAACTTCAGCTCTACAAAAAAATCAAAAATTTAGCTGGGCAAGGTGGCATGTGCATGTAGTCCCAGGTTCTTGCGGGGCTGAGGAGGGAGAATTATCTGAGCCCGGAAGGTTGAGGGTGCCGTGAGCCCTGACTATGCCACTGCACTCCAGCCTGGGCAGCAGAGTTAGGTTCAACTGGGGAAACGGTGGGGAGGCAATAAGTTGTTTTCTCTGGGTAGTTATGGCTCTGTGTCCCGGGTTTAGCTGAGACCCTAAGTAGGAAACTTGTTTTTCTTGTTTGTTTGTTTTTTTGAGTTGGAGTCTCACTCTGTCGCCCAGGCTGGAGTGCAGTGGCATACTACCGATCACCACAGCCTTGACCTGCTGGGCTCCGGCGATCCTTCCGCCTCAGCCTTCCAGTAGCCAGAACTACAGGCGTGCGCTACCACACCAGGCTGATTTTTGATTTATTGTAGAGATGAGGTCTTGCCAAGTTGCCCAGGTGGGTCTCGAACTCCTGGGCTCAGGCAATCCGCCTGCCTCAGCCTCCCTCCATTACAGGCTGAGCCACCGACCCTGGCAGTAACTTGTTGTAAATTAAGTTGAGGCTTAGATAGAGAGGCCTGGTACCCTTTGCTGCAAAGAAAAGTAAGAGGAGAAGCAGTACCTTGCTACGAGGAGTCAAGAGGCGAGCTGCATACCACCAAATCGCCAACACACTGGATGAGAGCACTGTGTGTAAACCAAGGCTGGGAAAGGTCACAGGCTAACTCCTGACCCAAAAGTTGGGGGCTATCTTGAAAGCCCTATTCAAGTACGTTGTTGAGAGTGATCGGTGTCCCGGTTAGTCCAAGTAAAAGCAAAAATATCATGAGATTCTGGGGACAGGGGAAGAGTAAAAAGGCACATTCTTGTTGGGATTACAGACATGAACCACCACATCCGACCCAGATCTGCCATTATTACTAAAAAGTTGAAGAGGGAAACTGGGCTTTGTGGCTCAGCCTGTAATCCCAGCGCTTTGGGAGGCTGAGGTGAGTGGATTGCCTGAGCCCACGGGTTTGAGACCTACCTGGGCAACTTGACGAGACCTCATCTCTACAATAAATCAAAAATCAGCCGGGCGTGGTAGCGCACACTTGTAGTTCCAGCTACTTGGAAGACTGAGGCGGAAGGATCGCCGGAGCCCAGCAGGTCGAGGCTGCGGTGGCCGGGAGCGGCCATTGCCCTCCAGTCTGGGCGACAGAGTGAGACTCCAACTCAAAAAAAAAAATAAATAAATAAAGAAGGAAGTTCAGAACATGCTGGTGGAGGGGGAAAGACAATAGACAGGAAAAATGAGTAAAATAAGAGATGCTCGCTGGGCTCAGTGGCTCAGCCTGTAATCCCGCGCCTTTCGGAGGCTGAGGTGAGTGGATGGCCTGAGCCCGCGTGTTCGAGACCCGCCTGGGCAACTTGATGAGATCTCATCTCTACAATAAATCAAAAATTAGCTGGGTGTGGTAGCACACGCCTGTAGTTCCAGCTACTTGGAAGGCTGAGGTGGAAGGATCGCCGGAGCCCAGCAGGTCGAGGCTGCGGTGGCCGGGAGTGGCTATTGCACTCCAGTCTGGGTGACAGAGTGAGACTCCAACTAAAAAAAAAAAACTGGACTGGGTGTGGTGGCTCACACCTGTAATCCCAGCACTTTGGGAGGCAAAAGTGAGAGGATTGCTTGGGTCTAGGGGTTCGAGACCAGCCGGGCAACTTGGCAAGACCTCATCTCCACAATAAATCAAAAAAATTAGCTGGGTGTGGTGGCGCTCACCTGTGTTTCCAGCTACTTGGAAGGCTGAGGAGGAAGGATCGCATGAGCCCAGCAGGTCGAGGCTGCAGTGGCCGTGAGTGTGCTACAGCCCTCCAGCCTGGGTGACAAAGCGGGACTCCGACTCGAAAAAACAAGACGAGACAAAGCAGGATCTCACTTTGTTGCCCAGGCTGGAGTGCAGTGGTGCACGTGTAGCTCACTGCAGCCGGGAACCTCTGGGCTCAAGGAATCCTTCCACCTCAGCCTCCTGAGTAGATGAAACTACAGGCACAAGCCACCACAGCTGGCTAATTTTTAAGAATTTTTTGTAGAGACAGGGGTCTTGCTATGTTGCCCAGGCTGGTCTTGAACTCCTGGTCTCAGCAATCATCTTGCCTCAGCCTCCTAAAGCATTCCAGGCATGATCATACCCAGTCCATGATCATGAAACATGAGGACAGGTGTAACAGTTTGTTTGATGGAGCTACTGTCCATCAGAAACCTGAAGGCTTTTTTTTTTTTTTAATTGGAGTCTCACTGTCGCCCAGACTGGAGTGCAGTGGCCGCTCCCAGCCACCGCAGCCTCGACTTGCTGGGCTCCGGCGATCCTTCTGCCTCAGCCTTCCAAGTAGCCGGAATTACAGGTATGCGCTACCACACCTGCCTGATTTTTTTTTTTTGAGTTGGAGTCTCACTCTGTCGCCCAGACTGGAGTGCAGTGGCCGCTCCTGGCCACCGCAGCCTCGACCTGCTGGGCTCCGGCGATCCTTCCGCCTCAGCCTTCCGAGTAGCTGGAATTACAGGCATGCGCTACCACGCCCAGCTGATTTTTTTGATTTATTGTAGAGATGAGGTCTCGCTGCCCAGGCGGGTCTCGAACCCGCGGGCTCAGACAATCCACTCACCTCAGCCTCCCAAAGGCGCGGGATTACAGACTGAGCCACCGAGCCCGGCTTGATTTTTTATTTATTTATTGTAGAGATGAGGTCTCGCTGCCCAGGCGGGTCTCGAACCCGCGGGCTCAGGCAATCCACCCACCTCAGCCTCCCAAAGGCGCAGGATTACAGGCTGAGCCACCGAACCCGGCTTTGAAGGCTTCTTGTACTTGAGTGTTTGGTCTATCAGGAGATGGTATAAGAAAGATCACAAATGGGCGACTATTTTGGGTCTCCTCCCACTGTGGGAGCCTTTTCAGTCCTCTCAATAGATCCTGCTTTCTCAGAAAAGAAAAGAGAAAGAAAGATCACAATTGTATTGGAATTAAAGGAGCCCTGGGAATTTTAGCCCCACATATGGCATGCTGGCATGTGGATTAACTAAAGTCCTTGACGGTCAGCAGGTGTTGGGAGAGGCTTTACTCTGCCCTTCCCTTATCTCCCTTAACTAGACCCACCAAAGAGAACACAGTCACCGTCCATTCCCTCCCTGAAGTGAACGGAGACCTTACTGGGTAAGGTACAAAAAAAACCCAGAATTCATTTGTAAAAAATGGTGTATATATTCTAAAATGCTTAAACTTCAATCACCTTCAAATTCCTCTCTGTTTGATGAATACACACCCTGAGATGCTTTCTCCCTGCTCAAAACCGTTTTTGAACTTGTCAATTTTGATGTGTTTTTGTGCTTCTGCCATTTTTTGTTTCACCTCTTCCATATGGGCAAGAGGTTCCTCTTGAGGAATTTTTTTTTTTTGGAGTCATTGGCTCACTCTGTTGCCCAGACTGGAGTGCAGTGGCATGCTCACAGCCACCACAGTCTCTACCTGCTGGACTCAGGAGATCCCTCCTCCTCAGCCTTCCAAGTAGCTGGAACCACAGGCATGTACCATCACACCTGGCTAATTTTTTTATTTATTTTAGAGATGAGGTCTCACCAAGGTGCCCAGGTTGACCTCAAACTCCAGGGCACAGGCAATCCTCTCGCCTTGGGATTACAGGCTTGAGCCACCACGTCTGGCTAACAAAAAGTTTTATTTTATTTATTTCTTTATCTCTTTTTATTTATTTACTTATTTTTTGAGTTGGAGTTTCACACTGTCACCCAGACTGGAGTGCAGTGGCCGCTCCCGGCCACCACAGCCTCAACCTGCTGGGCTCCGGGGATCCTTCTGCCTCAGCCTTCCAAGTAGCCGCAACTACGGATGCGTGCTACCATGCCCAGCTAATTTTTGATTTACTGTAGAGACAAGGTCTCGCCAAGTTGCCCGGGTGGGTCTCGAATCCACGGACTAAGGCCATCCACTTGCCTCAACCTCCCAAAGTGCTGGGGTTACAGCCTGAGCCACTGAGCCCAGGCAAAAAAAAAGTTTAAAATAATTAGCCAGCACGGTGGCTTGTGTCTGTAGTCCCAACTAGTTGGGTGGCTGAGACTAGAGGATCACTTGAGCCCAGGGGTTCGAAGTTACAGTGAGCTGTAATTGTACCACTGCACTCCAGCCTGAGTGACAGAGCAAGGACTTGTCTCAAAAAAAAAATTCCAAATATAATAATTTCAGTTAATTTCAGCTCAGATCCATTCATTGAATACTCCTCAAAAGATTTCCAGCATTCCCCAAGTCACCCTTCCCTATGGAACAGGGTATGGAAGCATTGTACCTTGCAGGGTTATTAGGGTAATCATTTTCCTGTGGTTCCCCTGTGCTTATGTCTGTTCAATAAATTTGTGTGCCCTTTTATCCTATTAATTAATTTATTATACATTCATTTTCAGGCTGGGCGCAGTGGCTCTCACTTGTAATCCCAGCACTTTGGGAGACCGAGGCGGGAGGATTGCTTAAGCTTAGGGGTTTGAGATCAGCCTGGGCAACATAGTGAGACCTCGTCTCTACAAAAAATCCCCAAATTAGCTAGGTGTGGTGGTGCACCTGCAGTCCCAGCTACTCGGGAGAACTGAGGCAGGAGGATCCCCTGAGCCCAGGAGGTCGAGGCTGTGCTGCGCCGTGATTGTGTCACTGAACTCCAGCCTGGGCAATAGAGTGAGATTCTGCCTAAAAATAAATACATATTAAAATTCCAGGGAAACATCAGCGGGTAGAAGGGAAGCGTTCCTTCTTCGTTCCCACAAAAACAATCACATTCCAAATGCCGTGGCATGAATAGCGGGGGTGCGTGAGAACTCAGGGCAGAGAAGTGCCAGCTAGAAAGGAAATTAGGGACCCCGGCCTTTATTTATTTACCTGTGTATTTCTTTGAGTCGGAGTCTCACTCTGTAGCCCAGCCTGGAGTGCAGAGGCACACTCCTGGCCACTGCAGCCTCGACCTACTGGGCTCAGGTGATCCTTCCGCCTCAGCCTTCCAAGGAGCCAGGACTACAGGAGCGCTACCACGCCCGACTAGTTTTTTGATTTATTGTAGAGACGAGGCCTCACCATGTTGCCCAGGCTGGTCTCGAACCCGCGAGCTCCAGGCATTGCTCTCGCCTCCACCTCCCAAATGCTGGGATTTTAGGCTTGAGCCACTGCGCCCGGGCCGGATCCCAGCCCTTTACAGGAGGAAAACAGGCCCAGTGAGGGGCAGGGGCTTGTCCAAGATCACAGTATTGCCATCCAGCCAGACCAGCCTCTGGAAAGCAAAGACCCAATGGGAGACTGAAGTTCAAAATCAGGCTGGCCCTGCCCCCTGCAGGTTGATGGAGGAACAGCAGGAACCGGGGCCAGGACTGGGCTGGGATCGGTCTTTTTCCTCTTGCCTGTTGCTCTCCCTTCCTTTCTCTCTTCTCCCGGTCCCCTTCCCCCTTCCCCCTTCCCCCTCCTTCCTCGGCTTCCTCTCCCTCCCTCCCTTCCAGCCCCTCCACACCTGGCAACTGGGTTAAAGGGCCAGGAGCGTCCGCCCTTACTCAGGCAGCTGTAAGTAGCAAGGCATCCAGCAAACGCAATCAGGAGCTACAGGAGCCGGGGCAACCTAGCAAGACCTTGTCCCTATGAGAAAATTTAAAGGCTGGGCTCGGTGGCTCGGCCGGTCACCCCAGCACTTTGGGAGGCCAAGACGTGTGGATTGCCTGAGCCCGTGGGTTCAAGACCAGCCCGGGGAACTTGGTGACACCTCGTCTCTACAATAAATCAAAAATTAGCTGGGCACGGTCGCACACCTGTAGTTCTGGCTACTTGGAAGGCTGAGGTGGAAGGATCGCCGGAGCCCAGCAGGTCGATCCTGGGATGGCCATAAGTGTGCCACGGCACTCCAGCCTGGGCGACATAGTGAGACTCTAGCTCCACAGGAAAAAAAAATTGTGTTAAATGAGCTAGGCTGGCTGGGTGCTGTGGCTCATGCCTATAATCCCAGCACTTTGGGAGGCCAAGGGGAGAGGATTGCCTGAGCCCTCAGGTTTGAGACCAGCCTGGGCAACTTGGGAGACCTCATCTCTACAATAAATCAAAAAATTAGACAGGCATGGTGGCGCGTGCCTGTAGTTCCAGCTACCTGGAAGGCTGAGGTGGAAGGATCACCTAAGTCCTGCAGGTTGAGGATGCGGTGGCTGTGAGTGTGCCACTGCACCCCAGTCTGGGCAACAGGGTGAGAACTCCAACTCAAAAAAAAAAAAAAAAAAAAAAGAAAGAAAGAAAAATAAATAATAAATAAATAAGCAAGCCAGCCAGCCAGGCATGGTGCGGTGTGCCTGTAGTCCCAGCTGCTCAGGGGGGCTGAGGCTTAAGGATCGCCTGAACCCAGGAGGCTGAGGCTTCAGTGGGCCGTAATTGTGCCATTGCACTCCAGCGTGGGGGACCGTGTGAGCCCCCGACTCAAAAACAAAAAAAGTTCCAAAAGCTTCTGGCCGCCCTCCTGGTGATCCCTGGGATTCTGGGAGGGAAAGAGCCTGACTGGGCTTCATCCCAGGGCCTGTCTGTGCCTGCTGCCTCATTCACGGTTGAAACCCCAGTGAGTTTTCTTTTGTTTTTTTGAGTCGGAGTCTCACTCGGTCGCCCAGACTGGAGTGCAGCGGCCGCTCCCGGCCACTGCCGTCTCGACCTGCCGGGCTCCGGCGATCCCTCCGCCTCAGCCTTCCGAGTAGCCGGAATTATAGGCATGTGCTACCACGCCCAGCTGACTTTTTGATTTATTGTAGAGATGAGGTCTCGCTGCCCAGGCGGGTCTCGAACCCGCGGACTCAGGCAATCCACTCACCTCAGCCTCCCAAAGGCGCGGGATTACAGGCTGAGCCACCGAGCCCGACTTCATTTTCATTTATTGAGACGAGGTCTCGCCAAGTTGCCCAGGCGGGTCTCGAACCCGCGGGCTCAGGCAATCCACTCACCTCAGCCTCCCAAAGCACAGGATTACAGGCTGAGCCACCGAGCCCGGCTCCCAATGAGTTTTCAAGCCCTTACCGTGTGCTTGGCATATAGGGTTCTAGAAGCATGAGGCTGGCCAGGTGCAGTGGCTCACGCCTGTAATCCCAGCACTTTGGGAGGCGGAGGAGAGATTATTGCCCGAACCTAAGGGTTTGACACCAGCCTGGGCAACTTGGCAAGACCTCATCTCTACAATAAATACCGAAATTATTGGGCATGGTTATCATACGCCTCCAATTCCAGCTACTTGATCGTGCTACTGCACTCCAGCCTGAGCGAGAGAGTGAGACTCTGACTCAAAAAACAAGAAAGGAGCACAAGCTCATCAGCCAGTGGACACCCCTGAGCCCTGAGACAGAGGCACCACTTCCCCCCTCACATGCAAATGAAGAAACAAAGCTCAGAGATGTCACGTCTCTTAAATCCCACAGCTGGTAAGTGGCAAAGTGATAATGCAGTCTGAGGTCTGCCTGACTTCAAGCCTGTTCTCTCCATCATTAGGCCATATTCATTCAGCCAACAAATATTTTTGCATGCCTACTATGTGCCAGGATCTGTTCCAGCTGCTAGGGATACAACTGTGAAGAAAATGGTTAAAAATTCAGGCTAGGGCCTGAGCCCGTGGGTTTGAGACCCGCCTGGGCAACTTGGCGAGACCTCATCTCTACAATAAATCAAAAAATTAGCCGGGCGTGGTAGCGTGTGTCTGTAGTGCCAGCTACTTGGAAGGCTGAGGCAGAAGGATCACTGGAGTCCAGCAGGTCGAGGCTGCGGTGGCTGGAAGTGTGCCACTGCACTCCAGTCTGGGCGACAGAGTGAGACCCAAACTCCGGAAATAAATAAGTAAAATACAATGAAATCACCCTCGTTTCTGTTCAGAGACTCGAGTCCTGTTCCAGACAGATCACAGACAAGCCAGTTAGGAGACTGGGGAAGCCCTGGGTGAGACACGGCAAAGGAGCCCCTGGGAGTTACTGAAACGGGAGGAAAGAGGGGCCTGGAGGGCGAGCCCACGTCGGGCCATGGGGGGGAGGCGGTGACCGAGGTGGGCAGCGGGGGAAGCCAGACCTCGGGACGCCCTGGCCCTGTCCCCCTCCACCTCCTGGAGTGGAGCTCCCATCCGCAGCTGTGCCCAGCTACACCAGGGGGCGATGGGGCCCTTTGTG